>CM019752.1:44667842-45267842 GCA_009761765.1 Phenacoccus solenopsis
TGCGCTAAAAAGGACCATTTTTTATTCTCTTAAAGTGGCAAATACATGATGCAAAAATATTCTCATGCAATATGGGTATCAAAATGGAGGTTTTTTAAAGTTACTCATGTATGTAATTCATGAATTAGAGAACGATAGTCAAAACATAGGTTGTGGCAATTTAAGATTGGAAATTTTATTTAAAAATTTATTTTTTATATTTTTAAAAGAGAAATTTTAGTGATAATTACAAAATCGAAATATATTACAAAAAAAATCATCTTGAGCAAAATACCCGAAATATTCTTATATATTCTTCAAAAAATTCATTTTATGTAAAAATAAAGGATTTTTATTTAGCCAAAGTATGCAAAAATATGCGACAATAATATAATTATTGGACTCATTTTTATCAGAATGTTTTACTAATTTGTAAAGATATTATCTGTGTGATCAGTGGAGTAATGTACAGGAAAATAATTATGCAAAAGTATATGGATACCCAGTTACCTATAAAAATAATTTCACCTATACCTAATTATAAAACAAAATTCAACCTTCAGTCAATGAATTTTAGAAATTGAAAACTCATTTTCTTAATCAAAGAATTCCTGATAAAAAAAATGAAGCTCAATTACAATTATGATGAGAATTTATGAGCTTCTGGCATAATATACCGCATAACAATAAAATTAGTCGATATTTCAACATCTAGGAATTCTTTTAGAATGAGTAGAGCAGGTAATGAAAGATTCATATGCTTAAATGAGAGTAAGTTTATAACGAATTAATTCTAAAGTGAAATTAAGTGGGTACTTAATTATTACATATCAAAATAAGTTGTAAAAAATTGGAAATGAATTTCACTCTGAGGTGAAATAATAATTTCAAGAAGAAACCGTTCTTCGCAACTTCAAATCATTCTCCTCCCCTTCTTTTCATTTGTCACCCACTCTCCCTCACCTCATTTTCCCATAGTCACACATAATCGTTATGTGACGTCACTACAATCTTAAAACATAGCGTGTGATACTGATAATGGTTTCATGTTGATAATGATCAGCTGATCGTAATGTGTCTCAATGTGTTAATTCAGTTAATTAGAAGATGAAAGATGAACGATTAAATGATTACAATCGTACATATATTTGGTTGTTAATTAAGTAGATTAAACGCCTGGAAAATTTATTATGGTTAAAAATTAATTGCGGTTAATTTTTCACGCCATATCTGAATTTTCATTTATGCAATAAACCACGCGTATGGACGTTGTCTTTAATTACTCCATGACGATAATTTGTCGAAGATAAATGTACGAATTTTTTTAAATTGACTAGTTCGAAGCTTTCGCAATATTACTTTATAAATGACGAAATTAATTCTTTATTTTCTAGGTTTTTGCCCGAAATAAAACAGCCTTTCTTCAGCGCTTATGATATTCAAAATGGAAACGGTGTTACTATCACAAAGCATACATATTCCTGTAAACAAAAAGATTTCGACGATATGTACGTGTTTACAGAATATAAGAAGCCAGGTGAACGAATCTTCTATATCATTATAATACCTTCACGGATATTCTTAATATTGATTTTCTGCTATTTTCAGATTTCTACGAACGACTGAAGCATCAAAAAGAGAAGATAAATTTCATTAAAATACTTGTATCTATATTTCCAATACTCGAATGGTTACCAAAATACAAATGGCATACGGATTTATTTCACGATATCGTATCTGGCTTAACCGTAGCCGTTATGCACATCCCTCAAGGTATTTCGCGGTAAATTTCACGATCGAGTTTGCGAAACTAATAAAAAGCTATAATGTGTAATCTTCTATGTGTCCAGGAATCGCGTACTCAATTCTAGCAGGCGTGCATCCAGTGGTCGGCATTTACATGGCGTTTTTTCCCGTAATTATATACGCGCTAATGGGAACCTCTCGCCAGTTATCAATGGGTATGTAATTACATGCTACACAGACAAATCGTTGTCAATAGTTTACACATCTGTTACGATCATTCATTGCTGTAGGCACATTCTCTATTATTTGCATGATGGCTGGTAAATCGGTGGCCGAATTTACAAATTCCTATACTCCTATTCAAGTTGTTACCGCATTAAGTTTAGTAGCTGGTATTTGGCAAGTGAGTATAGTATTTAGAAACCTAGGTAAGAACTAGTAATCGAATCATGTCTATTCATTCGGCGAATATTTTCAGGTACTTTTGGGTATTTTTAGGTTAGGATCGTTATGCGTAATTTTATCGGAGCATTTAATCAGCGGATTAGTCACCGGTACTGCGATTCTAGTGATCACCTCGCAGTTAAAACATTTATTCGGATTGAGTCTTCCTAAACATAGTGGCTCATTGAAAGTGATCTTTGTAAGTATCTAGAGTCACGTAAAACCTTTGAATTTTGGTATTCAGCGACTGTTATTTATACGATTTTTATTTCATATTTTACCAGACCATATCCGACGTAATTAATAAGTTTACAGAAATCAACTACGTTGCATTTTCTATCACTACAGTCGTAGTAATTTTTTTATTAGGGTATCAGCAGTTCTTAAAGGTAATAGATTGATATTTTTAAATTCACTATGTGACGACGTTGGATTGTAAATAATGAATATTTTCGCATCGTGCAGGACAAAGTGAAGAAGAAGATTCCTATTCCCATTCCTACGGAGTTAATAATTATCGTATCGGGAACATTATTATCGAAATATTTAAATTTATCTACAGTTTATAAATTAACAATAGTCGGAGAAATTCCCACCGGGTAAGAAATGAGGAAAATAAAAGAATTGTATCGACGAAATATTTAGTGCAGGAAGTAACTGCGTTTCATCGACATTTGAAGGAGAGAAAATTGTATTTTTGGTTGTTATAGAGAACCACTCATTGACTATAAAAAATCATGTCCTCGCTCTTGGCTGTGATCTCATTTTTTGAAGAGGTGTGGGGAAGGTGGCACAATGAAGGGCTTTACATTTACAAAAAATTAAGTAGCATGCATTTTTTTCGTACCACCCATACTTTTTAAGTAATTAGCGCAAGAATAGAGTGCCCTTGGCTCTAAAATACAAAAGACTTTCAAAAATGTTGTTTTTGGAAGATATCTCACTTGTGGGTACTTCTTCGAAATGTTATTGGGACCTACGTCAGCTCCTGCATTATTTGAGACGCAACATTTTTATGATTTTATTTTCTTAGATTTCCTCCACCAGCCATTCCACCTTTAGAATTGACGCCGAAATTAGTCGTCGATGGATTAGTCATAGCTATAATTTCATTTTCAATCAACATCTCGATGGCTAGCATATTCGCTGAGAAACACCAATACCGTATTAACGCTAATCAAGAACTCATAGCTTCAGTTAGTAAAAATTTGAAATAATCGTTTGGCTAATTATTCGAAGCGATTAATAATGTGAAAATGCAACTGTGCAGGGTACATCGAATATGTTCGGAGCATTCTTCTCGTGTGCGCCTTTTTCAGCTTCTTTATCTCGAAGTCTCATACAAGATATGACCGGTGGACGTACGCAACTCGCTAGTCTCATATCGTGTTCCTTTTTATCAATTGTGATATTATTTATCGCGCCATTTTTTGAACCATTACCTCATGTAAGTACGATGTTACTTTACGTTGATTCTGGCATTTATTTTTCAACGAACACGTGATTAATGGTGTTCTTTTGCAGTGTGTTTTAACAGGCATTGTTTTCGCAGCCATGAAGGGTATGCTGGTGAACATGAAAGATTTTTTTACAGCTTGGCGACAATCTAAACCAGATGGGTTTATTTGGCTTGTTACCTTCTCTTCTGTGATATTGATCGATATTGATATTGGTCTGTGTGTTGGAGTTTTGTCTTCCTTAATTTATATAACTGTGTTGGGGCAAAAAGTCAAAGTTGAAGTTTTGGGAAATATTCCAAATACCGATATTTATGTATATAAAAATAAATATCAAGCGGTAAATTCATTTGAAATTATTTTCATCTTATAGTTTTATAGTATATTTATGGGAAACTACAACGCTTGTTATTTCAGGCTGTCCATATTCCGGGCATACTAATTTTACATATTGTTGCTGGTATGAATTTCGCCAATAAAGAAAGCATTAGACAAGGAATATATAAGAAAATAAATAAACATAAAGATTTGAAGGTAAAGTTAGAAATAATTTTGCTTTGTTAAAGACGTTTATTTGATTGTAATATTTTTCTGTTTGTTTGTAGATGACTCAGCTTGTATTGGATATGTCTGCTGTTTCTTACATCGATCCTTCTTCGGTGAAATGTTTGCTTCAAATGTATGAAAATCTTAAAAACAAACATATCACTCTTTATTTAGCCAAATGTTCAAGTTAGTCAATATTTGGTTCGCACTTGAATGGTAAAATTGAGAACTTTTTTTATTGATTTTAATCGTTTTGTTATTGTTTTATAGGTAGTGTACTGAAAGTATTTCTACGTTGCCGTTTTTTCGACGTTTTTCCCGAAGTACAAGTGTTCCCATCTGTCCATGAAGCTGTTTTACACGTTAGATTTTCATGAAAAAATAATTTCTGTGATATTAGTATTAAAACAAATACAAATTATTATTATTTTTTTAACGAAATATTTGTAAATTTCAGAATTTGCTTGACAAATGAATTGACCAGTAACCTTGCCTTTTTTTTTGTTTTGTTGTTGAATTCATTTCATTTTGTATACTTAATTTATTGAACAAATATAATTATCTTTTGTTTTGATTGTTTTTTTCAATTTCCTGGAAGATTTTAATAGTTATGTTCATAATGAATGATAGCATTTTTGATAGATAATAATTTTTAAAAGACATATCAAACATATCATGTGAAAATGTAATCCTGTAGCTCTTTTTAGCGCTGAGATTTTTGAAATGACCAGCTTGAATAAATTTCTATTGTTTTTAATAGTGTGCTACGCACGTCATAATTAAAATAATTCAATATGATAAAATTTACATTTTTTTTCTTCAAAAAAAAATGTCAAAAAAAAACGTTATCTTATCAACGTGTCAACTTTTAATGCGATTGTAGAGATCTAAAAGTGTTGTCTATTCCGTATGAAAATTATGCAGTTGGAGTAGTTTGATTCAGCTTCTCAAATTTCATAGCTCAAGTCATTGGTGTTGAGCATTTTCTTCAAACCCTTTTACAGTTTTGATAACTGTGAAAAATCGTGATTTTTTTGAAAATGGTACTATTATGAAGTTCCTAGTTCACCCAATACGCAATTGGGGCTGAGAATTTGGTCAAAACTGTTTACCTCCAAATAAACTGCATACTAAAATTTTATGAAAATCAACGCACTTTTTTTCACTCTACCTGATGTTGATGTATTTTATTTGTTTTTTTCAATCACATTGCGCTAATTTTTGAGATCTTGAAAAAATGTATGTGATACTAATACCAAGCTAATTTCTAAAGCCTGAGCTCCCTACAATTTTTTTTTTCAATTTGCAAAAAAAAAATTGGAAAAATTTGAACCAAATTCTTTCAAGAAATTACTATGTACATACTTCTATTATGGTTAATCTGCGACAATTTCAACATTTTTCATCCACTCCTTTTGAAGATTTAACTTATGGAATTTTCAGTATGTCGACAAGGGCGCGATAATTCTGAAGCAGCATTTTGGGCTAGTTTCAACAAATTACTTCATGCAGAGGTTGATAGGTTTTTCAAAAAAATGAAACGGAACCTCTGATTCCCACAACGACAGTATATATGTGATTTTTGAATAATAATCCTCGTTGCAAAAATGTCTGTTGTTCTTAAGATATTTTTCGTAACTGTGAAAAATAATTGTTTCAAGACGAATGACACCATAGAATTTTTTTTCATAGCGTATTTATTTTTATATACGTATATATTAGCTTTTCGCTATTAAGTAGTAACTGATGATCTAAATTTTGAAATATTAAAAAAAAATTCTAGATGAAAAAATGAAAATATTATTTAATAAGCGTAAATAAATAAAAATCAATACGTTTTGGATTCATATTTTTTTAAAGGCAAACAACAATCATCATATTTATTAATAAATTTTATTGAAGTATTGTAAATAATGATATTTTTATTATTTCATGATTGTATAGGTTTAGTTTAATTTTCATTCTGTTCTATGCAGAGAAAGTAAAGTAGGTATAGAAAAAAATTGTCTGCAATATGATTAACACGTAATTTTTATTATTTTTTTATTCATTTTTTAAACATTTTATGCGATTCTATTCTCAATATCTCTCATAAAAAAAAACCAAAGTTAAAAAAAAATTATCTTTGTATTGATATTCATATTGAAACATTATTCTCGAAATCTCAATATGACAAAATCGCATGCAAATTGACATGCTTCGCACATTAACATAATATTTAATCATTTTTTTCTAATCAGTAGAAATATTAATTAAAATTTAAAACATCAAAGAGGTAAAAAATTTAATTCTCTATCACTTTGGTTCTTATAAATTTTCTCAACTATCCAAATGTTGTTGAGAAAATTGAGGAAAACGGGAAAACCCTCAAAAAATATGCACTCAGCGTTTGAAAATGATACAACGCGCGTTTTCAATTCCTCGCGATGACGTCAAGATTTTGAACACCAATCAAAATTTTCTGTTTCAAAACAGCCGATTTCAGGCTTTCCGGCTGACCTAGACCTCTAGGACGTTGCTATGTAGTTATTCGTGAAATACGCGCATCTTGAGTTTTGATTATTTTATATTTTTTTGTGTTTTCTGTCATTCTTAGGAAAAAAAAATACATAATTTCAATATAATAAGATGAAAAATGTAGTTGAGAAATTAGGATTTAAATGTAAATTCATGTTTAAAAAAAATGTCATACATATTGATACATTTTAAAAATGTCTATCACATATTTGATATAGTCGAGTACAAATAGTTCTCTATTGTTCAACAACTTCGTTTTTCGGTTGATCAAAATGAGCGAAATATTAAACAGAATATTCCACAACGAAATCGCTCTCGAAGAAGTTATACAGTGGTTGACGAAAAATGATACGAAGGTACCGTAATATTTATTTATCAACTAATAATATAACTTCATAAATACACCATCTGATTTTAATTACAGGCATCAAAATATGGAGTTAGTCAATCAGATTTCTCCAGATTTTTGCTGGAGTTTTTACGGAAACACACTTGCCTGTAAGTTACGTTTTGTTATCTTTTTTATATTTCTTTTATAATCGATTAAAATGTCCATTCCTCATCATAGCTTACTACCGGTACCTGAACCGGTGACTCCAGACAAATTTGTAGAAAACAACGAAACGCCAAATACTTCGGTAAATGAAAAACTTAATTCGTTTATAAGAAGTCCCATATCAACATTCAATAGTCCACTCAGCGAAAGTTCATTTCCATCTTTAAGAAGTCCAATAATTAATGACGATAGACACAAACACCCTTTTAGAAGTCCTATTCATACACCACCGAATGACAGATCTTTCAACGCTTTGAAATCCGATGAAAAAAAATCGCCTGTTATTCGCGGTCATTCTACTCCTTCGCCTAAACCTCTGCAGCTCGGAGATTTCATGGTCATCAAGCGTAAAACACCGAAACAAAAAGTTAAAAAAAGAATTCAGCTAGTTTCGCCTGGTAACGACAGTACCGAATTATCAGGAAGCGAATGCACCGATGTAACTTCGCGAGAAAGTTTGTATATTTATGATTTTTTGAAAATGATTATATGTATATTAATTTATTACAGTTCTGTAACCATTCAATTGCAGATTCAAACATTAAATTAGAATCTAGTCTAGGTGATTCCATTGAATTACTTAAGCCAAGAGAAGAACATAAGAATTTAATAGAAAAACTCGCTCTATTATATTCCGCCGCTATTAGCTCGAATTTGACTCAAGATTTACTGAAAGAGTTGAACTACGTGATGTCGTTGTTGACCAACGATAGCGAAATCGATTCGCATAAATACCCTTGTCATTGTTCTGCTCAGTCCTATCTTACGTTCTCGTCGACTGCCAAAGAAATATGTTTATTCAAAACGAGCTGCGAAGGCATTTATTTCGCTTGCTTAGTTTTAGAAAATCAATGGAATCTGCTGAAATATTTGAATAAATCTACATTGACCATCTTATCAGAAAACAATTCAGTGCGTACTTTTGTTCCACGATTACGCGACGAGATCATTTCATTTATTAATAAGGTGAGAATACGTGAAAAGGTACGTTTCTGTAGTCGTATATATTTAATATTTATTATGTTTTTAGAACAAAAATGATTCTCAAAATGTGAACATTTTGAATCGAGAAATACTCGCGGATACGGTTAAATTTAAAATGGATACAGATTCTAGGCCCAATTATGCTAACAACGAATCTTTTTACGCTTTTAAAAAACAACGCGACGAATTCTATTCTCTTCTCCAAGAATGGCAAGAAAGCTGTACTCAGCAACCATCGACGGAATTTTTCAAAGCCAAATATAAACGTTTGAGATCCATTTTTGCCACCAGTTCGGCCATAACAAATATGTCCAGATTAGCGGATTTATTCGTGTCACAGATTTTAGCTTCTGTGTTCAACGAAAATTCGGTAAGTATGATGATTACTCGGTACGAAATTGTCGTATCCAGAATAATTGGTGTAAATTGTCAGTATTCCGCCAGTGTGTTGTTACTCTTCGACACAAACAAATGAAATCGTATGCACATCGCACATATGGTTTATTTTCTCATGTTAAGAGATAGGTGAAGTATGCTGAAAAAGGATGTTGAGAAAACATTTACATTTTTTAATAATATGATTATGGCATATTAGCGTTCTGATTATGTTCATTAAAAGATAATCTTGGAAATTTTTTGTCTAATTATAATATAGGAGCTTGGAGTATTATTTAATTTTTGAAAGGTAATAGTTCCTTCAATTTAATGTATTGTTAAATGATCAGCATATAAGTGTAGCGAATTGGTGTGTTCGCTACTTCTTGAAAAACATTTTAAAAATCAAGTAAACAATGAAACAATGTGAATTTAGGGTGGCGCATTGGGCTTACAAAAATCAGCATTTCAAATGAAAAACTGGCTTAATCATAGAAAAATTAATTTACTTAAAAAAAGGAAAAAAATTTTGGAATACATTATTTCTCGTTAACACGTTGACAGTTGACACTTACACTTGTTAGAGAATAATTAATAAGGAACTGAACGCACAGAAAAAGCGGTAAAGTTATTTTGGTTTTTTGGCTTTTTAAATGGAAATTTTGCTCATTCTACTCATTCTATAGGTTATTCTACTCGTAGATTTCCCATCCCTGATTCCGGGTGACTACTTGATTCGAGCATCCAAGCGAAAAAATTAGCTAAAAGGTGAATAAATTAAATACATAATTATGCTTTTTTTTTAAACCAAAGTATACATTAAAATTTTGCATTTTATTAATAGAAGCTCTTAAGCATTAAATAAATTTTATTTATGCCATTTAATCCTGCAAATATCATTGAAATATATAATTTATTTATACAAGGGAAAGATTTTTGCGCTTGGAGTGCTCGAATCAAGTAGTCACCCGGAATAACTTTGTGTGCATGAAAAGGATCTCGTTTCATATTAATCATAATGTATATGTATGTGTGCGTGCCATAAAATTTGACATTTGCTAGATAATTACAAATGACCGAAAATGCAAAGAGTTGAAGACCACACCCCCACCCCTTCCCAAATCAGGTAGACTGTGATAGCTATCATTTTTATCATCAGTTCGGGTAAAAATATTTTTTTTAATTACCTTTAAGAAATTGCATTATTAAACCTCAATGCGTGCGTCACCACATCAATTATTTTTATTGAATGAAAATTAGTGTAGTGTGTTTTTAACGAACAAAATATCATTTTTAGAGATTATAAGCAAAAAAAAAAAAAAAAATTTTACATGTATTTTTGAACCTTCATGGTGTATATATATATATGTATAAACTATAAATACCAACTTCTACATTACCCATGAATCTATTATAATTATTGCTTCCATATTTGTGGGTCATAAACACATTGTACTTTTGTAAATTTTACTATTTACATATTTTGATTTCGTAAATTATTTAAGCTCTGAATATACCAGCTCTAGTAATTGTACTTTCTTAAAATAAATTTTTTTCTCAATACTTTTTGAACAGATATGCTATATGTGTAAATGAGCTTTTTTGTTTATTTTGAGGAGCATTACGCCCTGGCGAATATTAACAGTTAATACTGAATATGTAGATAAATTATTCGAACTTTTATATTTGTAGGAAAGCTGCGATAAGTTGAGCTTAGGAGGTATTCCGATGACGAAATTCGATTTATTGAATAGACGATTCGTGACGCCTTGTTCCATCGTAGTAGGCACCGAGAAACGATTTCCAGGGGTTCAGGAATTTTTCAAAGATTTCCTTCGATCGGCGGAGAACTCATTCTTTTTCACTCACGTTCAAAATGAACTCGTCCATCGTATCATTTCGCTGAATAATTTTCAATTTTCGTGCGAAGTGGCCGGTAAGTGCGGAAAATGAGGTTCAATAATCTGAGCTGCTGTCTCGATAGATACCCTGAAAATGTATAGTTGAACGTAATCGTTATAGGAAAGAGCAGATATAAATGATTTTTTTTATTTCCGTGTAAAAACATTATCGATAAAATACTATTTGAAAATTAAACGCGATACAGAGTAAGGCTATTGCAAGGCTTGATAATCTTTAGGTAATATTATTCTTAGAAAGACCTTAAATCCGGGTAATTTTTCTAGCGATTTCCTAGCATCCCATTTCTGTTTGGTGAGATAGCGGTGTAAATGATCGTGAGCGCCTTTCACGGTACGATTTAAGCATTCCCACATATCGATGATTTGTAAGTGTATCCGGTACTTAGGATCGTCTTGAGGATATCCTAAGATCTGTTTGAGCCTCGACTGCAATACTTTGGCGGCCAGGTGGCACACGAGCTTGAAATCGTTCAAGCAGTAATCGGTGGTTGTGAGTTTATTTAAACTAAATGATCTGAAACGTCTGGTCACTTCCTGAATTAATTTTATATACTGTTGGCGTTTGGATAACGGTTGCGCTGTAGGTAGAACGAAACTCCAGTCTATTACCTTCCTTGTTTATTAACTCGTTCTTCGTACTGTCTTTCGAATCCGAGCACCCTAAAGCATACTTGCCAGAATCTATGTTCTACTCGGTGCTCGTCTAATGCCGCCCTCACCAGCGTTTCGGAATATTTTTTCGCTTGGCACGTTTTGAACGAATGTACTCGTAAAGACGATAAATTACTATAAGCCGATGGTTTAGATCTGAAGTACATTACTTCACCGCAGCAGTCATCTTCGGTCCAGATTTCCATACAGATGCCCTGCGTATCCATCCAGTTGGCGTCGTACGGCCATTTTCTCCTCATATTCACGCATTCGCCGACTTCGAAATTTACGTAACGAAGTCGATTGTAAATGGATCCCAAATAGCGTATGTCCAAAATTGAGTCAAGCTTGAGAAGCTTTAAGCAACTGAAAAGTATGACTTTTCCAATTTTGGAGGACAAAAAATTCTACATATTTCAGATTAAACTTCTCGGTGTTTTTAGTACGGATAAGGGGTGATGAATATGGGCTATAAGTTTGAGAAGTTCACTTGACAATATTACCTCCAAATATAATCAAGCCCCGATTAAAAAGTGAGCTCCAGTGATGCGGCTGCTCACTTTTTTTTCATTTTCAAATAATCTAAGACAGTAGGAAGAGGTTCTCTGATTCAGATATTGAAGTTATATAGAAATGGAATTCACACCTCAATTTTTTTTTTTGGTCAAGTAGGTGTATCAAAATGAAATATATAATAAAATTTGATTTTTCTGAAAAGAATTCTATGTGAAGTTATCGAAAAAAATATAACAAATCAGCTACCTAAACAACCCAACAACAATAGAAAACCTGTTTAAATTCCTTAAAGCTACCAACCTCCTATCCAAAATCTAAACACCGCCTCTGGCCTTCGTTGCAGAATACGGCAAGTTAATGGAAAAAAGTAAAGTAAAGTTTTTAAAATAAAATAATTAAAAAATAAAACACAAAAGTTAAACTTTGTTCGTAAAGTAAATTCTTTAAAATTTGTATAGCATGGCAGTTTTCCCAGAATTATAATTCTATACATTTTTGCAAATTTTGAGGAAATACCTCTCTCCCCTCAGGGAATAAATGGGCATTTTAGAACAATTGCAGCTTTTATTTCAGGATTTATAGCGTAAATTATGTCAAGAAAAACAGCTAATAGTGAGTAATTTTTGAGACTTTAGAAAAGCATAAATACAAATGGGAAAACTTCAAGCTCCGCTCGACACGTGTTAATATTATTCTTAAGTTATGAAATTTTTAAAGGTTTATTTTGAGTCCAAAATGAATAACTTGAGGGGGAGTGAGCATGAAAATTCGACATCTTGAAATATGGTGCTACCTTAAGGGACAGTATAAATGTGTATTCGCTTTATGTATTTAAAACTTGATATTTAATTTTTTTCTTGTTTTTCTCCCTGGTTGTTAATTTTTTCCGGCAAAGTGAGCACGTGCTCTCGCAATAATAACAGTTTTTAATTTTAAAGCTTTCGACACAAAAAAACTTTATTTTTAAATATCGATACATAACGCGTTTTCGGCAAACAGACCTTTTCAGTGCAATAATACAGTATCGATATTTAAAAATAAAGTGTTTTTGTGTCAAAAGTTTTTAAAATTAAATACGTAAAACAACACTGAAGAATACGAATCCTTAAAACTTCTAAATTTACTAAAAATAATTAAAAATCCCACACACAGTCCCTCCAGAAAACTACTCCTCAACGTATATCATGCTCTTATCCGTAGCAAAATGGACTATGGTTCCCCTATATATAGCGTCACATCGCAATCCACATTACGAATCTTAGATACTGTCACAAACTCTGCAATCCGCATATGTATCGGAGCACTTAGATCAACACCCATCACCAGTCTATATTGCGAAGCCTCAGAATTGCCGCCTACACATAGACGACAACTATTAGCGAATAGATATCTCAGCTCTGTCATCTCACTTCCCCATCACCCAATTCAAAAAAAAATTCTAAAGCACATCGAAAGTAGAAGTATTCCTTTACATCCGCCCATTACGGAATTCTTACAAAATTTAGAACAACAACAAATACCTTTTCCACCACAACAACTTATACATTCCCAACCAACTCCTCCCTGGAAAATAGAAAAACCTAATATTAACTTAAATTTGACTAATCACCCAAAATCCCAAAACTCCTCTCATATTATAAAAAGACTCTTCCTTCAACAACTCGAACCATACCACAGTTACATTCACTGCTATACAGACGGCTCAAAAATCACCAATACCCATACAGGATACGCATTTTCCATTCAAAACGATTCATACAACTTCAAAATCAATAATGTCATATCAATTTTTACAGCAGAACTCACCGCAATTTTCCACTGTTTGAAAAGGATCCAACAAATTACTTCCCCTCAAGTAAAAAGTATCCTCATTTTATCCGATTCCCTCAGTTCTTTGCAGCTCTACAAAACTCCTTTTCAGAAAACTCCCTAATTTACCAAATTCAAAACTTAATACACTCCCTTATTCAAGCAGGAAATACAATCGAAATGATGTATATTCCCAGCCATGTAAACATTGAAGGTAACGACAAAGTCGACCACTTCGCAAAAACCGCTAGTAATACTTCTCCCATTCAAATTTTTACCCCCACAGACCTCAAATCTTACTTCACATTAATTACCACCCAAAAATGGCAATCAGAATGGTCCTACCAAAACACATCCAAACTCTTCACCCATAAAAAATCAGTTACACCATGGAAACACCTCGACCACTTAGATCGGAAAAGCGAAATAACAATCACCAGACTACGACTTGGTCACACTAGGCTCACACATAGTTACCTTTTCGAAAAGCTCCCACCACCAATATGCAGCCTATGTCATCAACAAAATATCACTGTCAACCACCTTCTCTTTCTGTGTTTACGACATTCGAAAATCATTAAAAATCAAACAAGAAATAACCGACGACCCACAAAATATCCATAACATTTTGACTCTTTTACAACGTTGCGGCCTTCTATTTAAAATTTAACCATCCTAGAGGTGGCGTGATAACCAAGGCAGTTAAAAACGCCACCAAAAAAAAAAAAAAAAAAAAACTTTTTTTCTTGAAAATAACAATTTTATGTGAATTTTAGCCATTCAAGAAGATTCGTTTTTTTTTTTGCATCTAATTTTTTTATTCATAAGCTTGATTTTTCTACAATTTCTTCTTGTTTTTTTTTTTTCGAAAAATGATGATTTTTAGCATTAACCTCAAGGTTTGACATTTTTCTCGAATCTCATTTTATTTTAGTTTTCTTAGAGATTACCTCAAAATTTGAAATATCCTGAATTTTGCTTCTCTTTTTCCTTTAGATTCAGCTTAAAGTTCGCGTTTTTTTTTTCGAATCTCAATTTATTTTTAGTTTTTCAAAGATTACCTTCAAGTTTAAAGACTTTCTGATTTTTTTTTCCATGAAGTCAGCTGGAAGTTCAAAATTTTTCTCGAATCTTGTTTTATTTTTATATTTAAAGTGCTTATTTTGTCAAAGTGTCTTAACAACATAAATAATTTTTACAAAATGATTTAAAATTTATTTTAAAGTATTTTACAGTTGGTAAACGGACTCTTGTTTCACACGATTATTTTCTCGTTGCTAACTGGAAGAGTTATCTTTAAGTAATTTAAGGTAGTGCAAAATAGACCTGTTTTTGATTTCATAACAAACACTTAATTTGATTTTATTTCAAAACGTCTTGCTGCCTAAAGTATAACGTATTCGTGATTCAATACCGAATATAAGGAACGGAAAGATGAGATCCGCGTTGTTGCCGAATGCACGGATCTCATCTGTTTCGAAACGTAACACTTAGATATACTCTGGTAGAGCGCTCTCTGCAAAACAAACCTCGAACTGACTTCGTATATGTTGGCCGAAAAAGTGGAAAGATGAGATCCGGGCAAAAATTGGGCAATGCATTCCTGATGGTATCCTGATGTCAAAAAACTCGATATACACGCTAAGAAAGGTGAGATCCGATTTCGGATCTCACCTTTCCAAAAGGGAGCTCACCTTTCCACAAAATGTATATTTTGGATCTCACCTTTCGGAAATATAAATCTATATATGTATAAACTATAAATACCAACTTCTACATTACCCATGAATCTATTATAATTATTGCTTCCATATTTGTGGGTCATAAACACATTGTACTTTTGTAAATTTTACTATTTACATATTTTGATTTCGTAAATTATTTAAGCTCTGAATATACCAGCTCTAGTAATTGTACTTTCTTAAAATAAATTTTTTTCTCAATACTTTTTGAACAGATATGCTATATGTGTAAATGAGCTTTTTTGTTTATTTTGAGGAGCATTACGCCCTGGCGAATATTAACAGTTAATACTGAATATGTAGATAAATTATTCGAACTTTTATATTTGTAGGAAAGCTGCGATAAGTTGAGCTTAGGAGGTATTCCGATGACGAAATTCGATTTATTGAATAGACGATTCGTGACGCCTTGTTCCATCGTAGTAGGCACCGAGAAACGATTTCCAGGGGTTCAGGAATTTTTCAAAGATTTCCTTCGATCGGCGGAGAACTCATTCTTTTTCACTCACGTTCAAAATGAACTCGTCCATCGTATCATTTCGCTGAATAATTTTCAATTTTCGTGCGAAGTGGCCGGTAAGTGCGGAAAATGAGGTTCAATAATCTGAGCTGCTGTCTCGATAGATACCCTGAAAATGTATAGTTGAACGTAATCGTTATAGGAAAGAGCAGATATAAATGATTTTTTTTATTTCCGTGTAAAAACATTATCGATAAAATACTATTTGAAAATTAAACGCGATACAGAGTAAGGCTATTGCAAGGCTTGATAATCTTTAGGTAATATTATTCTTAGAAAGACCTTAAATCCGGGTAATTTTTCTAGCGATTTCCTAGCATCCCATTTCTGTTTGGTGAGATAGCGGTGTAAATGATCGTGAGCGCCTTTCACGGTACGATTTAAGCATTCCCACATATCGATGATTTGTAAGTGTATCCGGTACTTAGGATCGTCTTGAGGATATCCTAAGATCTGTTTGAGCCTCGACTGCAATACTTTGGCGGCCAGGTGGCACACGAGCTTGAAATCGTTCAAGCAGTAATCGGTGGTTGTGAGTTTATTTAAACTAAATGATCTGAAACGTCTGGTCACTTCCTGAATTAATTTTATATACTGTTGGCGTTTGGATAACGGTTGCGCTGTAGGTAGAACGAAACTCCAGTCTATGTACCTTCCTTGTTTATTAACTCGTTCTTCGTACTGTCTTTCGAATCCGAGCACCCTAAAGCATACTTGCCAGAATCTATGTTCTACTCGGTGCTCGTCTAATGCCGCCCTCACCAGCGTTTCGGAATATTTTTTCGCTTGGCACGTTTTGAACGAATGTACTCGTAAAGACGATAAATTACTATAAGCCGATGGTTTAGATCTGAAGTACATTACTTCACCGCAGCAGTCATCTTCGGTCCAGATTTCCATACAGATGCCCTGCGTATCCATCCAGTTGGCGTCGTACGGCCATTTTCTCCTCATATTCACGCATTCGCCGACTTCGAAATTTACGTAACGAAGTCGAGGACCGTTCGAATCCTGGTTTTGCCAAAATGTCACTTCGTTCGCCATCACTGTTGATATGAATGCCAATATGGTAACGAATACGAATACAAGTACCATCGCGAATGTAACATCGGCGTAAATTATTGTTGTTTAAAGAAAATTTTCTAACGTTAATTACTCCGTAATGGGTGTATCGCGACTGATCCAACTTAGATGCCCTAAATGTTTAACCTTTGGATTTTAATGATTTATATCGTATCGCGTATCGTATGTTATGCTAAATTAAATGATAAAATCGCCTTTCCTCTCGTTAGTCGAAAATAGGAAACTGAAGTTCGTAGAGATGGTGAACTCACGTGCTCGAAAATGTAGCGATGGACAGCGATTTAGCGAGCTCGAAGATTTAATCGAATCGATTTTCAATATTATTTGTCGGTTATTTGACGAGTAGAATTATTTATCTCTATTTTTTTTTTTTTTTTTTTTTTATTATTAATTTTCTTGGTTTTCCAAGAAAGATATTTTCCATAGAAGCGAACGATTTCGTAAATCCATCAATCGAAAGAGGTTTTTATTACGATTTTTATATCTAAATGAGAAACGTGATAAATTGCTCCTCACGTGTTTGCTTAGATGCAATAATATTTTTTATTCGAATAATGGCTTGTGTATGCGTAGGCAGTTCACAAATTGAGAGAAAAGGCAAATGTGGTTTTTTAATTAGGTATTTTATTTATGTATATAGAGTATTTATAATGACTGGTCTATGTTCTAATTGGTCATATGTTACGTGCGTAATGACCAATAATAATGCTAGAATGTGATAAAATGTAGGTAGTTTCATTTCTACCTTCCTAAATAATATCGTTCAGTTTTCAGTGAACGACTAAAATTCGTTTGTGATTTGAATCATCAGCTGATTTGTGTTTTTATTTTACGAGTTAGTCGAGGTAAATTTGTCACATTCCAACTTGCTGATTGGTTGTTACAGGCGTGACGTATGACCAATTAGAACCTAGACCAGTCATTATAAATACTCTATTGTTAATGGAAACCGAGAAATTTGGTTTTTTTACTCCGAAACCCAAGATCTCTAGAACTACTGGCTCAGTTTTGTTGAAATTCAAGAAGACTAGTTTATGAACTATACTTGAATGCCCAGCCTAAAAATCGAGGAAAAGTGGCCAAATTTTGATTGGCGGGGATTTGAATTTGAAAATTGATTTTTTTCATGGTCAACTTATTCTACGATATTGGACTATTTTTTTTGTCCTGAACTCGATTTGCCTCAGAGTGAACCTTGACCCTATAATTGATAGTCAAAATATACAAAAACAATTCAAAAATCCTCAAATTTTGATTTTAATGAATTTTAATCTAAGTATGTTATTTTCCATGAGCAACGAGCACAATGGAGTGCCAGCGCCCCTTACGTACTATTTTTGATTAAATTTGGCCATTTTTGGTTCAATTATGGCTCTGTAGGTGTCATAAGTCTGCGAGACAAAAAAAAAAACGAACTTAACGCATACATGGATTCATTCCACACCCACTGAGTGCGAGTAAAATGTAGATATTGTTGAAAAATTGAAAACGTAATTTGTGTATTTTTAAGCAATTTTGAGCCCGAAATTTGGTCAGTTTTTGTGTGTTTTCAAAAAATTGACGTGTCACGTGAAAATTTCACCGCAAACTCAGAAATGTTGACCGATCTTTTTTTGAGCAGTTTTTGAGAAGTTTTGAGCGCATACTAATTTTTGGGTATTTTCAATAAATTAACGTGTGATCTATGGAAGTGAAATTTTGCCAAAATTTCGAAGAATGTAAATCAAAGTAATTGAAAAAAGTTCCCGCTTTTGTTTTCCTTGAAAAATTTTTTGATCACGAAATTATGGTTTTTCGAAACTGTCAAAAAATCTTCCGAATCAAAGGCTCAAAATTCTCAAAAATTGTTCAAAACAAATTTTACCCGAAGGATTTGTATTTTCGGCTAAATTTTATCCCACTTTTGAGTAAGTCATATGTCAGTTTTTTGAAAAAACTCAAAAAATGTACTGCACTCAAAATTCTCAAAAATCGCTCAAAAAGTTATTGGTCAACATTTTCGAGATTTTTTCAAAATTCTACCCGTTTTCACCTCACGTGTTAATTTTTAAAGAATAATTGAAAAATTTATCCGATTTTGGACTCAGAATTGCTCACAAATGCGCAAATTACATTTTTACCGATATCTTGGCGCTGCTGGTGAGATTTTAACCCATTTTGATACGTTGCAAGCCCAGATTTCTAAAATTTCGCGAATTTTTCGAGCTGAAATTTTCTTATATGGCAATCTAGACGCTTGTGTGATCTTCGCCGTTCCTATTCTACTTCAGCTTAATTACTTAATTTATTTCTAAAATTTATTGATAATCCATTTTTACGAACGGGAGCGAAAATGACAGGTTTTCTCAACTTTGAAATTCGACCACAAGCTACTCAGCCAACCTTTCCCATAAACTTTAGCGTAATGGATGTGAAATAAATCCGTGCACGCGTTGATTTCGTTTTCTTTTTGTCTCGCAGATTTATGACACCTACGGAACGATAATTGAGTCAAAAATGGCCAAATTTTATCAAAAATAGTACATAAGGGGCGCTGGCACCCCATTGTGCTCGTTGCTCGTGGAAAATAACGTATATTTGGAGTGAGAGAAATGTCCGCTTCCAGAATGTAAATAAATATTTTGTTCCTAGTCAAATTTAAAAAATGGGAAAACCGGGGTTTTTAGGCTGTACTTCCCCATTGTAGTGAAGCGAAGCCTTTTCGACACTATGAGACCTACACACGAAAAAAGAATTATTCAAGGTTTTTAAGTCAATTATTTAAATTATTAACTTTCAAAATTAAAAACATTTAAATCTTAATAAAATGAAAAATATAAAAAAAACGATTTTATTCAACATATCACAAAATTATTGGAATCCTTCATTTAATTTGTTTGATTTTTTGTCAAGGAAAAAAGCACGTTAATTTCGATTTCTAGACCTGTTTTTGCCACTTCGACGGTGCGCTATACGCCATTACTCGTTTGAAATTTACGGGTAATTTAAATAATTTTTTTTTTCACTTCGTTTCAGTTGCTTTACAAAAACAAGAACTATTCCTAACGTGTATCAATAAGTTATGTTTACTGGCCAAATTCTTATCGCTCATAACATTCCTGCCTTATCAAGACGAATACGATTTACCACTCCACCTACGCTTACCACTGACGGAAGTGCGAAAAGAGGTATCGTATTCGATTCCTATACTCCATTATTTCTGTGGTGACTATTTTTAAAATTATATTCTCCTGTCGCAGATTCAACCACCTCTAGACTTGGACGGTTGCCTGACAGAATCGATGCATAGTGGTAGAATGATACTGACGATACCATGGATAGTGGAGTTCCTAAATGGTATCGATAACACGTCCATCCTGCTACCATGTTATAGCGCTGTATTCGCCAAATTACAATATCTACTGTATAAGCTGAAATTACCATTTACCGAAAACTTGGTGCACGATGGTATACTATTGGCGTACACGGATGCCAAAGATAAGGAGAAAGGGAAAATCGAAACCAATTTCAAAACCATTAAAGCAACGGAAATCCGTAATCTGTTGACAGAACGACGAAACGAATTCACCGAACGATTCGTCGATGAGTGTTTACAAACGATTAATTGTTCGCAGATTTTAATCACGTTGTACGTGAATTCTTTATTCAATAATGTGCCTGTATCGGCTATAGTTAAATCTGAAGGTAAGATGAGATATGAGTAGAACTGTACGCACCATAGCTAGGCGACAGATTCAAATTAATTGCGAATTTGTGTACGAATAATCGATACAATGGTTTATGTTTCAGATGTATCCGCGATGGCTGGTAAATCTGTAATTATAAGTAGCGAATTTTATATTGGCGAAACAGCTCTGTATCAGTGTTGCCCTCAGTTACACGAATTGAAGAATTTATTGGAAGGTGGGAAACGATTGTCGTATAAATCGGTCATTCCTAAGATGGAGAAGTCGTTTTGTGAACAGGAAAACGATCCAAAAGCTGTTGATGTAAGTTATCTTATTAGCGAGGAGGAAAATATTGAATTAAACCGAATTCCATTTGATTTTTTTGAAAGTGAACCAGAATCAGTATCAGGTTTTAATATTGAATTTAGATCAGAGTTTTTAGCCGAGTTTTCATCACATACGATAGCTTTATAGCTTACAAGATTGGAGAAAGAGAGATCAAGTGAGCATAGTCTCCGTATCTCTGCGTTTCAGACCATTATTTATGGCCATATGGCAAATGCGCAACTTTCTCATTGTAATATATTCCCCTCACGCCACAATGGGGTATGAATGATAATCAGTTGAAATTTCGTCACAAGTTGTTTTTATGCAGGAGCGTAACTAAGTCATTTTTCAAGGAGAGGGGGGGGATTTTGAAAAAATCCCAACTTTTTATAATGAAATTCTCAACTTTTTTGACAAAATTTACGAATGCACAGTTTTTTCATGTTCTTTTTGTAGTCGTCGTTAAAAATTTCATCACACAAACAACACTGCACTTTGTATCTTTTTCCTTTCCCTCCTTTATTCATTTTTAAAAATTTAACTTACTAAAAAGTACAGACATATAGCAGGTATACAATGCACAGAAAAAAATCGGTGGATTATTGGCTTAGTGAGCAATGGCAGCGGCTTAATTCTAATCTATAGTGTTAAGCGATTAATAATCGATTAATCAAACATGTCGATTAATAATCGATTAATCGAAAATGTCGATTAATAATCGATTAATCGAAAATGTCGATCAATAATCGATTAATCAAAAATGGCGAGTAATAATCGATTAATCAAAAATATCGATTAATCGAAAATGTCGATTAATAATCGATTAATCGAAAATGTCGATCAATAATCGATTAATCAAAAATGGCGAGTAATAATCGATTAATCAAAAATATCGATTAATCGAAAATGTCGATTAATAATCGATTAATCAAAAATGGCGAGTAATAATCGATTAATCAAAAATATCGATTAATCGAAAATGTCGATTAATAATCGATTAATCGAAAATGTCGATTAATAATCGATTAATCGAAAATGTCGATTAATAGGTAAAAATAATCGGAAGAATCGATTAATCGATTATCAGAAGTAATCGATTATTTCATCGATTATTTTATGAAATAGGTAATCGATTAATCGGCTAATTTTCAGTTCTTGTTTTTTTTTCAATAATGCTTCGATATTTCTGAAAAAAAAATTTTTTTATTAAAAAATAATCATTTTGTGAAGACATTTCTATCATACGATGAAATCGTCTCTCATCCCATACCTTAAATATGCTTATTTTTTAAATAAGAATTGCGACTTCGTATAAATACTGTAATTTTTGAATAAATGATTTTGTTTTTGTAATTAACTCAAATAAATGTTTTTTTTAATCACAATGGAACATAGCATAAAAAAAATGAAATTTGGGATTTTTCAAATTCTGAATATTTTTACCAACTCCTAATTTTCTTCAAATTTTTTTAAATCTCCAAGTTTTTTTTCAACTCAAATCCTTTTTCTGATTTTCTCAAAATTTATTTCGAGCCAAAAGTTTTTCTCAGTATTTTTTCAACCAAAAATCTTTACAATTTTGTTTCAAATTTGCATGCTTTTTTCAAAATTAGTTTAAATTATATTTATTCTTTTTTCAAAAAATCAATATTCATTTGAACTTTGGAAATATTTTTTAACGCTGCAATTTCATTGAAAAAAATTCTACGTAGGTTGAAGAAAATTAGATGAAGTGTAAAATTGAGGAAGCATCTGAAGAAATTTTGGGTGCAAAAAATTTCTAATGCTGAAAAATCGATAAAAAAATTCAAAATAGATATAAAAATGTTATAAAATATTTTTGGATAGGAAAAAAGTTCCGGGGAAAAATTTCAAGAGATTGAAAAAATCGATAGAAAAAATTTGAATTTGTGTAAATTTTAATTTTTTCCTTTATTCATTTGTATTCAGTAAACGTTGCAAGTACAGAGTATAGACAATAAAAAAATCGATTAATCGATTAATAATTGATTATTTCAATGATCTAGATCCGATTAATCGAATATTGGAATTATCGAAATTCGATTAATCCATTACTCAAATAATCGATTAATCCCAACACTATTAATTTACATGTTGTGATCTGTCAGTCTGTCTGTTTATCCATGCACCTGGAGAACGAAACCTATGCATGATTTAATACATACAGCTGCACTGCAACCGCTCGTCGTAATGCGCGAAATTGGAAATTTTTTCGGTTATCGCGAATAGTCTGTTGTTCGACATACATAATATAAGCTGACATCAATTCGAATTTATTCGAGATCTTATTTTCCTAAGAGAGTATAAAATATTGACTTCTACAAAAAATTCAAGTTCCCAGTTTTAGCGTTCAACAATTATAAATTTCCCAACTTTTCAAAACACCTAAGGGGAAGCTCCCCCCAGTCCCCCCCTTTACTTACGCCTCTGTTCTTATGAAGAATATTGATTCACTTGAATATTAAAAAGAGTAGCTGTACGAAATCATAAATTTCACTATAACATAGTTGGAAAATATTTAAAAAAAAAAATCATTTCACGTTGAACCGTGAGGTTCGCCTACGTCGGGTCTCCCACCGGCGACAATACTGCGTTAGGATGCGATAAGTTTCGCACTACATGGCGTTACCGATTAGACGTACGTTATGTAAGTTGGTATACCCACAGTCTACGTCAAGCATAGTACTAGTTTTGATCGCAGTCTGTATCAAGTCGAGGTATACTCGTAGTTGTAATCAAGTCGAAGTCTAATCGTACTCGAGTTTACATCTCGATATAGGCGAATTATCGCAACACTTCGCATCATATATCGCAAATTATGCTATAGCATATCGCGTTCTATTTTGTATATTAGATTTCTGTACTCAGTAGTTAAAGTGTCAAATAACACACGTTGTTTCAAAGTGTTCCGTTATTCTCTCTGTTGTCAACGTAAGTTCCACCTCAAACTAAAGAATCTACGCAGAGTTGGGGTGAACTCTGCGTACTCACAGTACCAGCTACGTGACCCATTATAGCATCGTGACCTCTTCTTCTTCACACCATACTCTATACCATCATATTATTACCCAATTCAACGTACTTTTTTTTTAAATATTCAAATAGTTACTAAATCTGTTCTCAGGTTCTACTGGAGATGCACCTATTCGACAATATGCCGAAATCGGTGAAAAATTCGGTTGATTTCGTAGCCGAACGAATTGCCTCCTTGTGTGTAAAATCCATCCGACAAGAAATCATACCATCATTGAAAGACCAATTGCTAGAAGAACTGAAGAAAATAAGCGATAAACGCGGATGTCCCGTAAGTTTCGTCATCTGAAAAAAAATCCTATTTCCCAAAAATTCTCGTGGAAATATTAAAACCGCAATTTCGATTTTTTGTCGCTATTTATTTTCAAGGAAGAAACAGTGATTGATTATTTACGCGTGAAATTTTACGCCATACTGAAGAAACGAGTTAAGAAAGAACTTTCGAAATTTTACAACAACGTTGAAGCTTCCGTTAAAGCCCTAATTGAAGCCGAAGTTAAAGACGAAACTGTAATTGATATTTGTATCGATATTTCGTGTCGTAAATGCGTAGAAATTGTTTATAATTGGATATTCAACTACATCAATGTCGAAGGTACGAAACCATACTTGTTTTAATTAGGATTAGTCATCGTACGATGTATTGTTAGCTAAGTTTTTAATAAATAGGATAGCTATTATAGCCTACGTAGATTGTTGCCCCAAACTGGTCCTTAACATACGTTACTGCGTCCTTTTTCGGATGCAGTGATGTAGGTATTTATGTAGGTAGGTGCTACGACTATCCTATTTTTATATTTTGAGTGCAACAAGACACTTGAAGACCATATAGCTATGGTACGGTAAAATCAGGCCCGATCTTGGAAATGCTACTATCCTTTCGTTGCGAGACCCCTTTTGGGTTTCACAACGTTTTGTGTGTATATTTGAGCGTATATAGCTTTCAGTTTTACACAAACGTTGGAAAGCCCTGGATATGGTCCTATCTTGGGTAGACCCAGGGCTTGACAAGGATAGTAGTAAATCTGAAATGTATCTCATAAAAACCGTTGCATATAATTTGTATGCATGAATATTGAATTTTTACCCCCCAAAGGTTCCTAATATGCTATGTTCAAGTGGTTTCCAAAAAGCTCATGCGGCCATCTCTAGCTCTTTAAATAAGGCCGGGTCTCGGAACGTTTGTTTGATATCTACGGTCCAGGGCCTGACAAGGATAGTAGTATGCATATATATATACATATACCTAATTAGAACGCTTTGTTGCATCCCTTTGGCGTTATCAACCATTCTATAGCACACTTCCATAAGGAAACGTTGTACCGCCTGCAACGATGCAAAAACAACGATTTCGGGTGCGGTAATGTACTTTAAAGACCATTTTGGGTGTAATAACGTACTAAACTATAATCATCTGTGTATAGTTTCCTCCATCCGTAGCGTCGGCAGGTATGAATAAAAATTGTCCAAAATTCACAAAGACTCTCCTCGAAAATGCGGAAAAGTTACCTTTTTATTTGTCGAAACAACTCAAAATGGCGAATCGTTCAAATTTTGAAAACGACAAGAGAGAGAGCAAAAGGCTTATAATTTTCGTTTTTGATTTAATATGAAAGAGTGAGTCACAGACATCAATATATACAAATTTCAGCTTCGAAGGGCGTTCGGGAAGGAGTTGAAGTGAAAAACAGCTTTTTGAGTAAGTTTGAGCCATGAAATGATACATTTTTTCTAAATTCAACTTCTTAAGTGGTTTTTGAAGGGATGAAAAAAATCCAAAATGGGGGATCACTCAAAATTTGAGGCGGGTAGGCGGGCTAGAGAAAAGGCATATACCTCCAATTTTTTGTTCTTGATTTCATATGAAGGAATGAGTCAAGGACAAGAACATAACCAAATTTCAGCTTCCTAAGTGCATTTTGAGGAAAGTTAGAGCAACAGTCAGTTTTTTGAGGGAATTTTGTTTTTTGTAGCTCACGCGTAGTGCTAGCGGGTATTTATGAATTTCGCTCAAAACTTGGTGAGATATTCTTTAGAAATGTGACAAAACTGCTTTTTTGTTTTTTCGAAAAAATTCAAAATGGCGGATCACTCAAATTTTGAGGACGGCTGGAGGAAGGGCATATAGCTCAAGTTTTTTGTTTTTGATTTCATATGAAAAAGTGAGTCACGGAAACCAACGTATCCAAATTTCAACTTCTTAAGTGCATTTAGAGTGGAATTAAAGCAAAAACCGATTTTTTGAGGAAGTTTTGAGTTATGAAATTTCTTGAATCTTCCATGTCTCCTCACCAAATCAACTTAGAAAGGTCAAACTTTGTATGTGGGGTTAGATGGTGACCGGAATATGAGCTCTTCAATTTTGACCAAATTGGATTCAAAATGACGGATTATCAAAATTTATGTAGAGATTGAGGAGCTTCAGGTTGTTATAATTTGAGAAATATGTGTTCATATGATTATCGCGTGGCAAAAAATACTATATTTGTTCCAAGTTTAACTTTTTAAGTGGTTTTTGACGTGATGGGTAAAGGTTGTCAGATTTGGTATCGTGTGTGTTCTGTAAACATGAAGGCGTCAGCAACGTGATTTGCAAAGCTGAACGAGCCTCAACTAAAAACTCAGCTCCAGTAATGTGGCATGGCTGCTTACGGTTTTTTTTTTCAATTTACAATTTCCAGATATTATCAAGAAAAACGAAAGTATAAAAACCGAATTGGCTCGAATGAAGATGTCCGAAGCTCAATTACTCAACGAGAAAACATCGAAAAAAAGTAAAATCGACCTTCAAAGAGCAGAATATCAAGAATGGGCCGCAAAAAGGACCAATACGGACGCTGAAAATAATCCCGGTCCCGTTAAAATTCTGCATAGCTTGAGGGTATGTTGTTTAATAATAAGAAAATATTATCTCTCTATATATTAAAATCAAAATAAAACCGGTTTTGAGATGCGCGCGCATCCTTGTTTTGAATAACAGGTATAAAAGGTATATAGAGGATAGCACATATACAAAGGAAAAGAAGGTTGTAAATTTTAATAAAAGTCTTGTACATGCCCAAGGGTAAGTTATAAAATTGTTTTGAGTAGCAGGTATAAAAAGTATAAAGGATAGCAGGTATACAAAGGAGAAAAAAAAGGTGATAAATTTCAATAAAAGCTTTGTACATAGGCAAGAGTAAGGGTAAAGTTGTGAAGTTGTTTAAAATGGCAGATATACAAAGGTATAAAGGGGAGAGGCCATCCTGAAAGGAAGAACTCGGGGGGAGGGGTGTAACAAATAAGAATAAATTGGGTTGTGCAGTTTGGAATGTAGCAGTACTTGTCTGATAAAATAGCTTTTTCTTCTTCACTTAATTTTTATTGCGAGCCCCGCAGGGGCGAGGAGGCACTAGTTTTATTCGAAATGGAAAGGTTACACAATTTGCGATTTTATTTTCAGCATTTAATTCGCGTATCGTTGAACACATACTGTGGTACGATTTCACCCGAAGATATCACTCAGACTCTACGTGATAGTTGCAACTGCGTAAAATATTCGCCGGATTTACAATTCGTAGCTTTTCGACGTATAATGATGCTTTCGCTCGAATTATGCATGATATTAAGTACGTAATAGGTTTTTCAAAATGTAATGTGTGCATATGTTAATTTGAACTTTTTTAACGATTTTTTTTCGCTGCAGTTTTTTTTCATCCGACTGTGTTAGATGATAGCATAATGGAAAAATTTGGTGCCTTATGGTCTATGCAAAAAATATGCAATTTGCAATTACCATTCGAGCATGTATTTAGTTACCGCAATATGGAGTATTTTTACGCATTTTACCCTGAGAGATGCGTATCAATGAGGAATTCCATGACACGTCTTCTCGTTTATACAATTAATAATGGATTGCTGCCCGTGAAACGTTTATTTTCACAAATACTACGTTTGGGACGTTGCGAATGGGCAAATGTATGTATAAGTGATTTATTTTCTTTTTTTTTGTTTTTTTTTTTGTTTGTTTGTTTGTTTTGAGGAATATAGAATTTATCCTCAAATAATGTTTCTCTGTTAATTTCAATAGGAGTTGTTTATGGAGTTATCAATTTGTTTGAACGAAGTGCTAGTAAAAACGAAATCCGGCCATGATAAAATCGAATCAGCGTTGCAATGGCTAGCCAATTTTATAGCAGAAGACAATAATTTTTTTTAATTTGGACAAATTATTCCAACGGATCTCTTAATTTCAACTTTTTTATTTACATACATATTTTTGTAATTTTAGTTTTAATTAATAAGTACCAATTTTTATTGTGGTATTTTTAATGTGATAATTGTGTTCTTTAGGTAATTCATTGTTGGAATTTTTATATCGTTTAATTTCACTTGTTAATTTGAATGTACTTCGTTGATATTTACAATTTGCGATTATTGTGATTTGTTTTCTTTTTTTCTTATTACGAAATTTTCATTGTACAATTGTGATGAATACAGAAATATTTTCGCGAATTTTATATTTATTAAGTTTGCATTCGAATACAAATGCATTTTTACTTATTTAGTATTGATTTTTTATTATTCAGTAAAACCTGAACGCTTTGGCTTTATTTATTATTTATAACTGATGGGAATGAAATTATCGAGCAGTAGTTACGAAATTCCTTAAAATTATACGGTGCTGATTTACACTGTCACGGGATTTACTTATGTCGGATGTCGAAATGATAGTGAGAGTGTTTATGTTCGATAATGAGTTAGTTCAGCTAGAATAAATACGAAATGTTATTTGAATATATTGATTTGGGGATGGTATGTTCAGAAAATATAATAAGTGTATAATAAATACAATACGAAGTTGATTGAGATGAACCTTCTCTGAGTTGAAAATGGAGGAATTTTTAATCGTGTTTGAAACATTATGAAGAATCGACAAAAGAGTTTATTTCAAAATTTTCCAAATTTTGGTTCGAATTATTTTATTTTTAGGGTCTTTTTGTCTTTTAAAATCAATTAATCTTTTTAAATTAAAAATTAAATTTTAAATATAAAATAAATAAAGATTATTTTTTATTTATTTATTCATTCTATTATCCAATTAAAATACAAATTATTATGCTACCATCAGTAATCATGTGGCAAATGTTTAAGTTTCTTCTTTATATTTCTTTTTTTCGCTCGTAGCGCTGGGGGTATGGATGAGAATAGCTAAAAATTTGTAAGAACTTTTTCGGGAGGGGAAGAAGAAGAGGTAGTTCAATATATTTGTTCGTGGTTTTACATGAGTGAGGGAGGCAACGACGCCAACGTATTGGAATTTCAGCTTCCTAAGCGAATTTGATGGGAGCTGGAGCACAAAAGGACTAGGATACCAGCCCATTCAAAGATTTGACATCGTCTGGACATATTATCCATACGAAAAAAAACCCTAAGCAGCCATGCCGCATTACTGGAGCTGAGTTTTTAACTGCAGCTTGTTTTAATTTGTTAATAACCTTGCTGAACCCTTCATGACTACAGGCCACACCTAATACCAACTCTGAAAACCCCTACCCTATTCATTCTAAAACCACATGAGAAGTTGAATTGTGGAGGAATATCATCATCGAAGCATATGAATTCGGAGGAATTCTATATCCTTACTTAATTCAAAGAATACCATACAGCGTTCATCCTATCAATATTTCTATAAATCCTTGCGGATGGCGATACACGTAACAATCGTATTGATGAAAATTATTTTAAAACTCATGAGTGGTCTTACGAAAAAGCTGAGTATCTTCAAAATTGTCTTTATTAGAGAAGCTAATCTGACTACATATACACCTCCATGGACCGCCCCAGTTAAAGTACAAGCAATTCCAAAGTTAAAAAATCTACCATTTCCCTATACTAGATTTAAGGACATCAGTGTACCACAAAGGGAACGAGAACCTTACCGCACGCTTTTCTGGAAAGAAGAACCACAGCCTTTCTGGGAAAAACAAACGACACCACTCTCCGCCCTCTTAAGTTGCTCTACGTAATAATATTGTTCATGTATACATATGTATATTGTATACATTATTTTACTTATTACGAATAAGTTATTGAATGTTGTGTAATTTTTTTTTGCTGTGAAATGAAATTAGATTTTTTATTTCATGAACTTGAACATTTTTTTTATGTGAACTTGAACTGAACATGCAAGTAATTTTCTCTTTGCTAGCCAGTAGTTATTAATTTTATTGAAAATTCCTGCCAAATGTAAAGGTTCTTCATCACATAACGACTAAATAAGTAAGGAAATTTTGGATGATTATTGTTATTATTTAATGATAAATTACAAAAAAATTACTCTGGGAGTTCATTTTTTTTTTTAAATCAAAGATCCAATATATTCTAAAAATAAATTATTGCGAGTTCACTAATTTAAGAGAATATAATATCATTAGTAGTGGTGAGACACCTTCGCATTAAGTAGGAATTTTCTACAAAACTAATAACTACTGGCTAATAACGAGAAATTTTACGTTTTTAGCGGTACCCTTCTCTATGTAGACAGACTATACACGTAATTCAATTTCTTATTTGATTTGAATGAAATAAGTGAAGATTTTTGGGTAGAAAAATGAACTTCACGCCTTCGAATACACTTGATCATGGTCGAAGTTTCGAAAAACCAAGCGCATATAGGCTTCCTCATTTTCTAAAAAAAAAAAAAATTGGGTTCCAAATTTACACTCAATGTGTTTAAATGGTAATATATTTTCTATTCTGTTTTTGTTAAAAAGGCTTATTATTTGCGGAGAAAAACGAAATTTTTAGCCGAGTTTTTGATAAAAACGATAGCTATCACAACCTACCTGATTTGGGGGGAGAGGTTGTTGAAGGTGGATTCTTCAAATCTTTGCGTTTCAGGTCATTTGTAATCATCCGGCAAATGTCCAACTTTTTATGGTATATAAATAATTAAATATGAATGAAAATCGTTCAAAATTAAGTGACAAAATCTATTATTGAGGTCTAAATGTGTCCAGAAATGAGAAAAAATCATAATATCGAAACGGCCTCCGGTTTTCACTATTCCTTTCAATGCAGGTTTTGGAAGTATAAAGGTCGAGTTGCATAGATATATAGGTATAACATATCTAAGTATATTCCCCCCACGCTTAGCGCCATCGGGTGTGGATGAAAATCATTCAAAATGTAGTGAGAGATTCTTCTTCAAAATGCGAAAAAGTTACTTTTTTTATTTATCGATACACTTGGAAATGACGAATCGCTAAAATTTTAAAGGGAGAACAAATAGCTTAATATTTTCGTTAGAGTGAATCGCATGGACATCGACATAAATTTATCTACATTTCAGCTTCAAAGTAGATTTGGAGGGAAGTTAGAGCAAAAAATCAAAAAAGTACTTTTTAATAAAGTTTGGAGCAATATGGAATCTAGTCCACGCTTGTACGCATTAATATAACCATTTATTTCTTTAATTCTTAAGTTATAAATTATTCGACTATTTGATAATAACCAAACATTATACATTAATTGATTAGCTATTCAATATGGCCAAGTTCAGTATTATTGAATTGTAGTGATCGCACATATAATTTAATTTCTTATCGACTAGTTCCAGTCTCATTAACCCTTCTACAAAAACTTAGCTGCAGTGACACAACGTGTTCGCTCAAAATGACCATTCATTAAAATCCAATATTATCAACCATCATCTGCTTTGCATTCTAGAATCGAAGATGTAGAGACTCATATCGAAGCTACGAAGGTGACAGTAATTTATTTCTTTATTAAAATTTAATTAAAAAATAAAATCTCAAGTCATGACCGTATCGAATTGAAATTGAATCCTCGCGTAATAATATTCTACAACTTTTAACATTAAATATCAGTGCAATATAATACGCGTATTATAAATACACATGCTCGGAGCGCAATTCACTCGTCAGTCGTCATGCTAATTACAGAAAAAAAAATTGTACGTACCGACGAGTGGGAAAATGTTTTATTCTTACTTCTTACACTACCACGACAAGTTTCCATCACCGTCGTACATTTCATTCAACCGAACCTTCGCGTAAAGTACGGTTGCAGTTATGCGAATATCTTCCTGATGTTTTTTATTTACGAATTCGCGATCGCGGTCGTTATTTTATCAAGTATTAACAACCTTAACGGATGCTTTTGTGTGTTCGGTGATTTTCTGATGGGTGATAATTTCACAGCATTTCCTAAACGTCTCAACTATGGGGGAAGAAATACCGCTAGATGAGATCGACGATCTGCAAGATGATTTTATTCAAGATGATAGAGTATGTACGTGGAAATTACGTGGAAATAATATAACGCGGATTTTCTGGCACGAAAAATCTAGTGAGTTTGAAAATTTTATTTTTTGTTTTTTTTAGACTTTATGAATTTTCCATTTGTCTAACAGACAACTTATTATTCTCCTCTTTTGTGAACTGTAGCCATTTATCAATATTATTCCTAGTAAGTGGATAGACGCTAATTAAAAATTGAAATCTAGTAATATTTATTTTTCTCATTCTGCTCCCTTTGTTTATTAGTTTTGTTTAGTTTACTTATTAGTTTTTCTTTGTTTTTCTACTTTACCTTTCCTATAATAATATAGCTATACTTAATGATCTCCCCATCAAAATGTAGGTATATACTGTGCGTTCTTATGTGATACGGGTACAATCAGTGAAATAATCTCTTTCCAGTTATTTAAAATTGATTAATTCAAATACAAAGAAAATGTAATGTTGTTGAAATGAGTTTATCAGCTTTGAAATACATGAAGTTAATTTTAAAAATAATTTCTGATTTAGAAATTGTTGTTTTACTCTTATTATGTTGCCAAGAAACTGAGATTTTTGCGCTGATCAATTCGATCATTTCACATTTAATTAAATCCAAGTATCCTCAAATTATGTAAATAAACGCGTGAAAGCATACCAGAAGAAAATATATCAGTTTTTCCAGAACATTACTATTAGTTTTAGTTGTATTTATGTATGAAGTTACCACTGAATTATCAGTTTCCCAAAGATTTGTATAGAATGATTACTAACATTTGACCATCTTGATGGTTGATGGATACGGCAATAGTTCATTTATAGTATTACACTGATGGTAATGCTGTTACTGACAGTGACAATAGCTGATCATACTAAGAAATTTAGTTTTACCATTTCATTCATTGACAGTATTTTTTCACGACGGTACCTATTATTCCAAAAGTACCAAATTACTCATTTATATCAACCAAATACGTTTTCGTGTTTATCCTTACCAAGCAATATTAAAACGTTTCTTATTCCTCCGGCCTACTTACTTCTTTTTAAAATAAATAATTAAGATAAAGCCAAAAGGTGCGTTATCGTATGAAAATCAAAACCGCAAAAAAGCTCTGTTTGCATAATTCACTGGTGCTAAACTTCGCGTGCGCATTCATTCGAATATAAGTCAAATAAAACGAGACTCTCACCTAGATTTGCCTCGTTTATCATAGGTACGGTACCAAATAACAAAGAAATAAATCGGCATTACCATTTAAATGGTCTAATTAGTTTTAAATGGTACAGGAAGTACTTACTCGTAAACTTTATACATCTGTATAGTGACTAATTCATCGGAAATCTCCGGTCAAAAATTCCTGCGTACAGGTAATCGACCGGAGAATTTAAAAAATCTCTCTACAACACCGATGGGCTTTTATTTGAGCAAATTTAGAGAATCTAAGATATGCATTAAAATTCGATGTTTTCTTCCGTACATGGTTGAAAAGGTCGTACTAGTACTGAGAATGATTCAGCTAAGCATTATATTCGCGAAACTCGCTCACCTTGATTTATTCTCTTTCATAGTGCTTTGTCATTAATTTGAATATAATGTTGATTAAAAATTGTGTATTTGAGAGAAAAAAATAAACTGGTTTTTCTATGCATTAACCACGTATACATCGGAGTTACTGAACCAAACGAATAATTGTTACGTCTTGGCGAAATTTTATATTTTCGTAGATCAAATTCAAGTTAGATACTCGAGTACTCTACTGTACATAAACATTCCATGTGATGATAACATTAAGATAACGATAGAAATAAGTAGCTAAAACTTTTAGTTTATTGGTAACGTAGATATATTCATACTTATGTAGTTTATTGGCAGTGGCCCACGCACGTTTTATAAAATACCCAAGAAACTTAGTTTGGAAATAACCATCCTCAATTACACATCTAGGTATCAATTTTTACCAATTGCTCACCTTCCCTCCCCTGCCTTTGATTTTTATTAATTTTTTTATAGTTGAAAATACATGAAGCACGATTACCATAATATTATGTTTAAGGTAAATCTCTAAAATTAAAAGCTACTACACGCAATAAGTGGACTTCACCAGCTATTACATTGAAAAAATAATGACTCACTTAAAAGTACGTATTTAGGAAAATTATATTATTCATGTTCGAAATCACTGAATTTTGATATGTGGTTGATTGCTTATTTTTTTTATATTGAATTATACGTGATTGAATCATTTTTTTAAATTTGCAAAACACTATTTAAAATATCGAATCGTTCGCGAACGAAATTTTCAATACAGAATACAGATTACAGATACATAATAAATTTATCAATAAATCTTTTTTATTGAATCGTTCGCGAACATAACCGATTTCAGGGAGGACGTTCGGGCGTCTAACCCCTCCACCCAAGAGCTTTTATTATGTGTTTTTTGAATTAAGAATCAACTTTTCAGTAATTTTAAACAATGTATTATCTTTCCCACTTAACTTTATGGAACTGAACCCTGCTCCCTCCAAGCAGCAATCCTAAAACCGGCACTTTTCGCAAATAACTCTTTTTTTGTATTTTGAAATCACGTTTCAGAATATCGAATCGTTCGCGAACGAAATTTTAAAAACAGATACATACTCATGTCTGTGATTACTATTATTTTTAGCTGAGTTTTTAACTTAAAAACCACAGCTATTACAGCATTACCTGATTTGTGAAAAAGTGGTCGGGGGGAGGGGGTTCAAATCTTTGCGTTTTAGTCCATTTGTGATCAATAATCATATATGACAATGTCTAGTTTTTAGGTAATCATTTCTTTCCTTGCGCATAACGCCAGTGTGTATAGAGCCCTTTGAGTACCAAATTTAAAACATCCCCAACTCCCTACCTATCGGTTACTACAAAAATATATCCTTATGAAACTTATAGTGAATTTAGTATAGAACAAAATGGCACTGAACTTCTTTTACTCTACGATCAAACCCTGAGGAGGTATTGCGAGAAAACCGTTAACCCTCTTCAACCTTCTGATTTATTAAGGATATAAAATAATATTAGGTAAAAGTTGATTTTTTTAAGAATATGTATTTTAAAAAAACTTTAAATTTAATTCAAAATACAATTCTAGCACCCCTTCATTTCTTTGGGAAGGAGGAGGGGTTGCCTCAAGATAAATACACAATACCTATGACGGTTTTTTTCTACGGTATGTTTCTGTTTACATTCGATATTTTACTCTAATTTTTTACAAGATAATTGAGAAAATATTGCGAACTTTAAAGTCTCATAATTTGGGCAAGAATGCCTTAAATTTTTTAGACATTTTTTCCCTTGTTTGGTATGTTAAACGGAACATTTTTCACGAAAAGAAAAAATTCTGCAGCTCTTGTTCATTCATCTACTCTTGTAGTAGCAGGTTTATATTTTATATTTCGTTTTAATGGTTTTTTAAATATTAAAATAATTTTAATTCTAGTTTTATTAGCTTTGTTATTTTTTGGTATAAGTTTAATTTTTAGATTTGCTTTTAAAAAGGTTACCTATAGCTTTTTCTACTATAAATCTTGTTAGAATGATAATTGTTTTTATTTACCTATATAAAAATTTTTAATTATTGATTCTCATATCTAAGAAACCTTACGATTTCGAATATTATTTATAAAAAAAATGAGAACATTTACTTTTTCTCTCCGAGTTTTTTTTAGTTTTCATTCCTTCATATCTCCCATTTTACGTCCTTTATAATCACTATTTTTGTCAGTAAAATACATCACACACATTTTCCTGATATAAATATTCAATGTTCATCATTGCCAAGAGTGAAAAATATTGTTTCGAATTGGTATATCTCGACCCCTTCAAGTGTTTGAGCAGACAAATTACCACACATCGATTCTAATTGCTATGTATTGTAAATGTATACGTGGTACGATCGAAACAGAACACTCTCCTAAATTTCTTAAATTTTGTTTATTTTCTTGATTCAGTCAAATTCAACTTATATTTTATTTTTAATTTAATATTAAACTCGATTACCATATTACTTTTAATTATACCTAATTTATTCACATTATGGTATCTGTTCTAGAAAACAAAGCCTTATCGACGATTGATATAAAAGATATAGTTACCATTCGTAGTGAACAAAACGATCATTACTTCTTAAGAAACGAACACCACGTTAAAAGAAAATCGAATCATAATAATCCAGCATCAGTATTAGATGTGAGTACATTAAGGAACTGTTACAGTTTGGAAATTCATTACGCAAAGCATAAAGAATCACAAGTTAACATTGAAAAGGTGCAATTATGTCACGCAGATTCTTCGACTATCATGAAATGGATTGAAGTTGTGAAACAACGAATCAATAGTTAGTCGCACTATAATAATATATGAAACTAAAATGTATAGAGGTAGTTTATTAGTTGAAAAATAATATACTTAGTACTTTATTTTTAACACGTTAACTGAAAAATAAAAAAAGCGTAAACAGCCTAGAGCTGAGTTTTCAATGAGCTGTTATAATTGTGCTGAACCTTTTTATACTGACACTTAGTACAAATGTTGATAATTCAGATTTATGTTTTCTAAAATCATTATGAAATTATATTCAAAATTATGTTCATCAGAATTATTGAATATTCGCTCAAAATAGTATAATAAGAGATTTTGAGAGTTATGAATCTCAAAATTTAAGTGAAGCATCATTTCGCCACCTTTATTAACTAAACGAAACTTTTTAATTTTGGGTTTCACTTGCTCGTTAATATTTCAGCTACTCTCTGAATTGAAAAAACTTATTTGGATCACAGAAAAAAGATTATAAAATTTTTAATCCAATCGCAGAGATTATCTGATCATTAATTTACTGTTTCATGCATGTATCCAAGTATCGAAAATTAATCAAAAATTCAATATTTTTTTATTTTTAGATTCGACCAACCGTCCGAAAAATCTGCTAGTATTTCTCAATCCATACGGTGGCAACAAGAAAGCGCCGCAAATATACGATAAAATAGTCAAACCTTTATTTGCTCTTGCCGAAATCAACATTGATCTCATTACCACCGAATATATGAATCACGCTCGTGATTTTCTCATTGAAAAAGGCTGGAAAAACTATGACGGCGTTGTTTGCGTCGGTGGCGACGGTACATTTTCCGAAGTGATAAATGGTATCGTGAAACGACTGGCCAAAGAGACTAACCTCGATTCCGATGATCCACATAGTGCGATTCCAATTTCTGATCTCAAAGTCGGCATAATACCGGCTGGAAGTACTGATACAGTAGTATACTCGTTACATGGTACTTCCGATGTAGTAACTGCAGCTTTTTATATATTATGTGGTAAGTGTAAATGTATAGAATACCTTTGATCTTTTGTAATAGGTGTAATAGGTACATAATTTTACGCGTAACCAACCGAGCATGAAATTATCATCTCGCTATTGCGTGAAGACGCCAATGAAATATGGCAACTATGCGTCATTGCTCTATTTTGCGGTTTGACGTTTGGTTTCCAGTCTTCTTAAACTATACCTAGCTATTATACCCCACTTGATTTTGAAAAGAAAAGGTTTGGACAGGCACGAATAGGTCTTCATTTCCATCATCTATACGTTTCAAACCATTTGTTTTAATATGGCAAATTACCAACTTAACCCGAAATTAGTCCCCTTCAAGTGCACAGCTTCACGCCTCCTCACAAATGTACTCACTAGTTGAGTTCAAACATAGTATGTTAGGTTATTTGAGGATCACAATATGACTTCTTGAATTTGTGTTAAAATTGATGCAAAATGACGGATAATCAAAATTTGAGCTAGGACTTCAAATAACTGAAATTTGATAAATATGGTTTCATATCATTAAGGGAAACAATAAATTTATACTTGAAGTATCCTAAAATTCATCTTTCTACATTATGATATTGTAGGGTAGGGGGAGATTTCTAGATGTTGGTGTGAAGGAATTGATGTAGAATTTATCTCTTATGTTAATTTGAATATGCATCTATTATCAACTGAGCTCCAGTAATACAACATGGCTGCTTACCTCTTCACTTTCTTATAAAACGTATTCACTAGGACGGTATAGAGTATTTTAGAAAAATAATATTTTCAGTAATGGAAAGTATACGAAGAAGTTTTATTATGAATGTAACCTTGAAATTATGATGTTGCGATTTAGTAACACAGTCGACCTATACTCACAAACCATTCGTTGTCCTCGACTGGAATTCCAACTGATTCGGTTTCTACTGTAGTGAATTAGCGACATTCAAATCGAAGAGAAATTCGCATCAATTGTGCGAATGATTTGTACATAGATAATATATCCAATTTAATTGGACACAAACGTACCTTCATTTTCAAGGCACTTTTAAAATAGAAAATTGCTCTCAAAGAAACATAGCGAAGTGTTGCATTTTTTATGACTTCTCAACGTGCATCGAGAATTAACGGCTTTCATTTTTTTGCAAACAGGTGATTTCATTAAAAGTGATGTATGTAGCGTACACGATGGGAATAATTATTTATGCTGTTTCATCAGTTTGATGTCTTACGGTTACCTTGGCGATGTTATTAAACACAGTACGAGCCTCAGGTGTTTGGGACCAAAACGATATGATTTAGCAGGTAGGAACGTGGTTTATTTCAAAATCTAGATAAACATTAAATTTAAATTATTGCTCGAAAAATGTACGTAAATATTCCGCTTCTTCGATCATTTCGCATTCATCGCGCCATTTTTTTTTATCCTTATCGTGTTGGTAAAGTCTCTCGTAGAATTCATCTTTGTTTTTAAAATCGTCAGGTTTTCGGGGTATGACATGAACGTGAATATGCTGTAAATATTTATGTTAAATGAATACCAACATAGAGATGAAATGATTGACATTTTGAGAGATAGGCTACCTGAACAGATTGGCCTGCATCTTTACCATCTTGAATATTGATACTAGATGCATTGGCTTTATGTACAATTTCGACCACTTTTTGAACCTTCTGAACGGTTAGAAAAATATCGCACACTTCTTCGGTGGTTAAATCTCGATATCGTTTTGCGACTCTTATTGGGTATACTAACACATCTGAGTTTTTCAATTGTTAAAGAAATTCAAACTTAAGATGATTAAAATAATTATTAGGTATCCTCCATATCCCTCCATTGACCATAATACTATGGAGTAAAAACCTACTTGTAACGTAACTCATATTAAATAGACATTTGATTTAAATTGACGAGATCAAGTTAGCTTCAGTGCATGCGCAAAAATGTTGACTAATCAATTTCAAACACTCAACAGTATGACGTAACACGATGAAAGGTTTGGAAGTCGCTAATTGGTCAACACCTTCGCGCATGCGTAGAAGCCAACTTTAGCTTCGTTCAATCTAATCTTCATTCTCTAATACATACTGTTTCCAAATGGTTTTAGCATTTCATAATTAATGTATTCGATGACTCCTAGAGATTTCTCATTTTATAGTAACTAAAAAAAAAATGATTAGGTATTATTACGTTTTTGAATTTGAAAGGATACGACCTGGCAACAAGCAACATCTATTAACCATTGCCAGAGATAAGTTGGTTTTGTAAAATATTGTTTTTGCGTTCACCATAGCTTTACCAAATTGGTAATATTTCATGATAGAATCAGAAGCGCGGGGGTGTTCAAGTAATCGATTCGTTGTGATCGATGAGTTCTCTAACTTGCCCACGTCTCTCGATAAATAAGAACCACAGATCTGAAATTTGATAATAATTATTAGGTAACTAGATTGTCGTGAAGTAGTGTGAAGGCAAATAGTGCTGGACTTTGGCATTCTGAAAGCATTCATGAAATTTTAAACGAATCGTAACGTTGACTTTTTTCATCATATTGGAAAAATTTTACTTGCTGATCACTTTTTACATTTTGGACTTAATTTAATCAACTTTTACCAACTAGCGCAACGTTTACAAAAAATTGCCCCCTTCTTCCTGGAAGGTTTAGCCTCTAGTCATAAACGAATAATTATATACTTATTAAGAAAAGTCAAAAATAAAATAATTCCAAGAATAAAGAAATGTTCAAAAATGAAGAATTACTCAAAAATGCAAAAAGTTGCGAAATTAATAAACATCTAAAAATGAAAAAGTCAAAAATTGAAAAATTTCTAAAATAAAAAATGTTTGAAAGTAGTGAAGAAAAATATAAAAATCAATAACTTAAAATTTAAAAAATTATTTAAGAACTGAAAAATCCAAAAATGATGAAATGCTTAAAAATTGAAATTGCACAAAATTAATTTTTTTTAACATAGAAAGGAAGAAAAATCTTACGAAAACTTTTTAGGAAAGTAAAGAAGTCAGAAATGGAAAAAGTAATAACTAATACTCAATCATGAAAAAATGACCAACAATAAAATATCTACGATCACATGTTGATTTTTATTTATTTTCACAAAATATACTTCTTAGAAGGCATAAAGAAGTCATATATCACTTATACTTTCAGGTGCCATTAATTTTGTATTTCACCAATCTTACGAAGGAACTGTTTCATTTCTCCGAAACCACAGCAGTGATCAAACAGAAGATTTGGCAGTTTGTAAAAAAAATGATTGTTTTTGTAACGCTGATTACGATAATCTCGCCGATGAAAATACAAGTAAGGCAATGCAACCTCTTGACAAAATGGAACTCTTTCAATAGTCCAATTTCTAAGACATTCATGTTTCACAGAATGGGAACACATACGTGGTAAATTTTTTATGGTAACTGCGGCGAATATTTCGTGCTCGTGCGGACGAAGTCCTAATGGTATTTCTCCATTTGGTCATTTTGGCGATGGCTATCTGAATTTAGTGCTGATAAGGCGAATTACGTTTTTGAAAAAAATCAAATTATTATTCACGCTTTCCAGTAAAAATCGATATGTCGTGAGTATGATAAACAAATTTTTCAATGTAGCGACCTTGACGTTTTTTAAGTTTCGATTCTTAAATTTGTAACGAATAATTCGGGCGGAAAAATACGTTGAAATTCTCAATTTGTGACAAAGCATCACCGATACGATAATTACTGCATTAAATAACAACAGGTGTTAATCCTTTCACAATAAATTAAATATTCGTTAAAAACCTTAATTTCTATTCTCATGGCCAAACATTTTGCCGAAGACAAAAACAGCTATTAAAAAAGCATTATTTCAATACATATAAATACTCATTAATTAGATATTACATCGAACAAAAGTGACGCTTGTCCATATCTACACTGGATGCTGAAATTTATGACTTTCTACTCGTACTTACTGTTTTATCTGTATATAACTGCTGGTCATTACTTAAATGACCTTGAGGTTACGGTAAAAATTTAAGAATTCTTTTTTTTAGAACGAATTGAATTTTGTCGAAATGTATAAAACGAAATCATTCAAGTTCGAAACTGGTTACGGATCTGGGGTAATACCAGCGACTAAAATAAGTTCTTGGAATGTCGATGGTGAATTAATAAGTATTCCTCAATTACAAGTTCGGTGAGTATATGGTATTGTATACATGTATTAAGTACGAAGAGGCTCAGAAATTCATTCGTCAGCTATTAAATATTATAATTCATTGAACAATTTTTTTCTTTTTCAGATGTCACCAGCAAATCATAAGATTATTTTGCAGAAGAAAATTGGCAAAGACTTGAACCAAGTAGAAACAATTATAGATTGTAGTTGAACTGAGTCTTCTGCCTTCTAGAAGAGGATTTTTTTCACTTTATGACAATAATTTCAATTACCATTTTTATTTTTTTGAGAATTTATTTAATAATTGAATAGTGATAAAATATTTGTGATATTTAGTATACATATATTTCCATCCAAAAAGATTTTTTAAAATTATTATTTATTTTTATTGAACATATAATCGAATATTTCCTCGCACAGGAAATTCGTTATTGTTCAACTAACAATTGTACTTCATGGCTTGACCTTGAAAAAAAATCAAAGTTTGTTAAACAAAAATTTATTCGTCAAATACATTTATATAAACGCTTACAATATTTGCTAATATAATCGTCCATTCACTCAGAACACATTCACATAATTTACGAACTTGCATCGCTCACAAATAAAAAACAAAAAAATTTCAATGAAGAATGATTTCATTGATATCAATAAAATGAACAAAAAAAAAATTACAAAACACGATAAACCTAACACTTTGGAACATTACGAATCGCTGGTAAAACTATCTTCAATCGGTGGCCCTCTGTAATCGACATCGATAGTGAAATAATCAGGAGGAAATATGGATTTAGCTAGCAAAGGCTTACTTCTTGTTTGCGTTTCTAGTAGATTGAAATATGAACACTGTCGCGTAAACCGACCGAATGCAGTATTATACGGTGGCGCTAATATATCAAGAAATGCTGAAGGCCCGCCGTGAGATTCAACAGCGTGGATGTTGTATTTTGTAGGAGTTAATAATGCACAAGAGTCATTTTCGGTTAGAACTTTGGGTGAATGTCGAAGTACTCTAGTACCCATGGAGTCATAGAGTAGCATATTGTTATCGACGTAATAACGATCGTTCGGAATACACACGAAATTTTCATCGCCTTTTTCTTTAATATGAGATGTGTCTTCGAGGGAGTAACTTTGAATTTTGAGATTACCCGAGATTACTTTGATAATTCCATGCATAAGAGGATGATCGTGTAGGGGTATTTTGGAATACTTTTTCAGTATGAATACGCTACAGATATATTGTTATCTTTGTATATTTGTACGTATAGCAACGGATTGCCCAAAGCTGAATCAGAATCTTCTCGTTGAACGAAGTCATGATCCAAATAGAGATCGGTTATTTTAATCTTGTTGACTTGATTCATTAATTCGTCGAGATTTTCTTGGAATATGGCTTTCGATTGAGGTTTCGTGAATGTTCTTATAGCTTGTTTAACAACTTTCTCGATCGACATTACTGCAATAATATACATTAGAGGTCTTACCGCAAATTCATTTAGATAATGACTAGTGATGCGAGGGTTGTAGTTTCAAGAAATCTGATACTTGAACCAAACTGATTGACGTCAATATATCATTTAATTCATTATTTCATTTAAATTTAATAAAATACTAGGTATTTTATCCAATAGTCAATCACAATCCACAAACAAAATTTTCGTTTTTATCAACAAATATTATTTTCGTGATAAGAAGAATTTGTTGACCATTTTGTTCTAAGACTAATATGTCTATGCATGTATTTCATTACTACTTACCAAACTTACCAACTACCAATTACCGTACACAAGTCCTTAAAGTTAAAATTGAATTTTTGAAACCCATAATAATAATAATAATAATAATAATTATAAACTATTGTATAAGGTATAACTAGATTTCATTTTGAATTTCATAAAAGATTATGAATAAAAAATTGGTAATTATTACTCACCGGTAGGGTGAATACTTCTCCATGCTTCCTGGCACAAACAATTATTACATTATACGTAAATGTATAAAAATACTGATAATAAAAAATTATGTGAACATAGAAAGCATAAAATGTATGTAAATTCAGGATCCGATTGAGCTGCTGGTTCACCAAAAAATTCTCGCTTGGCCCTTAGATTTATAAAAGCCACCGAGGCTCGTTCCCAGTCCCAGTCATTGACTTTTATATATAGACTGCTAATGCACATTAGCTCAATTGTCCCCGACATTGAAATTTTATAAGTCGCGATATGCATTATACGCATGCGCGAGTCTTGAATTTATAAACATAACATCTGTATAATATGTTTAATTGGTTATAATCTGTTATAATCAACCATATGATAACTGATTATAAACTCCGCTCATGCGCACTACGCATTTCGAGACTTATATTGAGTTGTATGTCGGGGACACCGTTTTACATTACACTTAGGCAGTCATTAGCAGTCTATATATGAAAGTCAATGGTCCCAGTATATTAAAATGAAATACTTGAAATTATAATAATTCTCCTAGATTGAGAAAACAGGTTTCATGGGTATCTCAGAAAACGTGAAAAATTTAGACTACGGATCACGGATGAGAGGGCGGGTCAAATTTTTTCAATTTTCACCCTGAAAATTTATGAAAAGCATTCCAAATTGATGCAAATAAATAAAATATTGAAAATGAGAGAAAAGTTGGACGCATCTGCGGAACTCTCTCTAAACACTGTCTTCGCCTCCGGAGGTGATGAGAGTTTTTCAGCTATCTACCTCCATCCGGGAGTCAGTAAAGTTGCCTCCAGCCCCACCTTCACCCCCACAGTTCCTGATCTAATCCATCCAATCAGATCAAAGTTTTCAAACTTTTGAAAATACTGGATAAATAATTGATTTTTGAACAATTTAATATTTTTGTTTCAACTTAAAAAATTACATTTTAATATATGTATGAAGACTGAAAAAATTTCTATCTGGCAATTCTTTCTAAATTTATGAACCCACATTATTAATGCGAGCAATATATGATATTTTTAAACCCATAATTTTTTTGAAATTTTCACATTTTTGAAAACTTAGGCGTAAGTGGTTAACGTTGAAAAATCCAGTTACATCCCTATTACTCTTATTGTATTTCCCAATACTCATGTTTCTGTCAATTTGATCCTGAGTTTAATGTTATATACTTACATCCGAAGTTCTAAGTATAAAAAGTTGCTTCATAAAAAGTATACCAAGTACTAGTACCAACTCTCTCAACATTATAATTAAAAAAGTATGATTACCATTATTCTTGACTTTCTCTCGCTAATAATTATGGTATATTAATTAAGTAAGCATGTTTTAATAAAGAAATTAATTTCACTAACTGGAGCCATTGTGGTGGTTGTTGTGGAGGGTGTTGTTAGTTTCCTAGATCTAGGTCTTAAAGATGGAGCCTTCGTTATTAATTCTACCCTCGTCAATTCCATCAACAAAAACAGAAATACATAAAGTATTGCGAACGTATTCATATTCAAGAACAATTAAACTACACTTTTACAAATGCATGTTTAGATTTATGAATACCATTTCTATTACTTATCTGTTATCAACTTAAGTTCTCAAATATTGTATCGGAAAAAGATAACGATCAATCAAAATTGTATATTTCAATTTTAATTAAAGTACTTACGTAATACCTTTTCTAATCCTTCTCGTTAAATCTTAGAACATTGCCTTAGTTCTTATTTTGCTGCTTTTTCAAAAAATTTGTGTAATATCAGTTGCATACTATCACCCTTAACACGAGTAGGTGTCTAGGTAGGTTAGGTAGGTATGATTTGTGCCTTATCTGTTGATATGAAATCTGTGTTAACGCTGTTATGATTGATAAATAACAATATTGCATTAATTATTTGAGTTCAGACAAAAATCTCCGAACTTTTGTTTCGTCATTTGAATTCCTTTTACTTAACAATTTAACATCCTTCGTGTCGTCCATTTTCAGTGCTATATTATGTAGCTCGACATTATGAGATTGGAACTCTGCGATGAATTGGCAATGAAAACACACCGGTGTTATGTCTGTAAACTCTTGTAACGTGTAGCTGTGTTTTCCACCGAACATAATACTTTTACCAAGGTATTCGTATAAACATCTGTATGTCAAACATCGAAGAAAGCTCGAATTATTTTACAGGTAATTCATATCACCTAATGATGTCAAGCTTACATATCACATATTTAATCTAATCCCTGCTTTGTGTTATCGAAGTTGCTGTGTTTTGGACGTGCATTACTCAGAAGAGAATCAACAAAGAGAGCTGACAACCAGATGAATTTCGTTGAGCAATGAGAACTTTTTTAATTAGTTGACTAGTTGATTGAGTTAGACAAAAAGTGAGCTATTTGTACGTACTATCTTTTCAAAATTCACTGCTTTCTTACTCACTCGAAAATTACAGGAATGGCATCGATAATGACTAAATTCGATTACGTCAAAAATTTCGAAAGAGATGATCGTTGCCTGCCGAATTCCTGGATTATTGTTCGGCTGGATGGTAAATCGTTCAGCAGATTCACTGAAATGCACGGATTTGAAAAACCGAACGATAAACGAGGATTAGATTTGATGACTAGAGCTGCAGTAAACGTGATGGAAGAATTACGAGATATTTGCTTAGCGTACGGGCACAGTGACGAATATAGTTTTGTGTTTCGTAAAGACACTAGCACGTATAAAAGGAGGAATTCTAAAATTATGTCCGTAGTAAATAGTATATTCGCTGCAGCTTACGTTTATCATTGGAAGGAAATCTTTGGCGCGACAAAATTACAGTATCCTCCTGGTTTCGAAGCCATGATCGTCGTATATCCATCTGAAGTGAATCTAAAAGACTATTTAAGCTGGAGACAAGCCGAATTGCAGCATAAAAATTTACATAGTACTATTTTTTGGGCTCTAATTAAAAAAGGCAATAGGACTGAACAAGAGGTGAGTGAAAAAAGTAAATCATTTTTCTCCTTTATCACCATTCTAACGGTGTAACTTTTCAGGCTCAAGATATATTAAGAAATTCCGCCCACAAAAGTGAAATTTTATGTAGGGAGTTCGGTATCAATTACCCTAGCGAACCTGAAGTTTTTAGAAAAGGAACTACATTGGTGAGAAAATTGATTCCTAGTCTCAGCGATGGAAAATTACGCCAGTTCATACTACCTTTGTATTGTGATCTGATCGGGGACGAGTTTTGGAAAGAAAATCCTGAAATTGTTGGTCTGAAATCGCTTCAAGTATGTCATCGACCAATTCATATCAATGGTTTTATGGTGAATAAACCAAATAATTCCAACGAAAAAGTTGAAAATGACGCAAACGTGAAAATGGACACTACACACTGATGTATAATAATCTTATATTGTTTTTATTGCCGCCTTTATGGGCTAATGTAACGTGATACGTTTATTCTATCGTATTATTATCCTATTTTAAAACGTTTTTAGATTAAATCTTTATGTTTGATTTTAAATTATTTTTATTTTTTTTAAAGACACTCCCAATACATTTTTTTTCCTTCCTCTCAAATTCGTGATTAGTACCGTGGCATATTTAATGAATTTACAGAAAAAGTTGTTAGAAACAGATTCCAAAATGAATGGAATTAAAAAATGGAAAATGTATTCATAAATAAATTACGAAAAATTTTTAATTACATCTGTGATGGTTGAAAAAATGTTTTGAACCATCCTAAATGAAATTATTCAGGGCCGACTCTGCACCATTTAAAAATCTAGATGTAAAAAAATCGACTTTCTAGTTTCATGTAGAACTAGAATTTGAATTCAAATGTTAAATTACTCTTTTTCTGCCTTTGAATTAATTTTTTTTTCCAAATATTTTGGACTTGACTGTAGTACTTTTTAGAAAGATTTTTTGTTAAATTCATCATTATATATATATCATAAACTTGACAGTACCACAAATTAAATAACATCAAAAAATGAAATATGTGCGTATATAATTCTATAGATAATATAAATTTCGTAGTACTACGCATTAATAAACATTATCAGCTATTTTAGGAAGCTAAAATTCCTCCTTCAATGGGTAACGCTGTTGCATTGATCATACCAGACTTATCGCTAGCTAAAAATAAAACTGCATTAACCACATCCTCGATTTCTATAAGAAAAAAGACAGAATTATTAAGCATGATTTTATAAATAGGTTAAACTTTGAAAAAATAACGATTACCTGCAAATTTATGTAATGGAATTCTCTTCAATAAAGGTTCAGCTTTGTTAGGATCAGCCCAACCCAGTCGGCCCATATCTGTCATTACAACTGTTGGATTTACGGCATTAACTCTTATATTATATTTACCCAGTTCAAGTGCCATCGACTTAGTGAGTGAGTCCAAAGCTGCTTTGCTAGCAGAATAAACCGCATGATCTTGTAGCGCAATCTAACAATGAATTCGCGCTATGGTAATAATTCGATTTTGAAATTAATTTTTTATGTATAAAAATTACCATGGATGCTTGCGAAGATACATTTATAATAGCTCCGCCTTTTTTACTCGCTATCATCCCTTTGACGATTTCTTGACTGACGCAAAATACGGATTTTAAATTCACATTAAATACTCTGCGAATTGAATTTTTTTGTTCAAAAATTCATGTTGATTAAGTATGAGCGAAAGTCCGTATTACTTTTTTACTCTGATTTCATGAAAAAAAAAAACATGTCAGCTAAGCATGGTTATACTTACGAATCGAAACTTTCGGATTTCACTTCCAAAAAAGGTTCTAATATTGCTATGCCAGCATTGTTCACCAGAATATCGATACGTTCGAAATTTTTCAATGCTTTTTTCGCCTCATCCCAATTATTTAAATCAACACAAATTGGTATCGCCGCAGGTTCTTCAGATACTAATTTATCTAAATTCGCCTTTGTTCTCGATAAAGCGTATACTTTGGCAGCTTTACATTTTACAAACGCTTTTACCAATTCTTTACCGATACCTATGAAAGAATAAAACGACAAAATTTATTACCTATCTGAAAGCAATGTATTCCTAATTTAATATTTTTCACAAGAGTAACGACTTACCTTGTCCTGCACCGGTAACCAATACATTTTTATTTTCAAAAGTTATATTCATGATTCCAATACTTATCTAAGTAATTAGAAATTAACGTTTTTATTCCACTTCAAAACCGGTTGAAGCCCGTCGAACTACTGGCGTGGTGCCTACTTGACGCAGTTCAAATCGACGAAGTTTTCTAGAAAAAAGGTGCACGGGTAGGATGACAACGTATTCAACAAAATAATAAATAAAATTATGGATAATTATAGAAAAAGTCCCAAGTCTCAAGTCCAAAAGTTTCAACTTTACAGAATAACAAGAAAGAAGAAACGTCTAAAACTATACTCTATAATTTAATTGAAGTAGAAATTCCCATTTCGAGGAAATTTTTTTTGTTGAGGCGGTGTTTCGGAAAATGAATAGGCAGATGCGGATAAGTTCATTATAAAATTCGAACGTCGAACCCTTCCGCAAAAGAGTATCAATGAACAAGGACCGATTATACTTTTATTTTTAAACATTTTTGATTGAATTAATTCCTGATTAATTCAGTGGAAAATAAAAAAATAATAAAAACGATAATCTCATTGCTGCAGTAATGAAATAATGAATAAAACAAAAAATACGTGCTAAATTCACGCTAAATTTCCCTAGAATTTTTTTTTCAATATGGAAGGCGATACAGGTATTGTTTAGTATTGTACCAGTGTCTACCACTGACGTCACATCTCTCGATCGGACCTTACTTATTTTGTTACTTTTGTTTATCATCATCATCGCGAACATCGCAAAGTATTGGCGGGATTTATGTGAAGTAAAATTGAAAGATGGATTCCAAATCATTGTGAATATACATTAATTATTATTTCAAAGTTATAATTATACATTTCTGCGTTAAATTATTAGTATTTTTGTTGTGCAACCACCTCAAGCATGTCGTCATTACTTAAACTATGCCAAAAATATTTCGGCAAAAAAGACCTTTATGAGGTGTTTGGAATTGAGAAAAATGCAACCGAAAAAGAAAGTAAGTTTTATCATGAATATTCATTGAACGCATTCAACCTACATATCTTCCTTAAAATAGTCTTATCGAATCGTAACTTATATCGATTTCAGTAAAACGCGCCTACCACAGATTATCTTTAAAAATTCATCCCGACAGAGTATCCGAAGATGAAAAGCTTGAAGCGACCGAAAAATTCAAAGTCATCAGCGGCGTGCATGCAATTCTCAGCAGCAAATCTAAACGCGAAACTTACGATCGTACAGGTAAATAAAATATTTAGGATTTCAACTCATTCAGTATTTAATGTTAACTTCCAATTCTCACTGCGCTTACCTGCAGGCTCCATTGACGATGACGATGAGCTAGATTTGGATAACTGGAAACAGTATTGGCAATCTATATTCAAAGAAGTCACCGATAAAGACATCGAAGACTACGAAAATAAGTATAAAGGTAAGCAAGTATCAATTGACATACTCATACTTTCCATCACTCCGGATCAACACTTCACTCCAGTGTTCATTCCTAGGATCCGAAGAAGAATACGAAGATTTGAAGAAAGCATATCTACAAAATGAAGGAGATATGGACAAAATATTGGAATACGTTTTATTCAGTGGTCCTGACGATGAACCAAGACTTAGCCAAGTTATTAATAAGTGGATCGATGATGAAGAAGTACCCGCTTTCGATAAATACGTCAAAGAACCCAAGTCCAAGAAGCTCAAAAGGAAACGAAAGGTATCATAAATTCGAATACGTTTTCCTTCTTATCTTGCCTTCACATTAATTATGTTAATTTTCAGTACGAAAGAGAAGCCCAATTAGCCGAAAAGATAGCCAAGAAAAAGAAAGATGAGAAGGCGAATTTTAATGACGAAGATGATCTTGTAAAAGCCATTCAATTAAGGCAGTCGAATCGTGCATCACAACAACACGACTTCATCAGTAAATTAGCTGAAAAATATACTAAGAAGTCGGACACCAACACAAACACTAAATCTACTAGAAGAAAAAAAAAGTGATCGTGTTAAGTTACATTCAGATCAAGTGTGAAGTATTCCTAATCCTGTACCTGTAATCACTTTTATTTAATAATAGTCTTTATTAATTCTAATTCTAAAATTATGTTTTAAAAAATATTGTAGTGTTATCGATAATAAAGTATTTTCACGATAAAATTATTTTAGTCCAAGACTTATCATGACCATAGTGCACGACACTGATAGATATGCAATCTGCAACACACGCAGTACTACATTGAAACCGGATTTTTCGCTGAGTAGATAGCGAATTTTTTTTTTTGCTATTAAAACTGAATTTTTTTAATGTTGGAACGAACGTACCTCTGTTCTTGTTCCTGAAAAGATCCAGTCATTTGATACTGTTTCTGACTTTTCTTATGAGCAGGGAGGGCGAAAGGAGAGTCTAAAATAGCAAAATTTTTATATCTCCGCGTCACATATCATTAGGCTTTTCCCCATTTTATTTTCTTAGTTTTTCATTATGAAGCTTGACTTTTTAAATTGATGAATCCAACACTTACATATAATGTAGGGGTTGGAGAGAAATGCAGCGTAGTAAAGTGAATGAAGCATAAAATTTCTAAATTCGGCACTAGTTACAATTACAGCGTAAATGGTTCTTAAGCTAACTTCGAAATCCAGCCTTCAAATTGGGAATGGAACAAAATTTCAAATTTGGAGGTTCAAAATTTCAAAACTATTTTTTCCAATTATTAAATTCTTTGACAGTAAATGAAATTTTTTGTATTTCATCCCATTTCTCCTCAGGGAAGAAAGTTTTCTGAAAAGTGCAAATTTTAGCATGTTCTTTATTCCGAAACTTCTCAAAAACTATTCGGCAATTTTCGCTAAAATTTCGAATTCAGGCTCCAAATGCCCCATAGATGGTTCTCTAGGTAAATTCCAGCTCTATTCCCACAAAGGGGTGGGAAGGAAGAACAAAATTTTTATTTACGAGCTTCGTACTATAAAATTGTATTTTTTCTTAACATTCTTAAAAAAAATTTGTTTTCGTTATTTTCTTTCTAAGGGGCATTTTTACCTCTTAAATTTAGGGCAAAAGTAAAGCAAAAATTGGCAAAAATTACTTTACCTTGAATACAAGTAGAACCACCTTTGCGCGACACCTTTTTACATTTGTGTGTATTTCCAACTATTTAAGGGAGGTGGGTGAACAAAGACCAAAATAGTATATAATATGATATCCACGCATCCATACGACATTGATATAAATATTGTCAAGCATGCAGTCATATCCAACACGTGTGTTTTACATGATGCTGGCGGCTGATTTGAACTTTGCCACCAGAATACGAATGATTTTTATTTTGAGCATCAATTTTTGGAATTTTGTCGCCCTAGAATCCATTTCTTGATCATTGCGTCTCCACGAACGCACTTATATATATGTATTATGATATCAACAACGATAATAAAAGAAATCAAAGTCTTATTTTAATCACATCAAAAACATTTTCTTACATGTAAAATAAAATATTCAATCACAGTCATGTAGACTCATAAAAAATATAAAAACCAAGAAATCACATAAGTTGCCAACACCACATAATGGCTCTCGTATCCAAGAGCACGCCATCTTTCAAATGATTTGTACAAACTATGCGTACTATCGGAACGTAAATCGATTAAAAATCCCAAATATGCTAAATGATAAATGGACAAAATGGTAAAGAATAGATTTACAAAACAAACGCCCAGTTTTCTAACCGTATGTCTGTGTCGATCACAATACGGTTTACAAGATTTCGATGAAACACAGGCATTCAAAACTTTGGACAGCTTTTGCCTAAAAATATATTCAACGTATGTGTAAATTCCTAAAGATAGTAAAATTCCCGATAATTGGTAATTCAATCCGTGAAGCAGAGAGCTCACAAGATATGTTCCAACAACAGCGACCAAGCTACCATATCCGCGAAGTGGCTTGAAAATATCTACAAGAAAATTAATAATTGTATGAAATGCAGTGAGACCAATATTTGAGGATGAAAAATTCACTCACATCTTTTCAACCATTTATGCATCGGGATATTCCAATAAATTACCACTTCCACCAAGGAATGAGGAAATTCGATTTTAGTTGGTCGAGTGACTATACTAATGCCTTCTTTAGCATTGAATCCTGCAGCTAAAGCGGTACTACTAGACATGTACATTACAAAGTAGTGACTTGCTCGGAACTCTAAAGCTTTCGCGTACATTAAAGGATAACTGTAAGCAAAAAAATGGTATCAAAAATTGAGGAAATATTTAATTCAACGAGTATTTCCAAGTAATGCTTTAAGTGATGCTTACTCGCTAACGAAGTTTTGAATTATCCAATCGATGTAACACATGGATAATAAAAAGAATAGGAACGAGCATATTACAGATTGCAATATTTCTATCACATAAGTTTTGGTCTACTCGAACAAAATAAAAAATGAATACAGATTCGCGTTATAGTAATTTTCCCCTTTTAAATCCAATACTGACCAATTTTTTAGGAATGTACACTTCCAAGTACGATTTGTAATCCACCCATGGTCCAAATATACAATTACCTGGGCAAAACACATATCCCAAGTATTCCGTGAGGGATGGAAATTCTTTAATAAATTTACCCTGGTAATCCATCGACAACGACATAATCTTCATCACAATTAACATTTGAACATTACGTATTTGCGACCATTCCGATCCTTCAAATGTAAATTCACTAAAAATTAATCAAATTTGAAATTCGTCCAGAGCGATAACGCTAGTATTTACGCACTAAATTATACTTACCACAGAGTAAGGTAACTGAGTAATAATACGGATACAAAAGAGCAACCAATTTTATACCTCACTAAAGCACCAACGATTGCGTAAAATATCAACGTCAGTGAAAGGCAGTGAACGATTAAACGTTTAAAATAACAATACAACATCACCACTCCGAGAATACCGGATAAAAAATGCTTCTTTTTTAAATCTGTTAAATCTACAAACACGAAAGCCAAACTTCAATCTCAAGCTCGTGTTAATTTAAGCTACACAGTAACCCATTATCGTTGACTTACAGAAATTTATCAACTGGAAAACGAAACAGAGAGCTAAACTAGAGAGGAACATTTTACTGACTTCTTGTAAAGTGGAAATAGCGCACGATTCAGTGACTTCCATCAGTGTAAGATAATTATGTTCATCTTCGTATTGCATATCGTAGTTTAGCATGTCCGGGTCTTCATCACCATCGTAATCATACAGATCTCCCATCTCAAAGGGGCTCATTTCGTTGATCAACATTTTGAATGGTTTTAGATCTATAAAATATAATATTCCTATGAGAATGTGTGATTTTCCCGTGTTGCGAAATAGAGTGAAAATTTTTACCATCTGTATTTCACGAATAATACTGTTTTGATGAAAATCTCCGATTTCTGCGATAAAACATCAATAGTTTAGCATGACGTTATGTTCTTTCTGAAATCACCGTAGGAGTCATTCGAACGTGAAAAATCAACGCCAGCTGCAAATAATAAATATTAAATAATAAGCTACCGCGTTACACTTACAATGGAATGTATAAATTAAATTTATTTACCCGCGAACAAACACGATTGTAAAAGCGAAGTCGACAAATCAAACACAAACGAGACTTCAATATCAAATTCTAATCAGATAAAACTCGCGAAAAAGCCGCCAGAAGAATCAGTGTTACCACGTGTTGAAATGCTATGTTGTTAAAAAAAAAGATGTAAGCAGCCATGCTCTATTAGTGGAGCTGAATTTTTATTTGGAGCTTGTTTGTTGTTTGCACCTTTGCACTGGTAAAATTATGTTCATTACGTCTTCATGCACATGTGTAGAGTGTTTTCAATGTAAAAGGATCATTTTTAGAGTGAGCAAAAAAATACAAATATTTCTAAAACACCCTTGTGTATACATGATAACATACCAACAAGACATAGACTAATGAAATTTTCAAGAACTGATGAGTGATAACGAATTAAAGATGAAAACTGCAACAATAAATGAAATAAATTCGAATTTTCACTCATAATTTTCATCTTCATCGTTGTATTATAACGTTTGAATTCATTTTTTCTCTCTTTTTTTGAACGATAGCGAGGAGTTTTCACAGGGGAAAAAACTGACGGAGATTCGTGTATGTGTACATAATTATGGTCTATTTCATTTTAACATTCGAAAACTAACTCCCATTCCCTGAAGAGCTGCACATTTTCCCAACGGCAACTTCATTACCACAACTAAATATTCGTAAAATCTCCATAAGCAAATTTTAATCCATCAAAAAATGTATACAATTTATATAGAATAAAAATTCATCAACTTACCGTACACTAGACTACGAAGAAAGTTGATAATAATTTCCAAGTAACTAAATTCTCAATTATTCGAATATTTTTCCTCTTCAGCAATCACTAACGCAACAAAATGAACTCATTCTTCCGCATTCCAACCACACACTATGAACAAAGCGACCAACCCAATAAACCAACTCTGCACTCATTTCCTTTTATCATAATCAGTTCGACGTTCGAAGATAACCGTGATTTCGATAGAAATGAAATACTTTTTGATTAGAATGCCTTAAAACGTTCCTTCATCGAAGGAAAACACCCACAAGAAATCTCACCAGCATAAATCCTTTTCAATTACAACGCACGAATTAAAAGAATAAATGCAAAATAATTTATTTTCATAGAAGCTGGTAATACAAAAATGTAACATATCATATAATATGAACAGATAATACATATTAATCGCAAATTAATAACAAATAATTTCGTAATTACAGGTAAAATCGTGTTCAATACCGCTGTTATTATGTTTTAATTCATCGTACGTCGTCAAATACACGATTTAAAATCAATTTTCAAATAACAATTTTTCCATGAGCTTACAACTTAATACCATCTCACCCATCCGAATACACGTCGAAATTAAAAAAAAAAATACAAACAAAAAAAAAAAAAACAAAAACCCGTAAAAAATATTAGGAACTGAATGTAATTAAATCGCCTTACGCGACCAACACACATACATACGGTAATAAGAATCGTGAAACGATAACGAAATTTTTCCACAAAATAACAGCGATTGAAGAAGCTCGGATTTCGGTCGCACAAAAAACAATACCGGGCAGTTGGTGAAAAATGGGCACAGTACGGACTTATCCAATAAAAAACTAAAACACGCATCGCTGAACACTTTTTATCTAAGATTATATAAATATCGAACGTTTCGTTAATTAAAATTATACAACGCGGTGTTTATGGCACACGAAAATTAAAAAAGAAAACGGTACGTCCGAGACGGAGAGAAAACAAAAATTAACGTACCATATAAAAATAAACAATTTTGTTCAACAATACTTATAAAATAGATAACTTAATACTTCATACATTATTCGAGAGGTAGACCGGCATATTGTTATACAGAATTTTTTCTCCAACATTCTCGCACACACCGCACAACCAGCTCCGTACTTAAGACTAGCAACGTGACCATACCGCGAAAAATCACAAAAATCGCACGAATTAATGGAAGAAAACAGACTTTTCATATTCGTCGCCGGTTATGCGACGTAATCCTAAAATCTCACCACTCTACCGAGCAAATTTACGCGTTTAACAAAATACATTTACATATAAAAAAAAGAAAAACAAAATCCACGAAGAAAAAAAAACAATAAGAAAAGCACATTTAAAAATACGCGTACAAAAATCCGTCGTCGACTTCAAATAACCGAGACTTACGTTTCAAAAAAAAAAAAAGCGATAACATATTAAACCACAAAACTTACACATCTAAAAAAAGTCTCATTTACCGATTATGTACAAGTGAAATAAACTTGAAAAATGCGTTTACACAATATACAATACACAAAAACAATCACTTAATATATAACGATAATGCGTATATTTCAATACGCACGATAACAGCCCAACAATGGTCTTATGGATTAAGTAAGAACGTAAATTTAAAACATAAAAATTATCACTGGCCAGAGAATTCGTTAATTCTTTACATGAATTAGGTGTGCGTGATGTTAAAATCTTACGAGCCAACTAACGCTCCATTCGGTTATATCATTATGAGATCTTATCAATACAAAAAAAAAAAAATACGTACATTATTAATAAAAATAATAAATAAAACAAAAACCACAAAACGATGTTAACGAAAGACAACTGTAAAATATCGCCAAAAATTAATAAATAAGATGGTTAAAATTTCGTTACGAATATTACGGTTTTAGTAAATCTAAACCATAATAAGGATTGTTTACCGGAAAAATTTCCAACAAAGAATTTTTCTCATAAACACGAAGAGACTATCTACTTACTCATGTTTGTCGAAGGCTCATTGGTGCCCTCAAGGTGGGTAATTTTACTTTCAATTGAATACTAAAACATGATTCATAAAATATTTAAAAAAAAATTATTTTATCAATTTTGTTTTGTGCTACTTCATTTTTATATATTTTTTTTTTATTCTGGGGAAATTCTTTGAATTTATCCCTGTTCAAAAATTTTTCAAAAATCAATTTTCAAGCGTTATACAAAAAAATCAGATTTTTTAAAACTACCATTATTGACGATGCTAAGTACAAGTATTCAGAGATATACAAAGTTGTTTTCAATAAAATTCGTCTTGGTATTTTTTTTTTCAAATTTTCGCAGTCCATGAAAAATTAAAAATAGGTACCCAATTACAAAGTCGAACCGAATCCCCTTACTTCTTTTTTACATTTTAACCCAAACCAAAAAAAATGTTCTGAGTGCACCAATGCCTAGCCCCACTTATAAATAATAGCCAAAACTGACGCGAGTGCTCAAGACGTGTTGGCGTCAATATACGAAGTTCCATATGATGTAAAATTGCTTTTTTAGCTTTCAGGCTCAAATAAAAAAAAAATAGATTTTTTTTTTTTTTTTTTTTTTACAATAAATGATAAATAAAAATTTAAACATATCGTATAATCAGCTCATCCTCAGTGTAACTACATATGAGAATGGGAAGAAAGGGCTGCGACAAATATTAACTTAGTATGTAATTAAAAGGTGCAATACATAATCAGTGTCGCTCTGGCGGACCTCACAGCAATTCGGAAACATTCATATACTGTAAGGGGCAGCCTTCATTCTAAACCCCTCCCAGCTCCCACCACCACTTCTCTCCCTTTCGCTTCCCATTTACATTAGATTAAACTGAATTCCAGTTTTTTTTTTTCAAAATACGGAGTAGTGAGTGTCTAGTGATAGCAAAATGACCTCAAAAACACGCGATGAAAATTTCAACCTCCAAATTCAAATTTAAAAGCCTCCTAAATGGAAGCAAGGTAAAGGTTTTAAAAAATTCAAAAAAATTCGAAAACTGAAACGTCCAATCTATTAGCGACTAAAAGTCATACTCGATCCTCTAAAAACTAGAAAAGTATTTTGATACCAATTTTATCAAAATTTTAAGCGATCTAAACCTTTTTAATTTTTTAATTTTTTTTTTGAAAAAAAAAAACCGTCAACTAAGAACTAAGTATATCTTAATGAATGAATAATTTAAATGCTAAATTTTGCGAAAATAATTTGTTCGTTTTTATTCCTGTCGAATTCTCAAAAAATACCATTTCTTGGTTATTATCCCAGTACTTGCAAAAACTTTTAAAAAATCTCAACGGTTGGATGGACCGATCGAAAATCCCTACAATTCCATTTAGCCACACCGACGAGGTACATAAATATAAAGTACATTAATCGCTTTTTATTCCCATGAAAATATTCATACATAGATAGGTACGTATTTAATGGCGGGGAAGGGGGGATGGTGTTGAGCCTCTACAGAAATATAATTGAGTTAGTATAGAGTTACAAGTCATTTTATATACATTCATTCGTATATACTATAATGCCACATAGCATAATTGACTCATTTGTAATAGAACCTCAAAGTACAAAATCCCAACTCCCCATTTGTGGGTCGTATGAAAAAAATGTTCACGTTAAAGTTGTAGGAAATTTCGTGTAGAACAAAATTACACTTCACTATTTTCGCCCTACAATCAAACCTCGAGGATATACAGCGAAAAAACCGTTTTCTCAGATGGTTCGATCCCTCCCCCTCCAACTCCCCACCTATGGGTCGTATGAAAAAAATGTTCGCAATAAAGTTGTAGGAAATTTCGAATAGAACAAAATTACATTTCACCATTTTTGCCCTACAATCAAAGCCACAGAAGATATATCCAAAAAACCGTTCTCTAGGAGGGTTCGGTCCTCCTACTCCTCATCCATGGGTCATACGAAAAAAATATTCACATTAAAGTTTTAGGAAATTTTGTGCAGAACAACATTACATTTCACTATTTTTGCCTCAAAATCAACCCATAAGGAGATATAACCAGAGGGTTTCATTCGTCCTCCACCACGTGGAATACGCCCGTCACTCACGAACGGAGATTTCTATCATGCTGTTGGTGAAACAAGTCTCTACATATAAAAAGAACTTTGTTGGGAATTTTTCCAGTAAAAAGTCTAGATTTACTGAACTACTAATCGTAGTTGATAATTTTTTTCCTTTGAAAAAGGTTCCAAAAAATACGCGCATGGCGCGAAAAAACTCGCCTATAATACATTGTAAGGAGAACTTGGTAAAATAAAAAAATTAAATCTACAATTCACATATTCATGACTCGGTCATATAACGTGCCAATCGCAAATAGTCGAATACTCTCACAAACGACGAACGTACGATCTGTTACGTCACAACTTGGCGCCCGAACAGAGTGCCTTACATTACCTCTGTTCGGGCGCCAACTCATGCTGTACCATCGTAAAATTCCTCCACACCGAGTTCTCGTTAAAGTCGTCATCGACTCGTTCGCAAACGATCAGCGAATCATTAAATGGGAAAAGTCTCGTTTGAAATCTCAAACACGAGGAAGGCGTTGATAATATTTTCGTGAAAAATAAAAAAATACGAATCCAAACATCCCGAAGATTGCTTCAAAACGCATGCCCCAACAAACGGCTAATCGTACGTTAAATCCAGATAACATATTTTAGAGCCGGAATTGAAAAAAAAAAAGTATTTTATCAAACGCCGGGCAATTTAGATTACGAAAATCACTCGTTACCGCATACCGGCCGAAGATAAGGTCGAAATTCCACCATTTGCGATCGTCACGGCGAGATTCCAGTCTCGCCGCGGTAGCCGATCCAAAATAAAAATATTCACCGGTACAAGCGCGACCGTCTATCACAATCGTACGCTTAAACTAAACTACAATTTAAACATTGGGAACACATCGATTACATATTATGACATTCATAATAAAACGAAAACACGACGTAATATTATACGTGATGAGACGACACTTAAAATCTAATACCACAATCGAAATACCATCGATTTACTCGCGAAACAGCAATAAATCGGCCAGCGTTAAATTCTGACAACTGTATTTGTTGTCAGAATTGGTTTGTTGTCATTTAGCGTTGTTGATCTTAACGTAATTACTCTCCTCGGGTATACTGTTCGCCTTATATTTATAACGATTTTCGAACACCGGATGGGCCAACGTCGTATTCAACACGTCGTTATGCTCCTCCAGCGAATTCTGAGCGTAATGCAGTACCAGCGATTTCAACGAATCGTATATATTGTAAGGCTCCGCGAACCCGTAGCCGCGCGGCGTCTCGTAAATAATACAATGATTCACCGTACCGTTACACCTGCGAAATGAAAGAAAAACAAAACACATCAGAAACCATTTCGCATCGCTACAGCAGAGTTTTTAACTGCGGGCTCGTTCAAATCTGCACGCTTATCTTGACCTCTTCGTACCCACACCGGATACCTACGTTCAAAACCGCTACTCGTGCCCTCCGAAAGCTACCAAATGTAGAATACTGCAAAAGTAGTACTTAGATCATCGCATGAACTTATATTTATCGAATATAAACTATTTCAGGCTTCCTCGGGTCTTTCTTAAATCATGATGATTCGCCATTTTGAAACAATTTCGAGCCAAATTCCACTTCTCGAACTGAATTAAGAAGGTAAAATTTGAATATTTTGCTCATTCGGGCTTACGTTTAACAATATGAAACCTGGATTGAAAATTTCCTACTTTTCGTTTACCCCTTCCCCCCACCACCCAACATGGAAGACAATAACCCATCCTCCTCTCTATCACATGCGGAAGGGTTTTCGAGATACAGTATACATATTGTCCCCCTCCCCTCATCATATGAGTTCATATTTATCAAGTATGAGCTATTTGAGGCTTCTTCAAGCCTTTCTCAAGTATCGATCATCCGCCATTTTGGATCAATTTCGATCCAAATTTAAGGTATCATATTACGGTCCTTAACAGATGCAAATACAAAATTTCAGCTCTTCAAGCATATTCAGCGAGAAGGTAAGGATTATGTAGGAAATTTCCTAATACGATTTCCCCTCCGAAACCGGTTTCTTTCTTTAACTCCCCCAAATCTGATTAGAAAACTGAAAATTGAATAAGTCATTTATTCAGAGTCGCTTTGTTCTATAAAAAATATAATTAGAAATTTTCCACTTTCCGCCCCCCCCCCGGTACCACTTAAAAGACAATGACCCCCGCCACTTCCCTTTCTATTAAACATTACTTGCGGAATGATTTTTGAGGTAAGGTATACATATTGTACCCAGTAATCATATGAGTTTATATTTATCTAATTTGAGCTACGCGAAGCTACCTCCAGCCTTCCTCAAATTTTGATCATCCGCCATTTTGGATCAATTTTGATCCAAATTCAAAGGGTCATATTGTAGTCTCCAATAAACCCACATAACAACATTTCAGCTTTCCAAGTATAGTTAGGGAAAATATATATATATGGACGATTCAGGAAACATCCTAGTACAATTTCCTTAGAAAAACCGGTTTTTCTCTTCAACTCCCTACAATTCACATTAGGAAACTGAAATTTGAATATGTGAGTTACTTGCACTCACTTTGTCATAAAAAACGTTATTGAAAATTTTCGACTTTTCATTTACCCCCACCACACTCTAAGGGCAATATCTCCCCCCCCCAATATCACCTGTGCAGGTGGTTTCGAGAAAAAGTACGCCAGTAATTATATGAGCTTATATTTATCAAGTTTGGACTATTTGAGGCTTCCTCAAGTGTTTATCATCCGCCATTTTGGATTAATTTCGATCCAAATTTAAGGCATCATATTCTAGTCTTCAATGTACTGCCAGGGACGTACCGAAATGGGGAGGAGCTTCCTTCCTTGGCTTTTGGAAAGTTGGTAAATTTGGTAAACTTGACCACTTGTGCAGTACTATTACAGCTATTTTTAAATTTTTTGAAGACTAACAAGACTGTGACATCGTATTTATTTAACATCTTATTTTCGTGGAGCAAAAAAAAAAAAAAAAAGTCAACAATTGGTAAAATTAGTTGGCAATTTTTGGTTTTCTCCCCCCTCCCCCGAAGAAGGTCCTCGGTACGCCCCTGTGTACTGCACATGCAAAGTTTCAGCTTTTCAAGCATATTTAGTGAGAATATATGGACGATTAAGGAAATTTCTCGACACAAGTTCCCCTCCATAATTAGTTTATCTCTTCACCTCCCCTCTAATCCAATTTGGAAGCTGAAATTGAAATAAGTAGGTCACTTGGGCTCACTTTGTTGTATGAAAACACGACTGGATATTTTAGACTCTTATTTTATCCCCCTCCCTCCTCCCGCTTCCTACACACATCAAGAATAACCCTTCATCATTTCCTCTCCTCTATCACCTGTGTAAGTGATTTCGAGATATAGCATTCCTATCGTTATTTCCTAACATAATATCCCCTCCAAAAGCTGTGTTTTCCTTCAATTCTCCTCAAAACGAATTTCACGAGCTGAAATTGAAATATGCTCGTCACTTAAGCTCATTCCATGAGTACGTACTATGACTAAAAATTTTTGAACTTTTGTTTTCCCCATCACGTTTTGGGTACAATATAACTACGCTCAATCATCTTAATACACATTTTAGCCATACTTACGAAATAGAGAGCGCATATTGGCCCGTACGGCTGGGTCGAATTAAAAACGTGCCATCTTTGGTACCGGCTAACAACCGTTCGGCGTCGGCTCTGGTGCACTGGCTCAGAAACCACGTCGCTTCGTTCGTATGCGGTCTGTCCGCGTCTATATTCAAACTATGCAACGTCAACGTATTTCCGGCCAACATCTGTTGAATACGTTGTAATTTCACACCGTGCGCCAGTAACCAACTGAGAAAACAAAGTAAAAAATGAAAAATCGTCATTCAAATACGCTCGCGCAGGTAAACATCGTTATTTCGTCGCGTTAAAATATACTCGTGTCACTTACGAGGCGGCTCGTTCTTTTTGCTTGAACAAGGAAATGATTTCCGGTTTTAGAGTGATCAGTTCGCGTTCCAGGGTTCGCGTAAACGCCACTTGTTCGCGTAACGTGTCCTCCAGCTGCTCTCGGTTGTCTTCCATGTTTCGCAAACGTTGACGTAACATGGCCGCGTTACTCAACACGCTGCAAAAATCAGACCTTATCTTAGTATATGAAATATTCTTGGTTGAAAAGATTAAAATTCTTCGCATTAAATAATATTCCATAAAATATACGATCATTATCAAATGTGAAAGTTGTAGGCGAAGGTAAAGATTAGATCTAAAAGAAACACAACTTTATAGCTAATGCCTATTCGTAAAAAATTCGGCTACTCTTTCATCCCTTGAATTTGAATACACTGTGCATCGCATGACATAAATTATTTTCTAACATATAAACGATGTCTTCATTAGTTGACTCGTCTCAGTATACTTACATATGAGTTACGAATAACATTACTAAAAATTATAATTTTCTAGCCAAGTTTCCAACAAAAAAACAAAAAAAAAAAAAAAAAACTATCACATGCAGATTTTTGTGAACAAAGGGTAAGAAGAGGGATGATTTCAAATGATTCGTATGGAGTACACCTGGACATGAAATTCGTTTAGAATTAGAAAGTGATATCAAAATATTTACATAAACAGAGCTGGAGGAAAAAAAAAGACAAGAACGACTTTTCGGGGGGGGGGGGAAGGAGGAGGGAAACTTCGATTATAAAATTCTTTGAACCGTTCCTATTACTTCAAAAGCGTAAAAGAAAATATAAATGAAGCAAAATCATTCAGTTCAGAGTTTCTGAGTTCTTAATCTTCCTAGAAGTATAATTCCAATAACAATCCATTACTGACATTTTTTTTTTTTTTTAATTTAAATGCAGGGCTGCAAAACTAGAACTAGTCGAATATCATAACACAGAAAAATCCAAACTGAGATGAAAAACAGAAATCAAAACAAAAATAAATCCGAAAGAAAATAGAATCGGAAAAAATCATTCGGTCCTGTTATCAATCTTTCTAGAAGTTTAATATGAATAACAATTCTCAACTGGCAATTTATTTGAAAATTAAATTCAGGGCTTCAAAACCAAAAATAGTTGGGAACCACAACAAGAGAAAACTGAAGACAATTGAAAAACTAGAACCAAAAGAAAAAGGAATTCTGAAAAAAAAAAAAAAATAAATAAAAAATAGAACTGGAACAAAATCATTTGGTTCTGGGTTCAAAATTTCATCATTAGTTTTATTCCAATTTCAATCTGTCACTAGCGATTCTTTCAAGAAATGAATTCGGAGCTACAAAACTAGAACTGCCCACAAACCACAACTTGGAAAAACCCAAAATAATTTGAAAAACCAGAACCATAACAAAAATGAACGAAGAACTAAAACAAAAACAATCCCGGAACCACAATGTAAAAAAAGTTTGAATCTAAACAAAATCATTCGATTCTGGGTTCTCAATCTTAGTAGATCAGTTCTCTACTACCAGCAATTTCCTCAAAAATTAAATTCAGAGCTGCATAAGTGTAACTAGTAGGAAACCATAACCTGGAAAATCCAAAACGATTTGGAAAACAGAAATCAAAACAAAAATCAACTCGGAACCACAATTTAAGAAAAAATAAAATCGGAAAAAAAACATTCGGTTCAAGGTTCTAAATTTTTCAAAAATTATAATCTAGTTAAATTCAAATTCTAATCTATTACTGGCAATTTCTTCAAGAATTAAATGCAGAGCTGCAAAACCAGAACTACTAATGAACCACAGTCCAGAGAACCCAAAACGATTTGAAAACCCAGAACCAAAACAAAAATGAACTTGAAACCACAATGTAAAAAAAAAAACAACTTACAATAAAAACAGAATCATTTGGTTCTGGGTTCTCAATGTTTTTAGGATTTAAATTACAATTTACTACTGACAATTTCTTCTAGAATTAAATTCAATGCTGCAAAACCAGAACCAATCGAGAACCAAAACCCGGAAAACCACAAAATGATGTGAAAACTAGAACTAAAACAAAAAGGAATCTAGAACGAAGCCTAGAACTGGAACCAGAACATACAGAAAAGGTTTACAATCAGAACCACAAACTCATCACCCGGAATCGCAATAAGAATTAAAATCTTCCCAGTTTTGCAAAGGTGGTGTTATCTGTGGGTGGAAGGGGAAAGATAGACCAAAACTTTTCTCTGATTTTTTTTTTGGTTTTGTAAAAAATGGGAATCTCGTTATGCATTTCTAGATGAATTCATAGATATGGACTAATTCTAAAGATATATATTTTTTACACAATTACTTTGCATCTTATGGTAGGCACGATTTAAAGAAACTATTACCATACCAAGTCACCTACAATTTTCAACATTTTTTAAACGTACATTCAAGACTCAACAGTTATCTGCAAATCTGAACACGCTCCCGTTAAAGCAACTAAGAGGGTGTTTTCCTTTCATTTAATAATTGCCCACAAACTAACAAGCGAGACAAACGTACATTAAGACAAGAAATTCGTATCAACACGAAACGTTTTCGACGACCACTACTTCCTCAATGCTTTTCTCGCCGAGAGCTGATTTCCTTTCTTTTCGCAGATCTTCGCCCAACATCATTTTTTTGTAACCAAGAGTCCATAAGATTTTTAAACAACTTCGGTTTCCCTCTTCTCCTATCATCGAATCTTTTACTACTACCAATGGTGCTACAACTATTGAGATTATTCATGACCAAGTTCTCATCCTTTTCGTCAACAGTCTTCGATGTATTCCTTCCACCAATGTACGCGACTCGAGTTAAATACGCTTTATGCGCCACCTCCGTAATATTTTCCCACAACTCGACGATCTTGATATGCCTGATATTATGTTCGGAGAATCTCGGATACGCGCCCACAACCGTTTTTCTATTTCTCACCACTCGAGTTGCTAAATTCCAAAGGAACTGTAAATCGGCGCTCTCATAAGGCGACAATCGCATATCGCTTTGTCGAAACAATTGCAACTTTTCGATAACCTTATTCAACGCCTGGACGTACTGTTCGGTTATATTTTGGGACCACGATTCGCCTCCCAGAACACGCTGCCAATTAACATAACGTCCTTTTAAAAGCTGCTCCACATGAAACGCGTGCGAATTACCGTTCATCTTGCAATACAGTAGCCAAAACTTATATTCGCTGGTGTGAGCGTGTAACGACCTACGAACTCGTTTGGTTCCTTCGTCGAGTATTGTCGACGTCGCGAACACCATCAACCACGATACCACCGTACATACGTTTTTCACGCCCATCATCGCGCATCGTGTTTTAAAAACAAGAGCGATTTAATTTTAGCAATCGCCGATCTCTCGGGGAATCGATTAATTACGCTGATAAGCGATAGATTAGGAAAACTACGCCATCGTTTACACGCGATAATAAAAATGCTCGCATTCTAATCATGTACGTGTACTCCGTACGTTAGTTGCGTGGCTACCATTAATGTATTCCATACGACATGACCGACTATCCAACCAGACATGCCACCGTATCCGGTAAGATCGTATTATTCGTATTCGCCTTCTGTCACACAACACTCGCCGACTACCCTCACCTAGAGCCCGGGCAATGCGCCGATGTAAGTCAATGGCGCGAAATCGAAGCTCGCCACGACTGCTTGGAGTTATGGACCGAGCCCAAATGCCAAGGTAACGTTTACTACCTTCTTTCCGACGAAGAGCCTTCTATTCCAGTGCAATCTTACAGAATCTGCGAACCCGTCGAAGACACTCATCTACGATTTCGCCGATCGCTAGCCAATAACAGCGTCGAATGCCAATTTTGGAAACTATACTGCGGCTTCCACGGAGTCGCGCATCTATTCGAGAACGAACTAGCAAGACGTAAGAAATACGTGTACTGGCAACGTGTATTCAAAGGCGAAGGATGGCCGGGACCTTTACGACATCAATACACGGTCGCCTTGCGAAAAACCATCAACTGGCTGGATTCCTATCGGAACATGAGTGTAGCCAATTCTCCATTTTTACTCGAAGAATTACGAGAAGCTTATTCGCTCTCAGAAAAAGTCGTCGCTCAAAGGACAAAAAGATTGAACGACTTCGCGCCCTCCGATATAGACTATCCGGTTCATAAAGACATGATCGCCTCCTGGGAGTCTATACGAGATGCTTTGAAATTCCTCTACGAAATGCAAAACGAATACGAAAATCCCACCGAAAAACCCACTCCTAAGCCCACCGAGAAACCTCAAAATGTAAAAGGCAAGAAGGACGCGGCGGTAAAAAGCAGAAACAGAATTTCAACAAAAATTCCACCGTTTTCAACAAACCATTCGGCGGTAATAAAAGCGCCAATGCTTTTAAGAAAGGACAACACGATAATAAAAATTTCACCGCTTTCAAGAAGCCAGTAGGTGGTGGTAAAAACGCGACTGGTTTTAAACAATGGTCGAGCAGTTCAAAAACTTCAGACTCGACATCATCTCTTCAAAAGGACACATCCAGTTTTAAAATCACACCATCAATTTCAACAGATACCGAAAAACTAACCAGCCCCAAAGCGAAGCCTTCAACCGATGCTGCAAAGGTAACCAGTCCCAAAGCTACGACTTTAGCTTCAACCATCCCTGAAAAGGTAACGAGTCCCATAACTACAATTCCACCTCCATCAGATACAGCAAAGGTAACCAGTCCCAAAGCTACGACTTTAGCTTCAACCAGCCCTGAAAAGGTAACTAGTCCCACAACTAAAACTCCAACCTCATCTGATACTCAAAAGATAACCAGTCCCACAGCAACGACTTTAGGTTCAACCAATACCAAGAAGCCCATGAGTCCCACAACTAAAACTTCATCTGATACTCAAAAAGTAACCAGTCCCAAAGCTACAACTTCAACTCCAACCAATACTGGAAAGGTAACCAGTCCCACAACTACTATTTCAACTTCAACCCATACTGCAAAGGTCACAAGTTCAAGGACAACAACTTTAGGTTCAACTACCACTGAAAAGGCAAATAGTCCCACAACTACAATTTCAACTTCATCAGATACTCAAAAGGCAACTACTCTCAAAGCTTCGACTCCATCAATCGATACTGGAAAGGTAACCAGTCCCAAAACTACAACCAGCTCCAAAAAGGATACAAGCAGTGCAAAAGCATCGTTCGCGACTTCATCTCATTCCAAGAAACATCAGAAACATTCAGCCAGTCCTAAAATATCCGCTTCAATTTCAACCGACGCTAAAAAAGAAATAACGAGTCCTGATGGTTCAGTTACACCTTCATCCAAAAGAAATTTCTTCAAATGGTAGCGAAACGAGAATTTCAATAAAAATTTTACCGAAAATGCCTAAATACTGTAATAAATTTGTTATCTTTGTAAACATCAATAGAATCATAATTTTTTTTTAAACACGTATCTTTTTAAGAATTGGGACATTATTGAATTTTTTAGTTCACAATTTTCAAACACTCTTCCGATCTTAGATGATGATAGTTCATTTTTTTCACCCAAATCACACCATTGGGAAATACCTACACCGACATGTTTTACATCTAAGTGAAATTAGCATTATAGTGGGACATTAAACGAATCCAATGATTTAGTTTTCTCGAAATCAAATCATGACGATTCAATTTCAGCTCAGAAGATCACGAAGACGATTATTCAAATATATTGATTCTTAGCTTCAGAGTAGGTACTATGTCTTTTTAATGACGAATATGATCCCTTGTCTCAGATGAAAAGCCCTACCATGAGTACCAAGTAATTAGTAAAACTTGGAATGACCAGCACAAGAACAATAATCTAAAATTTGTAGCAGCTGCATCAATGAAAAAAGAAAATCTAAACAACCATACCACATTACTGAAGCCAAGTATGTAGTTGAGATTTGCAAACGATGCTAAGTTCTTCATGCCTACACAGCCTATAGGCCACACTCAACGAGGAGTCTGAAAGCCCCCGAACCTGTATAATATCTATTTCCCTCTTCGAGGGCGGCGGCGTCGATTCTTTGGTTCTCTGGAGGACCCTTTTCGATTGGCAATGAAATCTAATGGTGGTGCAGCTACCAGTGCTAGAGCGAATTGTAGCGAGATGTTACAGTACCATGCTATCGTGCATAATGCAGCGTGTGAAACCAAACCCCTAATCGTTTATTTCTTCGTGTAAATTATATAAAAACATGGCTGTGAATTTCTCTTCCTTTTTTTTTAGACTTCCAACTTACATTCTGAAAAAACTCTTCATATGTTATTTCACGTTGGTATTTTATTTTATACATAATCTCACAGACCAATTACGATAACAGCATTTTCTACAAAAGTTCACTCTATTCTCAGACTTTGATTTAAAGCTAAGTTCATACTAAGCTAAATTCAAGAGAATAAATTACCAACAAAATTCTCCCTTTAAATTTGAGATCATAGATTCCAATCCTATTCTTCCAGTATCATACCTGCATCTCTTGCCTTTCATACACACCCCATTTCATACTAAATATATCCATCTTCCCCCTGTTTCAGTTACTCAATTTACTACTGACACCATTCGTTTTTATGGAGAGGTAAAATTTTTCATTATTTTGAATGTTCTGTAGTTCCAAAAGCTGGCTTTTCGGGTAACAGTTTAAATCTGGGTGAATCGATTTAAATACTAAATTTCATTTTGTAAAATGTCATAAAATTCTAATTTCCTAACCTGGTAATTCGGTGTAGGTTGTATCATGAGAAGTGGGGGGGGGGGTAGGGGAGGCTGAGGGTCTAAACTAAAAATCTTTACACGCAATATAAATATATTAAAAATTCCTACATTGCGAATATTTTCGAAAACGCCTCAGTATGTTCTCCATTCGCACATTGATGTCCTTTTTGAAAGTGAGAAACCAAAGCAAAATCTTTAATTCCAAAACAACTTTAAAATTAGAATAAAATTGAAACGTCGTCATATAAACTTTTTGCCTATCTGCAAAACTGAAGGAGCGAAAATTCAGAATTTCAAATCAGTATAACGCATTTAATTCCATAAATAGGCAAAAGTTGTAATGGACTTTTTTGTTTTACTCTTTGAGTATCATTCAATTTGTGAAAAAAAATTTCAAAGAACGCATATTTTATTTTTCAAGATGACGTAACCTTAAATATTTTCATCATGTCCTGCCCCCTCCCCACCAAAAATGGAGCGAATTTCAAAAATGTTATACAAAATGGCTGGTATTTAAAATTACAACAAAAAAGTCGTGTGCCAAAATTGTCTATCTGTAAAATTTAAATGAGTCCAAATTTTTGGAACCTCCCAGCTCCCCCCTCACGGAAATACGAAATTTTTGTACATGACCTTTTTAGTAGCCCTTAATGAGTACTAATCATTTCATGCAAAAAAATTTCAATTTCATCAAAATATCAATTTTCACCAGGTCTTAATGACGTCATCACTCGTACAGGATCACTTATGAGGAAAAAAGAAGGCTTCTACCACGTACGCTTGATACTGTGAGACGTCAAAACTACGAGTTAATATAGCAGTCTTCGGCTCGTGCAATCCCCCATATTACCCCTCGCTGGCTAATTCACAAGTTCATTCAATTAGTCCGAAACACATTACGAATTTTAAAACCTTCGAAGTAAATGAATATTTTTACATTATCTGTATGAAGTTGCAAGCTGGGAGCACTGATTATGTAAACCATATCAATATCATTAACAAAGAGCAAGAAAAATGAAGAGGCTCGATTAAACAGTTGAAGAAGACGTATAGACTCCCTTCCCTCTATGAAACATGTTGCTTCCTGTTCTTCCAATGAGTGGTAAAACGTTCTAAAATTTCGAAGGGATCTCCACATTTCGTTACATTTATTCTACGAACGTAAGATCAACTCTGTCGAATGTCTCACTAGAATCAGTATTTATATATTCACCAGTTCGTCACTATATCTTTCAACGTGATATTTTCACGTATAAATAAATAAATAAATAAATAAATAATAATAATAATCATGATATTCATGATAATGAGTGAAGATGAAAACAATGAAAAAATATCAAAAATATTAAATTAAAATTTATTACAATCAAATTCACGAAAAAAGAGAAAATAATTATCAAAATCATCATTTTCATGATTAAGCTATACGCAAAATAAAATTCCTAAAACCTTCGCCTACGTTTAAATTCGCATTTAATTGTTCGCAAAACTTCATCATCTGACATCCAACTTACCTTTTAACTTCATGAGGCTGAGCTTCATTTTGCATCTTCTCCTGCAACTTGATCTGATCACGAAACATATTGATGGTCTCATTGAACGCATCTAAAGCGCAACGTTTCATTTGTATATCCGTACCGGAGGCCAAATACGATACCGAAAGATCGTCGTAGGTTTTCGTTTTCAACATCAGCTGCTTATAAAGATCGACGAAACGTTCCCAAACCTCGTCTATATTCGCATTGCCCGGTATCTCTTCATCCTGCGAGATAAATGTCTGGTTATGAGGCGAATTCGTCAACGCGTACTAATCGCATAAGGCGTATGCGCCAACTCAAAAACCTACCACTGAATACATCCACTCGAGTGTACAAAATTCCGAAATCGTCGAACCGATAAACAATGTATCGCGATACCGAATGAAATCGATTTCGTACGTTTGTCAATAATTTCGTTTTGTTTTTCATTTTCATTATTACACAAACAGTAAACAATAACCGCGTAGAATTACCATTTTCAGCGAAATTATCGCATTAACGATTTACTAATAAAAGATCGGTCAGTTTTTTCTTTCATCAGCTCAACGCCAGATCGCTACATATCAAAGGCATTTTTTCTACAATAACAATAATATTGCGGTAAACGCCGCGCGTGTACGATTATCGTCTACTAGGTACAATCGAAATTTGCCTATATGCGAATTGACATTTAAAAATAGAAATTCGCGTTTGTGCGTGCACTCGTTTGAAATGACACGTTTCGCGGATACTGGATTACGAGTAAATCCTGATAGCTTAATTTGGCAATCGGAAACGTGAATTTAAAAAATTCATTTCAAATCGATGAACAACAATTTCGCATTTTTGCACGTTATTTATAGTCACAGGGGTAACAGGGAGATTTATCTATACACCGCGTGACAGCTATTCGCCAATATTTCGATTCTTCTCTTTTAAAATTATCATAAAAGCAAAATTATCTCTAGCCGTTAGGTTTTGACGGCTATCGAGAAGACAGCCTTGATCGATCAACGAGTTGAAATAAAATTGAGAGAAAAACTAAAATATGGCTTCTTCGGAAACCCTACATGTCGCAAAACTTCCAACGCAATTTTTCAATTTAATTATTAATTTATTACGTTTGAAGGGGATCGTCCTCATACCTGAATATTGAAATATTATTGTGATAATTGCCTATATCTATACGTCGTCATCTTACATTCAATTAGCGAAGAGTAGGGAAAATCGAATTTTTCGATTTTTTTTTTTTTTGTAAATCAATGATCGATAGGTGAAAACGGTCGTCAAACGACCCCAAAAATATATTCAAAAAATTTCAACCAATTGGGTCAATATTTATTATCACCACATTGGTGGTATACTAACCATTTGATTTTGAGAAAGTCTGACTTTCATCTCTTGTCAAATAAGTAATTTTTCTTTTCTTTCACTTATGTACAATTGTACATTCTCAATAAGCTTCCAGCGGGGACTAGTTCCGAATGCTGGCCTTATAAATATATAAATATAGATTAAAAACCATACAACTTCTTCACCTCTTCTCCTTCCCTAGACAACCAAGTTAAAAACTGCCTTTTTCATTTTTTTTTAGTTTTTTATAAAGATTTTCACATAATCCTTTTATTAGGTGATCGATTTTTTTCGCAGAATAACTGCATTATTTTAATTTAATTTTTTTGAAAGATAAATTAAATTTTTTTTTTCATCAATTCATCTTTATTAATAAATTTTTTATTTTTTTTAATTTTCAACTGAAAATAAATTTTTTTGATGCAAAAAAAAATTATTATCTTTTCCCCATTTTCAAGAATTCTGAATATATTTTAAAATTTTAGTTATTTCTGATCTTAGGATTTTTTGCATTATACCAAAAAATAATTAATAAGGCATTACTTCTTCAATATAAAATAGTTCCATTCAAATGAGACTAAAGTTGATAACATAAATGATGAATTTTCTTCCTTAGTGATTCCCAAAATATATTATAATTGTAGTGATCGTACACATATTGTAAGTAAGCGTAAATATTGACCTCAGGAACTGACATTTTTTAAGCATATTATTGGTATTTTTCGACAATGTTTTTAACCTAGCCATCATGTGTACATTATACACTAGAATGAGCCGAATTACGTTCATTTTTCTTACGCGAAAAAAGAATTATCTTTCAAAAATTATATTTTTATTAGTTTTATCTTTATTTATTATAATACTAATTTTGGATAATTATTACAATATTTTCACAAAAATTCAACACTTTTATTTTTTGAGTTTTACTATTTTTATTTTTGAAGAAAATTTAATCCACCCATCCCGTTCGCGGATAAGGGCTGAAGGTACTAAGTTTAATTAGTTTGTTCTTTCATGATTAACTAAGAAGTGTTATTTTTGTGCATTAATTTTCTGGCAATATATTCACAATTATTTAATATAAAGATTTTATTAAAATTTTTTATTACGAAATTCTGTATTTTCAACGTTATCAGTTTTTATAATAATTTATTTTTGTTTTAGGTAATTCGATAACCTAAACTCAAATACTTTACTGACGAGAAATAGATATCACAAATTTCATTTCAATCATTCTTTTAATTGAAATAATATTAATATTATGAATCTAAACAAATTTTAATATTAATGATCGATTTTTCATTTTACATTTTTTCCCCTTTCATTTTATCTTCATTCATATTATTTATATTGATATTTTATAGTCAGTTAAATCCAATAATCTTCAAGAGTTAGATAATAAATTAGATTTAATTATCTTTATTTTTCAATTAAAGAGTAGATTTTTAAAATAATTTTTATCATTTCATTTTATTTAATAAAATTCAATTTTTTCTCACTTTTACATTAAATAATTATGATTATTTTAATGAGATAAATCCTCTAATTACTCTAATTCATAATGAATTTGGAAGATATTTTTAATATTTCACTTAATTCCTAATTTTTAATATTTTTAAATTCAATTCATAATTAAATTTCTGGTTCATTAATAATATCATTTTCGATATTAATAACATTTCTTTCTTTCATTAAAAAAAAAAAATTCAAAATAATAAATTTAATTATAAAATACAATTTTTAATTTTAAATATTTTTTCATGTTAATTATTATTTCAATTTCAACCGCAAAAATTGTAGAATATTCTTATACAAATATTAATTTTCGATCAACTTTTATTTCATATAATTTTTTTTCCTTACTCTGTAGTATGATATTCACTCAAATCGAAAATTTTTTTTCTCATAAAGAAATCATTTAAAATTTAAAAAAATTGAATTCAAATGATAAGGGGAAAAATTTGGCCATTGGATCAGGAATCATAATATAAAAGGTTTTCAGTAGCGTCGATCGCGAGCACATACGTATAACCATATATAACCTAGAGAAAAATCAATCATAAACGACGAACATTGATTACGCGAATTGTGTTCAGATCAATTCCTACAAACATTACGAATAGTGCTACATGCATATCCGCCCATTTTTCCACAATGATAACCGATATCGAGACAACTCCAAGAGTACGCGGAGATTTCGTTTAGGCTACATTCGTATTCAACTTGTGGTAGGCGAGTTGAGGCATTCGACCCAACAGTACTCACTTGCTGATGACGTGAAACCGGATACAACAGTTTAATGTCGAGCGTCGAGTTGTACTGCGCCAGCGATACATTACGATAGAAATTAATTAATTCGACGACCGAATTAAAATTAAATGGCTCGGAAAAACCGTATTTTCCATTACGGCAAAATATCTTTATTAATTTATTCGCACCGCCTTTACGTAAGGTCAACGTGTACTCGCCACTTTTATTCGATGCATTACGAACGAGAAATGTACCGTCGGGTGTATCCATTAATTTTTCGTTAACTTCCTCCCTGCGATGAAAATATATTCGTTAGTATTTCACAAAGGTATACGTAATCGGATTACAGCGAAATAATTACCTGGTAATATTACCCCAATACCAATCCGCATCTTGTAACGAGAGCGGATCGGAGCTAGGCTTATCTTCTAACTCGGCTAATAATTGCGCCGAAGACGACATCATGGTGTTCAAATGCGATAGTTTACGTATGCGTTGAGTTTCTGCAGTAAAACGTGGTAAATTTTCTTTCCACTGACCATACTGTAGTAGCATACTTACTATACGGAAATGAGATTCCGTATTATACACCACCTGACTGTGTTGGGCACATTAAAAAATCTAATTAATCCCTGGCAGTAACGCACGAGATGAAAATTCGTTCTAAAATCTTACATTATTCGTTCCCAGGGTGGTCGTATAATTAAATGCGATATAACTTGAATTAAAATTCTAGGAAATTCTGTATATCCACGAGAATATTGCAACTGGCATATACGACATAGATGTCCCATTATATAACTAATCGTTGCCTTGTGATGCTCAGGCAGTTGTTGTACCATCTGGTACAGCAATAGGCCACTCTCTTCATCGTCGGTGATTCCTATAAATGAATTCATTCATTACATACTTCGTTTCAAAAATCAACGTAAACAATACGAATATTAATAAACTCACTAGACGCATCTAAGAAACGATCGTACCACTGAATAGGAATCAAAGAATCGGGAAATTCCCGCAGGTACTTTTTCAAGTATCCAGCAACACAGCCAATATCGAACCCCGAAAAATCGTAGTCACCCGCTCCTAAAGAATTATTCGCCGTTAATCGGACATTTCAGATACACTCCGCTCAATCACCATCGAGTACGTACCTGAACTCAAACTTGAGCAAAGTTCTCGCAAACTCTCATGAGAAGGGGTTGCACGATAAACGTTATATAAATCTAGTTCCGATGAATTACGACCTCTGCTCTCTAGTTCTTCGGTACAACGTATAATAACCGTAGGAGCGGACTGCTCGGTGACAGAAAATAGCGAACAAAGACCAACTCCAAGTTCTGAAACAACGATTAATATTCACGTTAGTCATCGCATAATCTATATAATATTTCTTCAAAGAATTCAACTCGTAATTGGCAACGAAGGTGATTGAAAATCATATTTAAGCGAACTTTCAAACTTTCACGAAACACCTAACCTACTCAAGGTTCAATTTGAAAATCATTTTTTAGACTAGATCAAACACACTATGAAACACTTTTTTCATAGCAACTTCGTGGGTACTTATTGTTCATATTTTGTGTACGAATATTTTCAATCGAAACAACAATTATCTAACTAAATTTATTTGAACTTTCAGTAATACCCAATTAGATACGCAATACGTAACAATTATCAACTTACTTACTCTCGCTTTCCGCGCAGAACGTAACACCTACTTACAATTCACATTCGCGAAACTACTATGAAGCGAATAATGAACACGGATTATTCGCAAATTTTCATTTTCTCCTCGAAGAACTTTTACGAATTTGATAAGTTACAAATTCATTCATTGGCTCTATGTCAACAAATACGCCATTGCAAAAATCACTCATTGTTGCCAACTTTTTTGCGTAAAAAAAAAAAGTAGTTTGCTTTGAAACGTCATCAACAACGATTTGTACACATTAACTGGATAACGCGCATTCATGAAATAGGTTTCCCAATGGAAATGCATAGGTTAGTTATCCAGTTTACGCTGTAATTCCATCTTCCTTAGATTGAAATTTGGTTTTAATTAAACGATGATTTCAATTTTGAAAGTTTGAAACAAAGTAATAACAGAATGATATACGAAAGCACTCATAAAACAGTAAACTTGGAATGTACTGATATAAGAAAACAGTAATTTATATTTATAATCTATGATGAATTTCACCTACGTCATTAAAAATTGCTTCATTGGCTTTCAATGGCTCATAACTAATCGTAACTAATTTGATTTCAATTTTAGTTTTTCGAGATTATAAAAAAGAAGAAAAATCATCTAGTAATATGTACTTCCACTTCTTAGGTGCTGTTCAATAATAATTAGAATTCACTATAATTTTTAGTTTAACGTAAGTACATAGGTACATACGGGAACATTAATCTTTTCTTTCTAGTAAATTAATGAACTTCAACCCTACTTCAACTTCACACTAATCTTGAGGAAAAATGAAAGAAAAATAAACATCGGATGACATTGCCAGTTCAATCACTCTTATTCACGAGATAGTGATATTATAATAAAAATAAAAATAAAAGAATTATTCTTATCGTAATGTTCGCGAATATGATCTTAAAAATTATGTTATTATGAAGGTTAGAAACGGCTAGTGACAATAAATACAAAGGTTTAAATTCCTCTAGGTAGCAAATAGGTACCGACGATCTGTTAGTATAGAAAGAATTTGGAAAAGTGAAGTGTGAAGGGAAAAGTTGGTGGCAAATTAACTCCGGGAAACAAATGAGACAAATAATTACCTTTTTGGGCAATCTGATTTTTTTTTTAATTCAAAAGTCCACACTTTACTCTTCAAAAATTGAAAAAAATTTCAAATTGGCAATTTTTTCAAAATTTAAGAAACATCATTTTAAAAATTTTTCCAAAAAAACACCAAATTTTGTATACTCTTAAATAAGTAAGAAATAGGTAATTAATAAGTGATGTGGGAAGACGAGCTTTGATTAAAGTTGTTCAAGATTCAGGGGACAAAATATGTCCGATTTTCATATCACAGGGCTTTTCAAAATACGAGTTCATTTGTAGAAAAATATTTAATTACGTTATCTCTTTGAGGTAAAAACAGGACATATTTTACCAGTTTGTTCAACCTACAAATTTTAAATCATGCCTACCCTACACTACACACATGATCCAGTTAAAGTACATACCTACCTATTTGTTACTCATTTTTAAAAATTAACAATATTATGAGCTTTTACAAAAAAATGTAAAAATCACGAGATCTCTAAAATGTTGAAGTAAAAAATTTCAAATTGACTAAAAATCAATTTTTTTCAAATATTTAAAATTGTATTTTGACAGGCCTGATTTTATAGACTTCGCGACCAGCAATTTTTTTCTCATTTTTCGAGGGTCATTGACAACTACTTTACTTTTGACTTAAGCACTTTGAGAAATAAAATTTGATACATTTTACCTTAAACATTATCATAGGCAGGATGAGGGGGTAGAGTAAAGGCACAGCCTCCAAATCTTGAGTTACTCGCCCACTCCAAAAAAATATTACCGCGCGTAAGTAAAAAAAATAATTTCCTGAATGATTTATTAGTAAAAGATGATTAAGAAAAATTAATAATTTCGTTTATTATTTTTATTATCATGATTTTTTTTTTCAAATGATGAAAACTATTTTTCCTACATGAATAGCGCTATCTCTCTTTACATATGCACATTATGCACATTTATGCATTAGAAAATTAAAACATAAGATATTCAAATTCTCACTAATTACCAATCATAAAAACATGAATAATACAAATTCCAACTTACGATTCTTCAAATCTATCCTATCTTTAAAATTATTGATTGTTTGTTCTGGAAATGGTTTACAGGAGTCAACGCCAGCTCCATCACAGTTAGAGTGAGCTATCAATCCGCATTCTATTGAAAAAACCACGAAATTATTAATATCGAAAGAAAAACGTAATGCAGAAGTTGACAACTATAACTATAAAATGTGATATTTGAATTGTAAAGCGTGCGAATATAAATTCCTTAACTTACGTTACACCCTGCCTTCTTCCATTTATATCACGCTCATTACCACAACTCCTATAATTGCCTTTTGTAACTTCTGAAAGCGCTTTTTCACCAAACGAGAACGTAACTTTAAACTCACTAGTTCAACGAATTACTGTACCTTGAAATTTGAATACCTCTTCCGTTTTCTTACAAAACTACATTACTCACTCTTAACTTATTAAGTGCAAATGTCTCGCAAGTTCCAGATGACATTAATTATTTCATACAAAAGCATTAATTTTTGCCATTACAGTATCATCTTCGTGATCTCACCTTTGCACAGATATTTTTCGCCGAATGGTCCACGTTGGAATTTATCGCAAGACTTGCATTTTTCTAATACAGGAGATGGGTATGTCACCATTTTATGGCTACCGAAATTCACGTCTTTGATATTTGGTACATTTTGGCATTCGGTAATTCTACTGCCTCTGAAAGCGTAGCTCACTAAATCGTCTATACAAGATAGCATCATATTTTGATGTTTGGAATCATGGATTCCCATATCCTGTAACATAGGAAAACGACGAAAAAATTTAACTCAGTATAAAAAGCATAAACGTAACGAGCTAAAATTAATCAATACGATGGGAACGGATTTAAGCTCGACTTGGTCGCTTCGACTGAAATATTTCTATTCTTTCTCAACGCTAGGGTTCTTCATACGAATGAAGGAAAAAATTATCTGTAATTTCGATCTCGATGGAATTTCACTCGAAGGATAAAATTTTTCGTTTACATCCGAACCAATCAATTTGCTCAATTCTCTTAAGCTGAAATATGTAATTTCATCGATACGAACGTTCCTTCAACTCGACCGTATTGGCAATCGTATTCCTTACCTCTGGCCCAACTTCCTTACTTCGGTAATTCGCGAAAAGCCAACAGCTGTGAATAATGTAACGAGGTAATTCTGCGCAAATTTGGTGAAGCGGAATTAATAATAGATATCGCCTTTAACGGCGAAGCGATCCAATTAATATTTACCCAACTTTTACACAAAGTAAATTACTATTTTATTCGCAAGCTTCATCTAATTTTCGGCGAATTTCATGCATCGTAAACAACTTAGTTATAATAAACTTAGTAAGTTGGCAGTTTTTGTTTGGAAATTTCATGACAGCTTCTACACCAGTATTTGCAGCGGGTTATCTTTTCCGCCATGAAACTTCGACGCTAAAGCACTAAAAAGGCGGTTTCTGCGGTAAATACGCTTACGTGTACGTCTTATGTTGTAATATTAACGCCGAATATAGCGATTAAACGACTAGCCAAATTTACCTTTACATTTTACTCATCTCTGTGGTTCAACTTGACGCATTAATTATTACCTAGATACAACGCTTAGGATGCCTGATCATTTTTTATTTTGTAGGTCGAAAGGATAAGATAAAAATGTAAGCAGTCATGCCGCACTACTAGAGCCGAATTTTTGTGCTGGGAAGGGAGGAAAGAGGAACGTGTTCAGACTTGCAGATCTTTACATCTATATGATCTATCCCCATTACCTACCACCGAGGCTAGAAATCGTTACTGTCTAATCATCTTTAATACCATTTAACTGGTAGACTCTTGCAACAGTATGAACTCTGTGTAGTTCGCGCACGCGCATTAGTACTCTAATAGAATATCAATCCTACTACCCTAGTTTATGATACTCAAAATATGGTAGTAGAACGTGTAGACGCAGTATATGGTGAGAAACAGAAAACTACACAACAATGTGGGCAGTCCTTTTTGGAGTGCACTCCAATTTCAGCCAGAACTCTTATACTCCTTTGTCACTCATTTTCACTCCCATTTTTTTTCAGTTAAAATTTTTAATTAAATATTGCCCAAAAGTTTTAATGTGAAAAGAAATGTATGCCAATACTGGTTAACAGTAGGCTGTAGGTATAATCTCTAGTGTCCTAAATTTATGACTATCTTTTGACTACACAGTCAAAGCGTCCACATTAATCAAACGTAAAAAAATATTTCAGTTCATTTTAAGCGCAGTTAATGGAGGGATATGAGCTGAAAATTGTACTGCGTTCAGAGCTGCAGCCAAGCCGGAGGAGGTCAGAAACCCCCTTCAACTCAATTTTTTTTACATTTAAACATTGTTAAATCGTATAATTCGCTTACAATAACAGTCGTCGTGTAAAATTACATTGAAATAGATTCCTTGAATAAAAAAAAAATAATATTTTTAAATCGTGTTCTGAAGGATTAAATTTCTAATGCATTAAAAAAAATTAAAGCCCTTCAAAAAATCCTTCCCCCCTCCCCTCACCGTGACTGTAGACTTACAAAATGTATGTTTGAAAATATCTCCCGATGACATATTTTTTTTCCTTCATAAAAAGAATTATGTTTTGTCCATTTAAAAAAAAGACCTTAGCAGCCATGCTGCACTACTGGAACTGAATTTTCAACTGGGGCTTGTTCAGGTTTACAAATAACATTCTTAACCTTTCATGTCTACAGGCCACGTTCAATACCAAGTCTAAAAACCCATTCTTATTGCCATGCAATAATCATATGAACACATATTTCTCAAATTCTAACTACTTGAGGGTCCTCAAATTATCTTCAAATTTTTAAAATCTGCCATTATGGATCCATTTTGATCAAAATTTAAGAAGTCATATTCTGGATATCAACTAACTCAACACATGAAGTTTGACCTTTCTAGGTCGACTTAGTGACGAGATATGGAAGATTCATAAAATTTCCTGCAGTAATTTCTCCTCCAAAAACTATCCTTTGTTCTAACTCCCCTCCAAATGCACTTGGGAAGTTAAAATCAGAATAGTTTAGTCACTTGGGCTCATTCTATCATATGACATCGCAATTAAAAATTTTCGACCTTTCGTGTATCCCCACCACGTTTTGAGGTCGATAGCCCCTCCTCCTCCCCTCTGAAATCATATATGGAGGTGACTTGCGCATATAGCATACTTCTTATCACCAACAATTATGCGAGTAATTTTTACCAATTTGAGGCGCCTCAAGCTCTACTCAAATTTAGGTAATCCGCCATTTGGGATCCATTTTGATCTAAATTCAAGACGCCACATTTTGGTCACCAACTAACCCCACACACAATATTTGACATTTTTATGTTGATTTGGTGAGGCGGTATGGAAGATTCAAGAAATTTCATGACTCAAAACTTCCTCAAAAAGCCATTTTTTACTCTAACTCCCCTCAAAATGCACTTACAACACTGAAATTTCGATATGTTAGTGTCCGTAACTCACTCTTTCACATCAGATCAACAACAAAAATTTTGAGCAATTTGCCTTTTCTCCAGTGCGCCTCAAAATTTGAGTGATCCGCTATTTTGAGATGTATCGAAAAAATAAAAAAATACCTTTTTTGAATTTTCAAGAAGAGTCTCTCAGCAAGTTTTGAGCGAATTTCATGAATACCTGTTGGTGCTACGCGTCGGGGGACAAAATATATATACCATGTAACTACTTGATTCGAGCATCCAAGCGACAAAATTAGCTAAAAGATGAAGAAATTAGATACATATATGTATTTTTGACAACGAAATGCATAATTTAAAATTTTGTATTATATGGATAGACGTTTTTAGGAATTAAATAATTTTATGTATGACATTCATTTTTGCTAATATTATTGAAATACATAAATATTATTTATTTTTATGAGAGAAAGATTTTTGCATTAGTGGTGCTCGAATCAAGTAATCAACAGGTATATCAAAAAGTTGGGCATTGCCAAACGATTACAAATGCTCTGAAACTCGAAGATTTGAAGCTCCCACTCTCCTCCTATCCCCTCCTAAATCAGATAGATTGTAACAGCTATCCCTTCCAAGGTAAAAAAATCTAATACTGGCGAATCAACTACAAATGACCTGAAGCGTGAAAATACAATAACCCCTTGCCTAACCCTCCTTCTCAAGCCACTTGTGTCGCAATAGTAATCGTTTTTATTAGAAACTCAGCTAAAAATTTCTCGTTCCAGTACACTCGCTTCCAAATTAGACAAAGAAATATCACATTTCGCCAAACTCAAGGATAAAGTCACGTTGCACAATTATGCAGCTGGCTTATATAGCTTTAATGGTGGCCAGATAATTAATGTAATATAAATATGACGTTATTAATTACACGAAAGAAATACTCGCTGCTCGGATTAACCATATACGAGTACGTCAAACACAACTTCAGATACTGATAACCACGTGACACGAAAGGAGTAGCAGACTCGACGTTAATCGGTTTTACCGCGATAACAATGGCTGGTATTATTTCTTGACTGATAGGTCAAAGAGCCAATGACACTATCATAATATTTTTAAAATCCAGATCTTATCAAACGATGGAAATTTCACACTAACTTAGTATGTATGTACATTGTATAAAAGATAAATATTGACTTATTAAAAAAACCCTCGTGCCGAATTTCAACGTTCGGTATCTATTATGCGGAATTTTCAGCGTAATACCGTCGTTTATATGCTATGCATAAGTTTCGCGCATGTATATAATACCGCTATCGAGTATAGGTGCTAGGTACGTGGTGTCGTATTAATCATACGCGCACGAAGCTCGTAGTGCCACCGTAAAGATTTCCATCACGGTGACGTTACACCGGTTCGCCGTTAACATTCGATTAACAAACACCATCGCATATGAGCTCGCCTTGCTTTGGAAATATTTTTCACGAAAAAATAATTCGTCCTTTTTTGACTTTCCATAACGATATGGAAATTTATACGGCGACCTTTTCCTCATATCGTCGCCCATAAAATACACGCATTCTATACCGCAACACATTTACGTATCGTGTTTCGAATTGCCGCATATAATATTCAACCGCCTCGCCTCGCCTCCTATATAATAATATACGTAGGTGAGTAATCTATTAATATTATACGCCACCGAACAATGTATACGTATCACGTGAAGAACACGTGTTCCTTACCACCTTCCTAAAACTAGTTTAACGACTCGAGGTAGAAAATTCTTCGAGAAGTTCGCGTAAGTAGGTAGCCGTCCAAATGAAATTAAAACTCCACGTTCATACTGATTTACGACCCCATGCAACACTGTATCAGCGCTTCGCCGCAATTAATGAACTGTCAACGGCAAAAAAATGCAAATAAACTTCTCAAACGGCGTTCCTAAATTCGCCATCGTTTTTACTTCTTTCCTTCGATCGAATATGACCAATCCAACGTGCAACTGCCACCAACCCGATTTACGCCATAAAAATAAATAACCTCCAATCGTGACAATTATTATCAAAATCACCACCGCCGCAAATGAAATGCAAATATCGCCAGCTTAACGCCTAAAACAAACACACCCGCTTCTTCCCCCTTACAAAATCAATGCAAAATGATGAAGATGCTTTCGCAACTTTATCGCCAGCAAATACGCTCGTTATACGCGATTCGTAATTTCCGCGCCGTATTAATTCCAACGTCGTCTTATTTACCGGAGTACCTATCGAAAATTTCGCAGCTTCGTATTTTTCCTAAAGTGGGCAAAATTATTATTTCTTTTCATAATACCGGTCTCCAATTAGCGATAGTATGCTTTCGCAGTGCCTATTACGCGGCTACCGGCAGTAAGATCAACTTATGCGTATTTATTTTGCAAGTTCGCCAAATTTTTTCATCTAATGATGTTTACATTGCTTTAAGAAGAAATGCCATTTTCTCAATGTTTGAATTTCACGCTGCTGAAATCGAATACACTCGGTATGCTCGGATTTACGCTACTTGACACCCTAGTCGTTTAAATCTCATTCTCTAGTTTTTCCGTGAAAATTTACGTATTTGTGTAATCTTCACCGAATGCCCTAAATTTCGATATCTTCGAGCCATATTCTTTCCAAATAATCAACCTCTTGCCTGCGAATAATATCGCTGAATTCCATATAAATATATTTTTTGGTGCGCTTCTAGCCATAGTAGCGGTACATCGCGCATAAATAAATAAAAAAATATTATTTGTTCAAAATTTGATATACTTATTTTTTCTTCTTATAGGTTTTATTTTTTGAATATTTTAAAATATATTTATGCAGTCTTAATTCCTTCATTTTTGTACATTTATTTTTAGCTAAATTTTTAATAAAAACGACAACTATTACAGCCTATCTGATTAGCGAAGGGGAGTCAGTGTACGGTGGAGTGTTCAAGTCTTAGCGTTTCAGACCATTTGTAATCATCTGGCAAATGCCCAACTTTTGGTATTATGCATATTTTCTCTTCCACGCGTACTTTCGTCGAGTATTCATGAAATTCGCTTAAAATTTGCTGAGAGACTCTTCTTGAAAATTCAAAAAAGGTACTTTTTTGTTTTTTCGATACATCTCAAAATGGCGGATCACTCAAATTTTGAGGGAGACTGGAGATAGGGCAAATAGCTCAAAATTTTTGTGGTTGATTTCATATGAATGAGTGAACCACGGACACCAACATATTCAAATTTCAGTGTTGTAAGTGCATTTTGAGGCGAGTTAGAGTAAAAAATGACTTTTCGAGGAAGTTTGGAGACAAGAAATTTCTTGAATCTTCTATATTTCCTTACCAAATCAATCTAGAAAAGTCAAACTTTGTGTGCGGAGTTAGTTGGTGACCAAAATATGAACTCTTGAATTTGGATCGAAATGGATTCAAAATGGCGGATTATCAAAATTTGAGTAGAGCTTGAGAATCCTCAAATTGGTCAAAATGTAATGAACACGAACTCATCTGATTATTAGGAATAAGAAGTATACTATATCCCAATTCACCTCCATACATGATAACAGAGGGGTGAAGGAGGGGTTATCGACCTCAAAATGTGATGGGGGTGCAAGGAAGGTCGAAAAATTTTCATTGCGGGGTCACATGACAGAATGAGCCTAAGTGACTGACTTATTCTAATTTTAGCTTCCCAAATGCATTGGAAGATGAATTAGAGCAAAAAACCTCATTTTGAGAAAGTTTTGAATCATGAAATTTCTCAAGTCTTCCATATCTACTAATCAAATCGACTTAGAAAGGTCAAATTTTGCATGTAATGTTACTTTATGTTAAAAATATGATCTCTTAAATTTGAGTCAAAATGGATCCAAAATGGGGGATCTTAAAAATTTGAGGATAACAATATAGTTCATATGAGTACTACATGGCAAGAAACACTACATTTATTGGAAATTCAACTTTAAGGTTATTTATAAACCTGAACGAGCTGCAATCAAAAACTCAGCTCTAGTAATGCAGCATGGCTGCTTACGTTTTTAAATAAATTTTCACATTTTTTCAAATTTTTATTTCATTTTATTTTTGGGAATCTTTTCTAATTAATTTTTATTTACAGATGCGAGGTTGCCTAGTCACCCCCCCCCCCTTCAAAAAAAACCATAGAAACTTCAGTCACGTAGACTGAATAAACAAGTGAAACAATTTTACATATTTCTATTTTTTATTAATTTTGATTTTTTCGGTCCTATTTCTATTCAATTCATTATCATTTTTTACTTCAGCAGGTATATTCATTTCGTTTTCGAATTTCTATCTAATTTTTATACAATTCTTCTTCTTTTACTTTTTGGAATGTTTTACCATTCTTACAGAATGTTTTTATGTATTTTTTTCACCTGCATTGTGCTGCACATAGAGCGAAAAGCACGGGGATGATGAAACCAAACCTTAGAAATGAGTTCAATTTTTCAAGAAAAAGGATGACTTTTTTGGGTTGTTGATAGAAAGGATTTTTTCAGTAAAACTCGGCGAGGAAGGAGAAGTGTGAACGATCAGTAAAGAAATGTGAACAGATGAGAATGTAGTTGAACACTCGATTTCATCTTTTGTTGAACAGAAGCCAAGCTATTGTTTCCAATGAAATAATTACGACAGATTATTCGTTAAAACATAACGTCGAGATATACGTATCAATAATTCTAAAAATAACCCATGAGATAACGTTAAATTATTTGATGAAAATAAATGTAATACATAAATTCCTGATAAATTATCATTTATTATTTTATTATAGAATCAGCTCATAAAAGAAACCAAAAAATAATTCTACCCTTGCACTTCTTTGGAGAATAAATACGTAAAACATTATTTATATCTTCAAAGAGTATGCCTTCGACATTTAAAAACATAATTTATTACGCCTCTTCAAAGACCAACCTAGCAACCGTTACAACTCGAAAATAATCGAAATAAAAAAAAAGTAAATTACAAGCACATCTCACCACATCCATGAAAAAAATTAATTTCACTCATCCATCAAAATTTTTCCTACAGCATACCATCGACAAAAAATTAAAACTTCAAAGAATCCTTCAAATATACTATTCTAAGAATCTGAAAATCTTCGCAAAAAATACTTCATAACTGCCTATAGTAAAACCTAACATATTTCCATCGGATAAAAATTGCGAAAAAATATATTTGGTTTTGAATCCTACGCACGTTAAAAAATTCTCCTTTCCAATTCATTAAAAATAATCACCTCGCAGGAATTTTTTTCGCAACCTTCGAACGTAAAAGAAACGCAGCCAACTTTGATATTCAAACTACATCGTTTCAAAGGCGCGACGCTGCTACGAAATGGGGGCAATGGAAGCTCTTTTTTCGCATTGTTGTACATCAACAGAAGACGAGGAAAAAAAACCTCCAGCGAGTAATTTAAGACGAATATTTCCAACCAAACAACATTTCTATTTCGATCGAAATTATGAAGCCGCACATTTTCGCGAATTACTCACAACCGATTTATTCTGTTTTGCGAATTTAGCCGAGTTTAAACATTTCGCACACATCGTTTGATTGTAAACAGTTTTACGTGAAAAAACACACGCGCTTTTTTTCTCTTTCATTCGACCGAATTCTTCGTTTAGCAGCCTTTATTCGACTTTCGAACGTAATAAATCGAAGTACGCGAATTATATTTCCTCTCGTTGTGCGAGCACAGGGAGAAATAGAGCTTTTCGATGTGTAAAGTTTTCGCGAAAAGTTATTTTTTATGCTTCGTGTTTTATATCGTTAGTAACGCCAAATGCATACCTGCTGCACCATCGTCACTCACGAGGTCACCGTATCTTCCATTTCTCACCTGCTACGCCATTAATTCTTCATTTCTACCAGCATGAATTTTTTCAATACCTGAGGCATGTCGTTCTTACACCGTGTAAAAAAGCACGAAACGAATAATACGTGAGAAAAACAATTCGTTGGTAGAAGAGACAAAACATGGTATCAGTATCCAGTGGGCATCCGCGGTTACGATCAACATCAACGTTATTAATTACTTATATTCGTGTTGTTAATCGCCACGAAACAGATTTGGTCTTATGTAGTATTCCATACAACACTTTATCTACGAGTAGCTGCGTGGAGCAGTACAGGCGTATGGCAAGAGTGGAATTTGAATTTATATTTTTATACTTTCATCATCAAACGCAAACACGACGTAATTTTTCTCTTCCATCAAAAAGCCTAGAAAAAATTCACTTCGAAGCCTTCGAAAAATACATCACTACTTTTTTCATAGTCTCGCTTTCATTTCATTGATGTTTAATCTAGTTAAGAAATTCTTTCGCATTTCGCTTTACTCCTTCAATAAGCTGGTTTCAACTGGCATAAAAAATGTCGACGTTTTTCGCGTTAGGCAACTTAATTTACACGCTATACACGCCTTCGAGCGTCGACCAAATTAGTTCCTCGAATATGCCGGTATCACTGATACATAACGTGATGTTGAGGAACGATGTAAATGAGGAAATTTAGTTCATTTTAATATAAATTTAGGAGATACGTACTTCCATATGTTACATCATTTTATAAAGCGAAGAATTTCTACTATTAAAAAAAAGTCTCCTTCGTAAAATGAATTCGAAATTGATGAAAAAATTACTAATACACACGGAAGTCAAACGAATTCCCCCACCTCCATAAGGAGCAGGTACTTTCGTAAATATAAATATAAATTTCCATCTACTAGATTTTTTTTTCATAACATTCCTTCGAGAAGATTCACTCACATGCCCCTCGTTCCTCCAAATATATTACTCAATTGGCAACACTGTCGTATTCTAAAAATGAACGATGTTAGCGATATTGACAATTTTCTTCCTGCCTCCATTATGAAAATATTTTTCTCCATAATCCTTCTCACTTGTACTTTACACTTCAGTTGAATTACTGTGAGTACCATTAATCTTGTCTCTTTTCTTTCTGTCATAATACAGCCTCATCTTATGAGTGACTTTGGTTTGAACGACGTACATGAAAAAAAAAGAAACGTATAATTCTACATTCGAAGCCGAATTTCGACTTCTGACGTTCTTGCTTCGAGTCAAAATCGTCTGAATTTAAATGTATAGCATAAAAATATTTTTTTCGATACGAATAGGTTTAGAATACAAAATGTACAATACAAGTATCGCTTAAGGCAAAGTATATTTTTTTCTTCATTTTCGTAATAAAGCACCATTTTTTTTTGTTTTCTATACTGATTGTTGTACGTATATAGATAGGCAAAGAGTTTGGAAAAATCTATTTTTTCATAAAAATTTAATTTTTTAATTTTTAATTTTTTTTTTTTTTGAAATTTAGAATTATTAGGTGATGAGTTTTTTTTTGTTTTGTTTTTATTGATAATGACTTCGCTTTTATCGCACTACTTTCAAATGTTTTAAAATTGAGTATATAATAAAAGTCAACATATCCTAGAAAATACTGATATATGCAACCATACAGACAAAATGCAAGTACATTTAAATTTCGAATTGAAGATATGTATTTCGAATTATTTTCTGTAGAGTTTATCTTCATTTATAGGTATGAGAAAAAATTCTATTTTTGATTTTTTTTTCTTCAAATTTTTAGATGATAATTCAACTGGCTATAGCTCCTTCAATGTTGAAGGTAGGCAAAAATATCAAATGACATTTTTTGTTTGCGCTGACGAGTACTATCAGATAAGATAATGACCTCACCGAAAAATCAGTTGATTGGATGTGTCCAAGATGAGGTTTCAACTTAGTTTTTTTTTCACAAGTTTTAAATTCAAAACTGGCACTCAAGATTTTCATGATAAAGTACTACTCCACGTATAAAGTAGGACTACTTTTTATGCAAATCGCTGACGAGCACTTCACAAGGTTCCTTAGTTAGAGACTCGTTAGATGCAATTCTTGGGCGGGGGGGGGAGATAGGAAGAAGGGGAAAGAAGAGACATGAATAAATATTTTGAAAACTTCTGTAAAGTAATTTCTGTCCGATTGGACTCGAAGATATGTTGGATGCAATTTTTTCCAGTGGGAAGGAGGGGTGTCTCAACGCATTCTATACTTTGCTTCAATACAACACGAATTCTATATTCTTCTTAACCTCAATGTTGAAGAAAAAATATTTTTAAAAACCCCTGTAAGGTGAAAATTGGATACAAATTATCTCTTGAATGAAGTACAATACAAATTAGGAGGATGCAGGTACAATATAGTCTCTTGTAACATAGCATGCGCATATCTATATAGGATATTTTTGTTTTAAAATAATGGAGGGGATTTGGAACTGAAATAAAAAACTCGCGTTAAATGAGAAACCATAAGCTCCTTGGCCATGTCAAATTTCAAGAATAATATCTTTTCGCAGATGATATGTTTTATTAAATTCATTTCTTTCTATGAGTCCATCAAGCTTTAAAAATCAGGGTTGTCAATTTTTTTTTTTTTTTTTTTAATATTAGCGAAATTCATCTTGAGGCGAATGAAGCAACGATAATTAAAGTAATGGTATATAAATCGATATATGAATACTTCACTGAAAAAAAATCAAAAATTTTTGTACGAGTAAAAAATTCCACAGCTACCGTCAATCATATCTCTACACACACTTTGAATATTTTTCGTCGAATGAGAATGGAGAACAGGAGGGCAGGAAGAAGTGGAATTTTTCTGTCACGCTTCTCATTATGTAAAAACTATGATATCAAAATATCCTTCATTTCACAAATTCAAAATCCTTCGATCATAAACACTCGTTATTTCGCAATGCCTCAAAAAAGAAAAAAGAGAAAAAAAAAACAAAAAATATCTAAAAAAAATAAAAACCATAAAATCACATACCCCATAAAGTTGGATTTTGGCGCGATACTTGACAACCTTAATATTAAAACTCAACGAAACGATCTCACGCTCATCGCTCATCTTGACGACAGACATCACGTAGCACGTACTCGTACTTACTCTTCAAAAACAAACTCACCGACTGAATTCGTACGATACAGAATCCAAGTATTCATATTCCTATCGCGTGCCTAAATTAATGCCAATGGAAATTAAAAATATCACGATAACTCGCTCGATTTACTCGTTCCACTAAAATCACGCCAAGTACACGAGTGTATTCTGTTACCATACACATGAGACTTGATGGTAGCCTACATGCTTCGAGTACCGCAGCCTCAGTCATCGTGAACGCGATGCGCTAAATTTACCAAATCAATTACCACTGGCCGAACGAACCTCGCGAGTAATAGCCGATTAATCGTTCAACAACCGACTCACATGCGATGGTATTTTATCGAGAAAAATGTTTCTCAGCTTTACAAAACCTGAGAATTGAAAAAGACGAACAAACGCTATCGCAGGGTTACCTTCTATTACGTACGTATATTTTTATTTACGTGATTACAAACACCATCCCACGAGTTATCGAATATACCGAGCATTATCGCTGATTTAATACGATTATCATTTCGTACCTCGTATATACGAATTTCGTACGTAACCTCGCTAAGGAGTACCAAAATAATACCCTCGTTGTTTCAATTCCTTCTTCCTTTACTTATGTCTTTTTCCCTTCTCTTTTTTCATTTTCATTAAATACCAAGTGCGTAATTTTCATTTTTACGCCTTTTTCGTACCCGACGAAAATTTCAAATAGTTCGCATTTAAAGCTCGCTGCGTACGACGTTACTAGTTCCTCTTTGTCTTTGAAATCTCGTCACGTTTTCGTATACGGCATTTATTTTCAATTTTTTTCCATCCTTTTTCCCCCACACCTCATCCACGACGCGCGTGTTTCGCTCAAATTACACGAGGCTAGCGAGAAAATCGTTATGTACTTTTAATTACGTTCGAGTCGTTAAGGAAATTCTTCCGCTAACGCATCGTCCTCGTAGCGGGCTGAATATATTTTTACTTTTTAGCAACGTACAGCCGTACCGAAATCCGAGTAGAAAGCCCGTTTTATGCATCACGCATCACGCTTGCTACTACACGAAATAAACGTGTAAGGTCACAGGCCAAAGAATTATTTAGTAATTTCGCGATACCAATTCTAATATTTTTAATATCTCCGAGAACCACCATCAGATAAATTCTTCTCGTTGCAGAAGAGCTGTGGCAGGGTGTGGTGAGTGTACTTTAATGAAGAGAAAATTCTCAATTGCGATTTAGAGGTGATGAACTTTGCATTATTATTATTACATTTTTTTTTCAGTTTACTTTGAACATTCGGGAACTTTTTTCGAGCAAAAACACAATTCAAGGAAGTCTCCTCGTCCGGATTGAATTTAGCACTATCCCTAAATTCAAAATTTCATATCATTTGTAAAAATGGAAAAAAGTTCACTTCGGATTCGTGTTAGAAGATGATTTTAGTTTGCTTCAGTTCAATTCAGTTTATCGAGAATAAATAGAATTTCAGCTCAAGTTCAAAGTTGAAATACTCAACTCAAATAAAGTTCAGTGGGCGAAAAAAATTCAGAGTGAAAAGACGAGCATCAGTAGGTGACTATATAGGTAGGTAATCAAATATAACTACAGTAGTCTACGAAGGTAATGATGTATATTTCCCAACTCATTCACTTCAGTTCGATTGATTTTCAAAACAACAACAATCTTAACAATCTGAGGCAAAATTTTCTCGCATGTGAATATTTTACAAATTCAGTTCCGTTCAAAATTAATTGGTGAACACTTTGATTGTCGATGAAAAAATGATGACAACGATAACGACAACAACATCAACAACCTGAACTCAAGTTTTTTCATGTATGAAAATTTTCGAAGTTCAGCTCCATTCGAAAGTAATTGGTGAACATTTTCATTTTCAATTAAAAATTATGACGATGACGATAATAACAACAATAACAACAATAATTTTCACCAAAACAACAACAACAACCACAACAACAGCAACCTGAACTCAAATTCTCTCGTATATGAAAATTTTCCCAGCTCAGTTCTGTTTAAAATGAATTAATAAATACTTCCATTTTTGAGAAGAATGACAACGAAGACTACAACAACAACAACAACAAACAACAAACAACAACCTGAACTCAAGTTTTTTCATATATGAAAATTTTCGAAGTTCAGCTCTATTAGAAAGGAATTGGTAAACATTTTCATTTTCAATAAAAAATTATGAAGATGACGATAATAACAACAATAACAACAACAATTTCCACCACAACAACAACAATCAGCCACAACATCACAACCATTACAACAACAACAACAACAACCTCAACTCAAATTCTCTCGTACATGAAAAATTTCCCAGCTCGGTTCTGTTCAAAATGAATTAATAAATACTTCCATAACAACAACAACAAACAACAAACAACAACCAGAACTCAAGTTCTTTCATGCATACAAATTTTCGAAGTTCAGCTCTATTAGAAAGGAATTGGTAAACATTTTCATTTTCAATAAAAAATTATGAAGATGACGATAATAACAACAATAACAACAACAATTTCCACCACAACAACAACAATCAGCCACAACATCACAACCATTACAACAACAACAACAACAACAACCTCAACTCAAATTCTCTCATACATGAAAAATTTCCCTGCTCGGTTCTGTTCAAAATGAATTAATAAATACTTCCATTTTTGAGAAAAATGACAACAACAACAACAACAACAACCAACCAACCAACCAGAACTCAAGTTCTTTTATGCATGCAAATTTTCGAAGTTGAGCTCCGTTCAAAACTAATTAGCGAACATTTTCATTTTCAATGAAAAATGATGACTATGATGATAACAACAACAACAACAACCACCACCACCACCACTACCGTTACAACAACCTGAACTCAAATTCTCTCGTATAGGTAAATTTTCCAAGTTCATTTCTGTTCAAAATAAATTAATAAATATTTCCATTTTTAACAAAAATGACAACCAAAACTACAACAACAACAACAACAACACAACAACAACCTGAATTCAAGTTCACTCATATATGAAAATTTTTGAATTTCAGTTCTGTTAAAAATTAATAAATGAACATGTTCACTTTCAATAAAAAAAGTCATTGACAACGACGACAATAACAACTACCACCATCACAACCACCACCACCACCATCATCATCATCATCATCATCACAACAACAACTACTATAAGAACCTGAAGTTTCAAATTCCCACTTACATGAAAATTTTCGAAGTTCAGTTCTGTTCAAAATTAATATTTCCAAAAAAATGATGACCACAACAACAACATCAACAACAATACAATGTCGAGCTATCTTTATTCATGAAAATTTTCCATGTTGAAATCTGTTAAAAACTCATTAGCAACATGAGCTCGTCGTTCATTCGAAATTTTCTCAAAAAGTTTTCTTGCTACTGTGCCTCAACATTCATCCAAATTAGGAGTTCATTTAACCTCACAAGTTTGTTTGATAAAAGCTGAAATTTATTCCAATTTGGTTTATTTTTACACTCAAAAATTGAAAATTCAAATCAAAATTCAATTTATTTAAAAAAAAAAACAAGAACTCAATGCTCACGAAATGGACCAGGAATAGATCAAGTTTACAAACTTACTCAATTCAGTTCATTTTCATGAAATCGATCACGGTGACGACAACAACAACAATGTTACCATCAACCACAACTATCTGAAGTTGAGTGCTGTCTTTGAAAATGAGAAATTTCTATTCAGAATTCATTTATGAGAATGAACTTGTCATTCAATAAAATTACCTCAAAGAGCTTTTTCTGCTATTCACCCTCAACTTTCCTTCCAATTAGGTTACTTAGCTTCTGCAGATCATTTGGACAAATTTGAAATTCAGTTCAGTTCATTTTTATTTTCAGTGAGTTGTGAGCACAAATAAACAGCGCGACAGTCGATTATCCGATGATTACCATTTACCTCGTACACAAAACCTCATATAGGTTAACAATATCCGACAGTACATTCGTATCGAATGTATTTCGAAAATTTCTTTCATGTTTTAATCAAATACGCCGCGACAACGTGATGGGTAACTGGATACGTACTCTCACGAATATATAATATTATCGCCTAGATAGCAATTTCCGCGAAACAGAATGTCGGCAGATGGGAAGGAATTTCGATACCATAAAACTTAATTATTCCGCTATAGATATTCGAATTAGCTCGGCTTATTCAAATTAATCGAGTACCGTAATTTCACTCGCGTGTATTCTGCAGTTTCACCGAATGGATAATTTTAAGAATTTGTATTTTATATTTATGGCTATCGATCTCGGAACCGAAGTAATTTAAAAAAAGCAACTTAAGCAGGCACGCAATATTAATTGAAGTAGAGTTTTTATAGTCTTCACGTTCAGATTCACTGGAAAATTTTTCAGTAGTAACTAAGTAACATAGCCCAACTTCAATATTCATATATTACGCATCTTTTCAGCTAACGAATATCCAGAAGTAATATTCTCGTATTTCTTCATTCAACACCCTCTCTTCGCTTCCTCCCTCCAATTCCTTTGTCTCGGAAATGTCGTAAAATCAACTTTTCTTTCCTTTCATAAACGAACAAAAAATTCAAAAGGTCGAGTATCATTCCGAGTTGGCTTTCTTTTCCAGAAAAAAAAAGTTGAAAAACTGCGCCTATTGCCCTATTCATTTTTATTATGAAACCAAAAAGCGGTCACGTAAATCTGTATCCGCGAGATGGCGAGAATTGAAACGTCAAATATGAGAAAGCTACGTACCCCAAATGACCACAAACTTACATTCGTACCAGGAAAAAAATCTCCATCTAAAACATGGCGAATCTAAGCTCACATCGTAGCCTCCAAACATAGGGTAAAAAATTTCAAAATATATGAAAAAAAGAACTCGAGAAAAAAGGCGCGTCACAAAAATTGGTAAAGCTTTTGTTCTGGCTGAAAGTGGAAGCGCGTTTACATCGGTTAATTTGAGCCGGCTCGATAAGATGGCGCGATTTTATCGGACGCCTTTCTCATTCGACTCGAGCGAATTTTCGTATACTGCTTTTCAAACGAATCTTACATAAATTTTCCTTTAAATGGGCATTATTAAATTCGCTAAACTTGGCGGCGCGATTTTAGATAAAAACCTATTCAGCCGAATCGCTGCCATCGCGAAGACGTGACGGTTTCAAAAGACGCGTCCGAGAATGAATTTATTCGACGAAACTAATTTCATTAGTGGACTCGCAAAAAGGGTGGAAAAAGGCGAACCGCGAGTCGAAATTTTTACATGTATAAATTCGAGAGGGCGCTTTCACCACGCAACGAGATGAAGTAAACGTAGATGACAGTTTGACGTTATCGGACAAACTTGAAATTGAAACCAATACTAGATGAAATGAATGATGGCCACCAGGCAGCCAAGTTTTTAATATAACCAGTACGTATTTCTCCGATTCTCTACTTCGTAACGAGTTATGGAAAATTTTTATTCCATCACTATAAACGGATAGGTTGAGTTAGTCGAACGATACCGCTGAGTTGACTCGATGGTGATTAATTTTTACGCAGGGTAAACGGGAGGGTAAATTAAGCCATTAATATTTGCCAACTATATATACAACGGGGTATACGAGTATACGGTGTACACACGCAGTATACACTATACATACGTTTATGATGTACTTCGTCGTTGACGTCGACTCATTCGCAGCGGTGTTAATTTCGCAAAGAACATGAAATTTGCGAATACCTACGTCTTCATTAATGGATTAGTTTTATCGAGCTGTTCGCTCAACATATTAGCGCGTTTTCGTCGCAACCTCTGTATAACAAGATGTGATAAACGTCTGCGAAATTTCAACGCTAATTATATCGAAGTGAAATTTAATTAACTTAGCTAGCTCGAGATAAGCGACCGTCGTGAAGCGAGGCGATAATTTCACGAACAATGTATGAAATGTAATTACCACTGCGAAGCTTTTTAATTTTGCTCGACCACATGTCAAAAAAAAAAAAGAACGCAAAAAGAGCTCCGGGATTCGAAACATCTAGCATGGGATACAGGTAGGACCAGAACTGCGGAAAAAATGATATAATCTACTTTCTGCGAACGACTACTCTTCATCGTGAATTTTAAAGATATGATTCCAAAGAACTCATGCAACCTACAAGTGCATATGTAATGGTCCCAATTTGACATGTAGTAGATAAGATGTGGGTGGTTCCAAGGAAGTCTTACAGGTGAAAATTATGCAGTATCTCCAATCTCAATATAGTTTACTTCGGTACCAGCTCCCATGAAAAATGTAATATAAACGTCAATAGAATAATTATTGCTATCCCTAAAAGAATTAAAATTATAGATGATTAATAACTTTCAATGAAAAAAAAAGGGTCTCTCCTGATAAGATAGTGAAAACGGCCCTTGACCCAAATTCGGTCACAAGTGGTCCTAAAAGTTTCCCTCGATGAAAAACTCGCCCAAAAAAATTTTTGACCCCCCCTCCCCGACCCTCCTCCCCCACCCTTTCCTGAAAATCGACTCCCATATGTCGAAAATTCAATATTTTTTAACTCTGGATGGGATGGATGAAAAATTTTGAAAATTTCACTATTGATAGGCATTATACCAGTACATCAGTGGAAATTTTTTCAAATTTTTCTATTCATATTTTCTTGAATTTTTCAGGCTTTGAAATCTTCAAAAAATTGTAAAAATTTTTTTTGAGGATTTAATTAAAAATTAAAAATTTTATTTATTATTTTATTAATAAAAAATTTCATTTCACTAATAATTTTTTTTTAATAAATTTTAATTAAAAATTTAATTATAAATTTTATGGCTGAATTTTTTTTCCATAATTGGGTACAACATGATAATATTTTCAACTCCCCGTAGGGGGGTGGAAGTTGGTCAAAAAAAATGAAATGTGTAACAAGAGCGCCTCCTAAATTCACTTTTTTGCATTTTTTTTGCGAACAACGCGTTTTAGAGAAAAAGTAGTATAGTAATAAAATGTTTCTCATTAAATTCTCTATAAGAAAGGTTCTTATAATTTTTTTCGTATACCCATTAGGGGAGGAGACAGGGGACTACAAAGTTGCTCCTAATACTAATAATTATTATGTATTACACTATCGCAAAATCAGTAAGGACTAAACAAGAAAAAAAAAAAATAATAATGAAAAAAAAAATAGAAAATGAACATTGGGAATGAAGGCGAGTTACTTTTCGACTATTGTGGCAAACTTCTGATTGAGGATTTCACAATAAGAATAAATAAAATTCGACATAATGATGGTGAAGTTAAATAACTATAATAGTCCAGTCAAATATTACGATTATAATCGAGACTAATTGGTCCGAATTATTTCTGAGGAAACTTGTAGCCAATAGTGTCCGTAACAACACCTAACTTTCCCCCAAAAATCGCGCCATTGCTTTTCCCCCAAAATCCACATTTGTGCCCCCAAAACTAGTTTTTCGCAAATAACACGCATTCTAATCTAGATACAGAGAGAAAGTTCAGTTAAGAAATTATGCTGATCAGATTTCCAACAAAAAATATTATTACGCAATTTTCGCCAAAATTGATAGAATCGCGAGAAAACGCACTTGAAACGCCCCACTTACGCTGCACATAGGCCCATAGCGCGATGTTTGATATAAACCACAGTGTTATGATAATGTTTTATGTTCTCATCGTGAAAATGGTTACGGGGGGGGGGGGGTAGAACAAATTTTGTTTATTATCGAAAATCTATCATATTCGATACTACTCATGAGTTGATAATTAATTACTATCATATCATAATTATTTTGAAACTATCAAGCGGTATACCAGATCAATAGTCCCCTATCTCCTCCTTCTAATGGGTATACGAAAAAAATTATAAGACCCTTTCTTATAGAGAATTTAATGAGAAACATTTTATTACTATACTACTTTTTCTCTAAAACGCGTTGTTCGCAAAAAAAATGCAAAAAAGTGAATTTAGGAGGCGCTCTTGTTACACATTTCATTTTTTTTGACCAACTTCCACCCCCCTACGGGGAGTTGAAAATATTATCATGTTGTACCCAATTATGGAAAAAAAATTCAGCCATAAAATTTATAATTAAATTTTTAATTAAAATTTATTAAAAAAAAATTATTAGTGAAATGAAATTTTTTATTAATAAAATAATAAATAAAATTTTTAATTTTTAATTAAATCCTCAAAAAAAATTTTTACAATTTTTTGAAGATTTCAAAGCCTGAAAAATTCAAGAAAATATGAATAGAAAAATTTGAAAAAATTTCCACTGATGTACTGGTATAATGCCTATCAATAGTGAAATTTTCAAAATTTTTCATCCATCCCATCCAGAGTTAAAAAATATTGAATTTTCGACATATGGGAGTCGATTTCTCAGGAAAGGGTGGGGGAGGGGGTCAAAAATTTTTTTGGGGAGTTTTTTCATCGAGGGCAACTTTTAGGACCACTTGTGACCGAATTTGGGTCAAGGGCCGTTTTCACTATCTTATCAGGAGAGACCTTTATTCTTCTACTAATTTTTGATCCATCTCTCTTTTCTATCACATTTGCGGATACGGATACAGTATACCTCTACTCGGAGCTTCCACGAATATTACTTCTCAGCCATTGAACTATAAAAGTTCATTTAGTCGAACACTTGCTGACTCACAAAAAGCACACAAATAGCTCTTATACTCGAAATAATTATAATCTTGCTTAAATCGCGCCAGGAAAAAAGAGCTATCTCGGTACAAGCGAAGTTCATAAGAAGCTAGCAATTATACTGGCTATGTAGAGTTTTGCGTTCTTCATCAATTATACCGTTTCATTGATAGTGGCGTTGTCAAAGGGAAAATATTCGATGTCGGTATTACCGTACTGGCGTCCTATCTTTAATTAAACTTCCTCTATGTGTTTTTTCCGTCTGCGATTGGCGCGCTCGGAGACGAACGCTGGCACTGGCGCTTTTTCCTCGACTTGAACTATGTTTGCGCTGCTTTTTCGTTCTATTTTTACAACGGCGTTTCTTTCGCGCTGATCCTCGTTTCGTGAGCTATCATTGATGAAAAACACACCGATGCTTTTCCACTTTGCCATCCTCGTCACGTACGAAACGTAGCGTAGATTGATGAATCAGATACGCTTCGGATGCCGCCGCCGTCTAATTTAGCGCGCTACGGGCGGGTATTTAAGATAATTTAATATGTATAAGGTATCGAAGAAAGGGATACTTTAGCCGGTAGTTTATGACAAATTTTTCGACAACGCAGGGTACCATCAAGAGCGTTATATGTTGTTGCTGGTGGATTTTAGTCTTTCTTGTTGGCTAGTACTTCCTCATAAAATCATACCCATTTGTTTGCGGAGCAGGGTAAAGAAAATATGTTCGATATCACATGGGTTCCCAACGAATCACATTCTTCCTTCAAAATAACGCCTTTTAGATGTTTTACCGCAAAAAAATTCAAAATTTGAAGATCTTGTGGAGCAAGAACTGAATAGACTGTATTAGTGTTTTTGCGACAAAAAAAGTATAAAAGAAACCCTTCAGACACTTCAGAGCCATTAATTTTTTTTTAAAGATGAAAACATTTTTTGACAATAGACAATAGACAATATATATTTGAGAAAATACTACATATAAAATTCTACAAAGGTATTATACGGCCACCAGTACCCAAATTTGGGTTTTCAATCTTTGAACAACAAAATATGATTTTTGAATGAAAAAAAAAAATTTGAACTGCACAAAAATTAATTAATTGATAAAAATTTCAAATTTTTGAAAATTCTGACGCTATCTTGGACAGGGAGGTCTATTGCATTTGTTGGAGTTGATTAAGCTGCGATTGTGACTCAAGCTATTTCAAAGTTTCAAAAAAAAAAGAAAAAACCAAATTCACATCATCGTATCATTTTATTATATCTCAATTAACCTATTTGGGAAGCCGTAGATGTTGAGGGGTGAAAATTATTCGAATCTCATCAAAATTTCAGAACTACGATCTTTCAATTTTTTGAACTGGAGTTTTCCCTTCGAGAGAAAAGTAGAAAGATAAAAAAATGAAAGAAAGGAAAGAAGGAAGGAAGGAAAGAAGGAAGGAAGGAAGGAAGGAAGGAAGGAAGAAGGAAGGAAGGAAGGAAGGAAGAAAGGAATGCAGAAAGAAAGATAGAAAGGAGGAAAGGAAGAAGAAAGGAAGAAGGAAGGAAGGAATGCAGAAAGAAAGATAGAAAGGAGGAAAGGAATGCAGAAGAAAGATAGAAAGGAGGAAAGGAAGGAAGGAAGAGGAAAGGAAGAAGGAAGGGAGGGAGGGAGGAAGGAAGGAATGCAGAAAGAAAGATAGAAAGGAAGAAAGGAAGAAAGGAAGAGGAAAGGGAGGGAGGAAGGGAAGGAGGGAGGAAGAAAGGAAGGAAGGAATGCAGAAAGGAAGATAGAAAGGAAGAAAGGAAGAGGAAAGGAAGAAGGAAGGGAGGAAGAAAGAAAGGAAGAAAAGAAGAAAGAAAGGAAGAAAGAAGAAAGAAAGGAAGCAGGTAGAGGAAGACAGAGGATGTGTATGTGAGAGAGAGGATGGAAGGAATCAGAGAGACAATATAATACATTTCAAAAATATTCGATACTAAATTTCAAACTAATATAAAACGGTCGCCAAGTACCCAAATTTGTGTGAGCGGTGCGTCCGCTCTCAAATCTTTAAATATGAATAAACAGAGAAAAAAAAAGAAAAAGATCGATTCGAAATAGCACTCAAGTTTCAAAGGGAGCCAAACAAATTTTAAAAACCTAAAAATTTTGATTATGGTTTCATTATAAAGAGTAACAATAACAGAAAACTTGAAATTTTACGATTATAGACTAATTTGATATAATAACTCAAGAATCTCAACACATTCAAATTTCAACCTCAGAGTTGAAGTTGAGAAGGATTTCGAACCAATAAACTTTTTTAGGGTAGATTGTTAAACTTGAAATTTTTTGAATCGCTTATAACTCCTTACTGGATAGAGGACTAGACGTAGAGAGCTTAAGCTTCTCAAGCAAAATTAAATTAAGATCACGATGTGAACTCGATTGAACATGGGAACATGCTGAAATTATAAGCCCATGCTTAATAATGGAGCAGGATTACTTATGCATTTTTTTTGTAGAAGTGAGAGGGGGTGAAATTTTTACATTTTCACATATTTTCTATTTTAGTCTAAGAAAAATAAATTGAAAATTTTTTCATTTGCAAACATATAAGATCTAGTTTACTTCCTCTGATCTTTCTCGATGACTCTAATCACCAACAAAATACCATCTCTAACACAGTACAAAAAAAATTAAAATCACACAAAATTCTATTTCAATTTTCTCTGCCAAAGTTTCAAGCTTTTCGTTCATCACGTTCTTAAACGCGAAAATACAACCAAAAGAAGGCGGAAATAAGCGAAGAAAAAAAAAATCCTATATACCGAATATAGTAAGTATCTACGTGTAAAAGGTCACTAAAGCGTTAAGCAAATAAAAAACAGATCGACCGACGTATCGAATACGTGACATTTGCGAATACGTCGTTTATCGCACACCATCACTCCACCTACAGTACCCACTGGCTTGGAAAATCCCTAACGTACCCATCTCCAGGGCCAATAAACCCAACCAGGGACCTGTTCACGTCGTGGAAAAAAAATCGTGTAAATCGGAGAAATTATACGTCTCCTTTGCACCCTTTCAGTTACTTAATCATTTTAATCCTTACCACCAGCTCAACATCGAACAGACGACAATACCTTTTGACATTTCGGCGTTAAAAATAGCGACTGAATTTTCAACCTTGTTCGACGACACAACCGCTGGATAATACTTTAAAAGCGAAAATAAAGCGCTAAGACGTTTCCAGTCACTAATATTAACCTAGTTCTTACATTTTTGAAAAATTTTTACTTCGATGAATAAAAATCACAATATTCATCGTATTTTAATATTCAACAAGAAAAATACGCGCATAATCTCTCAAGATTAACGCTTCGATGCTTCGAACCGAGAATAAAGTAAATAAGGGGTGCGGTGTGTGGTAGGGAGACTCTACAGTCTCTCGTAGTGAAAGCATCGAGGAAAATTTTTCTTAAAACGTTAACGCTTTTTTCGTTCCCTTTTCAAATTTACGCTCCTTTTAATCTTCATTTTTTGTTTTGATTTCGTATTTTCCGACACTCCCGGATGCTAATTACCAACTTAATTAGTAGAACAGAATTTGTATCGGTGAGTTCGCGTTTTTTGCGCCATCGTAATGCGATTCTTTCGATAGTACGATAAGTCTGAACGTGCATTTTTCGTTAAATTTTAACTAGGTACTTACTCGAGATTTTTAATTTATTTTTTCAAGTATTAAAAATACTGCGCTTAATACCGCTGCAAACTTTCGCATTAGAAATAAGCCTAATAAAACAAATCCAGTTATTTTTAAATTTGACGATTCGTGTCAAAGCCCCGTTATTCCATCCTTTTACAAATACACTCTCACGCACCCACGTCAATTCACGTTAAAAAAACGTCTTGGCCCCAGCAGCTTCTACCATATTGTCGACAACACGAAAGAAAAAAAAGACAACGACCGAAAAATTTCGAACAAGGCTTTTCCTCTCTATCTCGTATACCCGCGGCGAGTCCTTTAAACTGAGCCTCGAAGTAATTTCGTAGCCTGTATTTTTCTTCTTTCGTCAAATTCGGTAACAAAGTTCGACCTTTTTATCGTCTAGCATTAGCGTTTGAAAAATCCCACCCAACTTTACGACAGCTTGGTTTCGCTAGTCGTTGAAGCTGTAGGCTATCGCGTCGCCGGCGAATGCTAAGAATTGCTACCGAGTCATCAACGCCTTGTGTTGCTTTTAATATTATTCCACGACACGATACACAGATCCCCTCTTATTATCTCACATTTTCCTCATTATGGCAACCACGAGATGCGAATTCAGTCAGATTTCAAACATTCACCACTTCGGTTTATTCGACGCCGAGATGGTAAGGAGAAACGAAAATGTGAAATCTGTATACTCTTCGCCTCGTAAGCTTCTTCAGCTCGCATGTTACCACGAATAAACTGAGAGTGAAAGAACGCAAATGAAACTAAACAAGGATCTTGTTGCTTTTTCAGTTCTTACAAGGTAATTAATTCGGTTTATTAGAGTGAATGATTGAAAAATTACAATTCAGTTATTTCTGTTCGCTTTTTTCAGCTACCAAGGGAACCATCAAGACTTCGACGAGCGTATTTCAATGGGACGGATTTCGTTGGAAAATATATCACCATAGAACTCTAAAACTAAAACTGCAATCTGAAAGTTGCCATTTGAGTGGAGCTACGATTTTAAAAAATTTTGAAATAACAAGATTTCGATTTTTATAAACATTTTTTTAGCACGATATCATCGAATAATAATTTTATGACCATAAAAACATTTCCGACCCCTTTCCCCTCTCCATAAATGGAGGATGCAACCAAATTAACTTGATATTTCATATACTAGATTTACAGGGCAGTGAAGGTTTAAGCACATGATACACAGGCGGCAGAATTTTAGGAGGAGCAATTTTGTTTCGAGATAATTATCAAAAAAGCGTAAGCAGCCATGCCGCATTACTAAAGCTGAGTTCTTAATTGGGGCTTGTTCAGGTTTGCGGATAACGTTGCTAACTCCTTTTTTCAACAAGCCACATCTACTATCCAAGTCTGAAAACCCCTACCCTATCCCTTCCAAACACATTTGAGGAATGGAATGTAGAATAATGTAGAATTTCTTGATTTGTAAAAATCATATGAATTTATATTTTTCAAATTATAGGAACTTGAGGATTCTCAAGTTCTTCTCAAATTTGGACGATGCGCCATTTTGGATGCTTTATGACCCAAATTTAGGAGGTATTATCCTGATCATCAATTAACCCTACCTACAAGTAAGTACAACATTTAACCTTTATGGCTCGATTTGGTGAGGAAATATGGATGATGATTCATGAAATTCCCTATAGAACGTAATTTCCTCTCCAAAGTCCGTTTATTGCTCTAACTCACCTCCAAATTCACTTGGGAAGGTTAAATCAGAATAGGTTAGTCGCTTGGGCTCATTTCATCGTATAACAACACAATAAAAAAATTTTCGACTTCATGCACTATCACCACATTTTAGGTTGATAACACCCTTCTTCCCTCCAGTATCATGTGTGAAGGTGAATTTATAATATAGTATACTTCTTATCCCCAATAATCGTATGAGTCAATATTAATTACATTTTCACTAATTTGAGACTCCTCAAGCTCTACTCAAATTTTGATAATCCGCCATTTTGGATCCATTTTGATCCAAATTCAAGAAGTCATATTCTGGTCACCAACTAATCCCAAATTTAATGTTCGACCTTTCTAGGTTGATTTGGTGAGGAGATATGAAAGATTCAAGAAATTGCATGACTCAAGAATTTCTCAAAAAAGACGTTTCGTTCTCCAACTCTCCTCCAAATACACTTAGGAAGCTGAAATTTGGATACGTTTGCGTCAGTGACTCACTCTTTCGTATGAGATGAAAAACGAAAATTTAATCTATTTACCCTCCCTCCAGCCCCCCTCAAAATTTGAGTGATCCACCATTTTGAGGTGTATCAAAAAAACAAAAAGTTTTTTTTTTTGGCATTTTGAAAAGGAGTCTCTCACTAAGTTCTGAGCAAATTTCTTGAATACATGACGGTGCTATGCATGGGGGAGTATATATATATTTATACCAAAAAGTTGGACATTCGACCAATGATTACAAGTGGCCTGAAACGCAAAGATTTGAAGGTCCCTCCTCTCCCCTTTCCTTCCCTTCCCAAATCAGGTAGGCTGTAATAGCTATCGTTTTTATGAACTTAGCAAAAACTAATAATTCTACTCATAAGGTAAACAAGTTGACCCCAAAAACAACGAAATACTAGTAATGAACGAGGAGAAATTTTCAAAAACAACATTTCATTCCATCTGTTCCTTGAAAATGGCGGGAATTCGCAAAAAAAAAAGTATAAACTAATTACAACTAGTTACCATTCAACGATGTACCTAATCCGAATTAAACCACCAGCTAGCATACTATCCGAACGCAAATTGAGTGAAATTAAAATCTACATAATTTATCGCATTCAACTCATATCCCAGAAACCTGTAGCTATGAATGTATAATCATATTCGACAGTTCACTTAATATTATGAAAGGTTTCGCGAAACAAACATGCGAAGACATTTTCTTAAGTTTATATTAAACGCCATCGAATATTTACGCTACACAGTACACATATCCTTATAGCGTTCAATTAATCCAACCAATATAACTACAAAAGGTATTACCGACGACAGCTCATTAATACCTAAGACACCAAATAGTAAACTCAACCACACCCATCCCAAATCCACATTACTCGTTTTCGAAACCGTTACCGCCACCAAAATAGGTATTTTCGATGGAAAAAATTCAGGCCAAACGCGTGCAACGAGCGGAAAACCTCGACATTTATTTCGGCCGCCTAATTAAATTTACTCCGCAATTTACTCCAGACTCGACCGAGAGGCCAATAAAACGGCGAAAATGTAACCGCTCCGAAAGAACAAAGAGACATAAAATCATTTCGCCAGCAACTTCGGAGACGCATCGGCGACTCCGGCGTAATCAAAATACAAATGATAAATCGACGCGAACCGGAACTAAAACACCGAAAACCCGTAACAGTTTCGTTTGAAAAAATAAAATAGTTTCGCCATTCGTAAATAACAGTCTGTCAGCGTTTTTTTCCTTCCGTTTCGTTTTACGCAGTTTCCAACGTACGCCGAAACGCCCAGCGTTTTATTGTTTCCCTCGTACGGACGGGAAATTAATAAAACTTTTTAATTATCGTAAAAATTTAAATTATTTCGCGAACCATTAGATACGTTATAGATGAATGCATTGTTTCCAATATTTCACTCCGTGTACGCGAAACAGCAACAGCAATAACCTATATTCAATTCAACACTGTTCGTACGTACGCTTTCGTACCTATATCGTAGTATTCAGCATTTTCCCGGGGCTCGCAGAGTACAAACTGATATCGATGTAAGTATTTTGGTTCTTTCATTTTCCGAAAAATTCGTACATTTATTTTCCTTTTCAATCGAAACGTGCTGGGAGCTCGGGGGAACAATACTTGTCAAATGAGCTCGGTATGGAGACTATTATCTCATTTTACAACTTCATCTTCAACTAAAATCCAAACAAATTTTGTAAAAAAAATTAAAATAATAATTTTTGTCATATTTGAATTTTTCCTATCTTAAAGAATCGTCATCCGTTGTCTAAAGACAAAAAAAAAATGATAAAAATAAGAATAAAAATAACAAAATAAAAAGATTAATGGCAATTTTTTTGAAAATCAACATTTCGTTAGATATTCTTACATTTCGTTAGGATTTGTAATGTTTTGTCACATTACGTTACGATTCGTTATGTTATGGTATGTTACGTTATATTACATTACATTTCATTATATTTTGTGATGTTACAAAACATTCCATTACGTTATATTATTTACTGTTACATTACATAACGTTATGTTACATTATATTACGTTTCGTTTCGTTATGTTACCTATGTTATTTTATGTTATATTATATTACATTATATTTTGTTATGTTATATTACTTAGGTTTAATTACGTTACGCTACGCTACATTTCATTACGTTATATTTCGAATTATGTTATATTACATTACGTTGAGTTAGTATACGATATGTTTATTCGTTACATTAAGTTATGTTTTGATAAGTCAAGTTACATTTCATTACATTACGTTACGTTACATTTCATTATCTCACGTTACATTTCGTTACATTACATTTCATTAAATTACGTTATATTTCGCGTTATATTACATCACGTTGAGCTACTTACGTTACGGTATGTTATTTCGTTATATTATGTTAAGTTTCATTATATCACGTTTTCTTACATCATGTAACATTTATTTTCTATGAAATTACATTATGTTATGTTATGTTATATTATATTACGTTTTGTTATATTATGTTATGTTACATTACATTATATTACATTATGTTTTTTTTTTTTGTTATATTGCATTATGTTATTGTAGGTTATGTTACATTACATTACGTTTCGTTATGTTATGTTATACTGTGTTACAATAACGTTAAGTTACATTAAGATATGTTACATTTCATTGTGTTACGTTATATTTTGCTACTTTGCCCTACCTTACGTTACGTTACATTATTTTTTGTGAAATTACATTATGTTATGTTATGTTATATTACATTACGTTTTGTTATATTATGTTATGTTACATTACATTATATTATATCATGTTATTTTTTTGTTATACTGCATTATGTAATCGTAGATTATGTTACATTACGTTTCGTTATGTTATGTTATGTTATATTATACTGTGTTACAATAACGTAAATTACATTAAGATATGTTACATTTCATTGTGTTACGTTACATTTTGCTACTTTGCCCTATCTTACATTACATTATTTTTTGTGAAATTACATTATGTTATGTTATGTTATATTACATTACGTTTTGTTATATTATATTATATTATATTATGTTACATTACATTACGTTACATTATCTTATATTATGTTATGTTATTTTTTTATTATATTACGTTATGTTGTCGTAGGGAATGTTACATTACGTTTCGTTTCATTATGTTATACTGTGGTTCATAACGTTAAGTTACACGAAGATATGTTACTTTACATTACGTTATATCCCTGGATGGTGCGGGAATATGATGCCAGCTTATGGAGCAGCCAAGAAACCATCATTGAAGAGCAACAACGATAAATCATCCAGAAGCGGAACCACCGAGGAAGCAAAGACCATCGAAGAATCCGCAGAAGCAGTCTTAGCCAAAGCAAGAGCGTCATCATTTATTGGGAACATCATACATAACAATTTGGGCCATAAGTTGCCAAGACACTTCTTTGCTTTTCAATAACATAAGCTATGTATTTCACCACTAAATTAGTCAAATTTTAGGAATTTTTGAAAAAAGAAAAAGAAAAATCGCCCATACAAAAGAAGTCAGTTTCAACACGAAAAACATTTTTTCCAAAATTCGACCTGCCAAATGTATATCCAAACAAAAGAACACTTCAAAGGTATAACTTAGTATTAAATGCCTGAAAGAAACAACCTTTCAATTTCACCATCAGTCAGCATCGACGATATAACAAACGCTCCTATTTCTTTCACCTACATAAAGGGTACATTCAAGCAGATTTACCTTTATAAAAGAAAATCTTGCGATAACAAAACATAACGCCGACTTCGCTAAATAGACACACATTACATAAACTTCAAAGGGTGAAAAAATCGCTCATACGACAAAATCAACACCTATTAGAAAAGCGTATCATCCAGCATCCATACACTAATGAGTGATATAGCGCCACGAATACGCATTATATACAAACTACAATGGTAAATTCTGGCAACAATTCAACCTTTATACAGTCCAACAATGAAAAGCAAAATTATTACATCGTTTATATCTATGAAGTTGACAAAAATTCGGGGATCGTCTATTACCTAATTCCAACCATATACGGCTGACCGATCGACTTTATTATCCTTATTCGAATCGAGGCGAAAGTTTCTTTTGTCTCTACGTTAATCCTTCGATACACGTTTAGGCGAATTTAAATCACCGGATGGTGAATACGTTAGAGCTAGCGTATACTCGGCGTCAATACGGATTAAATGTTATGAGTATACGGAATTACGAAATTAGCCGACACCGCGAAGCGGATTTAGGCGCGTATATTTTTCAATAAAGGATGAGCATATAACGAATACGTTAATACATTATACTACGCATACATATAATCGCACAATGCTTCGCGTTAAAAGCATCGACTCGAAACGAGTGTCGACTTATACGACAAAGTATAACGCAGACTCTATAATCGGATTTAAATCTATAAGATAAATACGTCGAGGGCGAAAATTGTCTCCTTTATATATTAAAAATATCGCCTCTTTACTTCGTTTATGTTCTTTGGTCTTCGTGGTTGAAAAAAAAAGGCAAGGTGCCGCAAGCATTATTAGAGTAGGGTTCATTTTTGTACGATAATAAGTTCGAAATTTATACCTTGTCGTGAAATTTTCATATTTCAGGAATCTGTTTTTTCAGTGAATTTTTTGTCAATAATATATTTCATACTCCATACTATATTAGTGTTAATTGCACATTCCTACCTAGCTCGAATGCTAATATAAAAGTTACGAAAAAAAAAAAACTCATGGAAAAATTGTGGACAAAGTTTTTTTCCATCATTTGAGGCACTCAGAGCACATCCACCCCCTTCAATCATCTTTCCGAACAAAACCAAGTAGGTACAATATCTTTCATTTATATTATAAATTTAATTGATAACTCTCAATACTACCGTTAAATAAAGATTCATTCACGTGTTATTGTGCAGATTTTACAAACCTGAACTTGACATCGAATAAAAAATACATCATCTCCAACATCAAAAGAAAACTTTAGATTTTGAAAGTAATACAATTAACCTTTTCCTCCTGAAAAATACAGCGAGCTATTTTCTTATCCTATCAAAACCAGCGTCGTAAATAAAAACACTTATCAAATCGGCCGAATAATTTAACGAACAAGACGTAGGCGAAACTTCTTCCGAAAATTTCGTCGAAAAAAATGTTGCTTTGCAAACAAATGAAATACAAAAAAAAAAAAAAAGAAAAGAAAAGAGAAAAGAAATTCATCCTTAAAGAAACAAAAACTCTCGGCGTACGAAGAAGAATTGGAATAAAAAACTCTTTTCGTCCTTTTTATGTAGTTTTTATGTAAAAGAACGCCACCCGGATTGGAATCTTCCTTCGAACAACTTCTCTATAACCTTGAACGTGCCAATCATAAATGCCGCATTCAATTTCCGAAAGTTGGCAATGAAACTTTTTCACCAACTTTTAGTATATCATTCGAGGGTAGAGTTCTGTAACGTAAATTTTGATCTCTAAATTATAGATTTTTTCACCTAATCATATCTTTATGGAGCGATTAAAAATTTCATCCAAGGCCAAAGCCGTCTCTTCGTACTTTGTTTTAATTTCATTCGAAAACTCCGTGATGTTCATTCCAACTCAATATAATAATTTTAGTTATGAATGAATGTACAACTACCTAACTACCTTTATCGTACATTCGTAGATACTTTTTCACCTGCGAAAGATCTTTACAAATGAAAATTTACCCAATACGAAGTGTTTACTATAGTATACAGTGTACACAACGACCACGAATCGAGTGAAGAATAACATACCGTAAATGCGACTTCTTTCGTGTTGAATGTTGATATTACCATAAAATCGAATATGATATATCGACATTAAATAAAGGATTTCTTTCCCTCTGAAATGATACACTCACGCATTTCTTTCCCTTTTCGTATATTCGCATAAAAATTTGACATTAGTGAGAATGTTTGAAACAGAGTTCTTTCGATATCAATCTACAAAAAATATTACCAAACTGATGTAGATTCAAAAAATGTAACATCATAAAGATGGACGAGCCATGTTTGCTTTTAGCGAACTTAGGTGTAGCCAAGGGCTATTAATTAGTAATGTGCTCATAGGTTTTGGGTAAAACGAAGGATATATCTGCGTAATTACTTATACAATTAAAGTATAATTTGCGATGATTGTAACTCGCAAGGAATACCCGAGTAAAATATGGATAGTCACGATGATAATATTCGATAAAAAATTTCGAAATATGGAAATTACCAGTAACTTGATAAATTACCAGGATTAAGAAAAAGCACTGTTGACAACCAAAATTATAATGAATCACGACTTCAAATAAAATTACAGTGAGTTACCTAATGTCGGTAAAATTATTGTAATGTAGGTAATTACTAGCCAATTACCGGTAATTAACTGTAAAAATGGTAATTACCAGAAAATTTCGAATAATTGACAAAATTATGATAAACTACCAATAATTGATTGATTTATTATGGAATTACTGGTATTTAACATCATTACAATAAATTACAGAAGTTACATAAAATTTAAGTGAATGACTAGTAAGCGGTAAAATTATAATAAATTACCAATAATAAGAAAAAGCAGTAAAGCACAGTTAATAATCAAAATTATAATAAATTACGACTTCAAATAAAATTATGGCAAATTACCAAATCTCGGTAAAACTACCATAATCTAGGTAATTACAGTAAATTACGCGTAATAATAGGTAAATTACAGTAAATTATGGGTAATTACCTGTAAATTACGAGTAAATACCATTAAATTACGGGTAATTACCATTAAATCAAATTGTGGGTAATTAATGAAACCGTGGTAAACTACCAAGTAACTGATAAATTCACAATAGGATTTTACGGGTAATCAGTGTTGATAAAAAATGTTTTTTACGAGAAAAAAACAAGCTTTTGTTTAAAACTTTTTTTTCAATTATTTTCAACAAAAAGCATACCTGTTAATACCTGATATTCGAAAGATATTTAATTCTAAGCATAAAATATCTAAAAATAAAAAAAAAATGAATTCAGTACAGCAAGTGGCAACACTGAATTTTTTCAATTTCCTTGTGAAATTGCGAGTTTAATCTCAAAAATTGAATGTTTTTTATTTCCAAAGATTTGGTATAATTTTCATGCGAGTTCATCGAAATAATTAGTCACTTTTTATTTCAACTTCGATAAAATTGCAAAAAAAAAAAAAATCTTGTTTGTTTTCTGTGTTTTAAACAAACACTTACTTACTTTGTGAGTAATTAAAATCATTACAGTAAATTATAGACGTTGAGTAAATTTTAGTAAATTACCAGTAATTGGTGAAATTATAAACATGTAACTAGTAAACTGACAAAAAGTTACAGGCAAGTAGTAAAATTACCATGAATTACCATGAAGTACCGATTCTTATTGATATTATGGCTTTCATCATTGATAATTTTTTTCTATAGATACGTGCATCGGCAAACCGTAATATTATAAACTTGATTCAAAATTGAATTAAAAATCATATCAATCACGAAAATTTCTTATTTCATATTTTCAACTTTTACGAAAATAAATTCCATTTTTACGATGAAAAAAAAAACTATTAAATTATAAAAATTACCCAAATATCAATTCGAGATGTAAAATGAAAAATACCTGAACTGAGTTTGCAGTACGAGTAAAATACCAGTAATAACTTCGAAAATACTCTAAATTACAACAATTACCAAATAGAGCGGTAAATAACTGATTATAAAAACGATTGGTTTTTTTTTTGAAATGACGTGATTCGTTCAACTGCCGTAAAAATACTAAAATTAAAAGCAATCGCACCCCTCCCTAACCTCAAAAAAATTCAAATGTTTGCACATAATCACTCAGATAATTATAAAGCATGTTGAATAAATGTAAGGCATGAACATTAAACATATACGGGATAATTACTCCATTAGTGACGTGAATACTAAACAAATCGGTTACTTCTGAAAAGATAAGGTCATTAAATCGAGCTGACGTAAATTATCAAAACTGCAGATACGATTATCACATTCGAACGCGGAAAATGACTGCAATTTAATAAATTCATTTATAATAAGTATTAACGATTTTTCTAATTCCAAATACAGATAACTTACACTAGCAGATATGGCATAATTATACTACTAGGTATCATTTATTATCGATAAAGAGGGGAAAATCGCAAGTAATGGTTTTTAATATAGTTTCAAAAAGGGAGAGAGAGGTAAAGAAGGGCAATAATTCGAAATACATGAATTTAAAAAGAAAAAAACTCACTGGGTTACCTTCATTCTTCGCTTCTATAGTACATAAAACTTACGATGACTCGAAAATCCAAAAAAAAAAAATCATTACGTGAAAAAAATATTCATATTCCCAAATAATTATAACTATTATTACCTCAAATCGTGACCAATACCAAATACAGCAACACAAGTACTCAACACAATTCACTAGGAGAAAATCCACGACGAACCCTGCAATCCTTCAATCATTAACCAACAAAAAATTCGACACTTCGAAGGCATTTTCGCTCGCTACCAATTTAGTCGCACCATTGCACCACGAACATGATAACGAACACGCATCACAGGAAAAAAAATTCAACCAACATTTGCAAACTTATCACTACTGCATGATAACGAATCAAACGCCTCGAAAAAGACCACTCACATCGAATTACCCGGAAGTCGAGGATTTAACAAGTTTATTCATTTCGCACGCGATAACGACTATCGTGCGAATTAAATTCAAAATGCAATACGCCAATTCCGATCGCTAAGCTATTACATCAAACAAAGCGTAATTAAAAACTGGCGCCTATTTCAGTCACGTATTCTCACTGATAGATCGACTGGTTGAGGAATCAATTATGGAATTTTTTTACACCAACACCTGCCCACAGACAGAAAATTTGCGCTAATCAAGCAAATTTTTCCGACTGAAAAAATTCTTTCTTCAAATTGGTGTCAAAGAGTCCACCCTTCTCTCTCTATTAGCCGTCTTCGTGTAAATTTAACGAACTCTCGATAATTAAAAAAAAAAAAAAACTAACGCGTATTCTCGCCTTATTATAACGTTAATTTTGCGAGCGCAGCTTCGCTAATGACATGCTGAAATTCTCGCGCGTTAAGTACACAACAGCGGAACGCTTAAAAGCGTATTTCGACTTTTTACCCTTTTATAATTTAATTTTTCAACAAGAAATCACCGGAAGAGGAAAATAAAAAATTTGTTAAAGGGTCGAAATTTACATTTTAACCATCGCCCAAGCCACTCGGTGTTAGCTGCGGCTATAATATTCTTAAAATACCAGTACACGCTAACGACCTAAATATCATTTCGTGAAAATATCCCTCAACTACGGACTGACGTTTTATCGCTAACGCACACGTACCTTATATTCACAATACACGTATATCCACGTGCTACCTGTAGAGTGCGGTCAGTTAACCTAAAACTTGCTCTATCAGTCTGCTCTCCGTATGCCAAAAAATAATGTACGAAGAATAATATGATGGAAGTGTTACGTTGATATATGCTGTGGCCCCCCTTCTCAAGTGTAGTCAATAATGATTGGGTGGCTCGTCAAAGATCAAAATTTGGTCTCTCAAGGATTGTAGAGGACGTTGGTATTTTCGATGATAATCTTCTCACGATGAAAGCTTTGCGATGTCTACAATTCAATCCATGCACTATGAAGTACCAGCCCCCATGAAAACTTTAAAGTGAGTATCATTAACTGTCAAAAATAACCGGAAGAATTCAACAGTAAATAAAACGATGAAATTTTCCAATACTCATATTTTCATGTGACATGCAAGGGAGATGAAAACAACCGTTAAAATGGCTTTTTGGTATTTATCTCAATCAATACGACACTTACAGGAAAAATCATAAGGAATAAAATTAATCTATTTTTAATTCTAAATAAAAAAGATTCTGTTCATTTTTCGAATAAAATTCTTCCTAAAGCCAAAAAAAGTCATTTATCAATTCACTTTTGACGAATTTTTTAGCAGTATAGTTCTTACGAATGATTTACCATTTTCCCCGGTAAAAACAGCATTTACGAGAAAAACTGTCATATTCAAAATTAATTATTTTTCTATTTTCAATAAAAAAGGACATATTCTTTTTTCGATTAAGTCATCATAAAGTCGAAAATCTCTTTCGTTTGGCTAATAAGGGCAAGATTTGATTTTAAGGTACAACTAATCGAAAAAACAAATATGACCTTTTTTATTAGAAATTAAATAATAATTAATTTGTATTCGACAGTTTTTCTCATAAATGTTATATTGACCTTGAAAAATTCAAAATCGTTCTTGAGAACCGTACAATTGAAACATTTTTCAAAAGTCAGTTGATAAATTACTTTTTTGGCTTTAGGAAGAATTTTATTAGAAAAATGAACAGAACTTTTTTTATTTAGAATTACAAATGAATTAATTTCGTTCCTTTTTATTTTTCTTCTAGGTGTCATATTTAGTGAGATAAATGCTAAAAATCGATTTTTAAAGTGGTCCTATTTTTTTCTAACATCTAGTCATGTGGTTTGATAATCAGAAAATTTTTGTATTCAATTTAGAATGACATTCTTGACATAGTCAATTTTTGACGATTTATAAGATTTCATGGGAGCTAGTACCTCACTGATCATCGAATGGTATGGAGACATTGCATAATTCTCATATAAAGGAACCACATGAATCGAAGAAACTAATGCTTCCACGCTCACCATAAAGTACTTTCAAGGTCAAATGTGATATTAGAGGAACTACCCAACCCTTACTCAATACACCAGAAGCCAACTTAAGGCTATGGCGAACATCACTTTTCAGGCATTGAGTTTATTCACATTCATTTTCAGGCGCTTCTCGAACCCTACGTAAGAGGAAAACAGATTTCAGAACGTAGACTAAATACTTCACAAAAATCCATATAATTCAAGTCAAAATGCAATTCACTTCTTTCATCGTAATTAAATCTAAAATCCGCACCATCCGCGATAATCAACGCGAATTCACAACGCCTCGCGAAATCTTCCCAAATCCACCTCCTTCAGCCGACAATTTCAAAATCCACCCCATGAGCTTTATAAAACGAAAACTGTGGAACGCTAAAAACTAAGTACCAACGTTTTCTACCATCTTAAACAACACGAGATAAACACTTAATTACCCGTTTAACGAATACCGTACTTGAATGGGTAATACAAAAAGACATTTCTGACAGCGTTTAATGAACCTAATACGAGTTACGTTTCCGTTTTAAATTTCCAAATTGTTCGTAAATTGTAGAGTATTTCGCTCGACCATCCGTATATTTCGCAAGTACGCGCGTAACGTAACCGTAGGTACTCGTAATAAACGTTTCCTTTTATTAAACGCTTCAACGAGAATCTCGATTCTACGCGTTAAGCGAGTTGCATAATTTCCACCTTCGAATGTTCCCCGGGTAGGCAACTTATTTGACTCGACTACGAGCAGAATAATTTTGTCGTGATGATTTACGAAATCACAGCACACACGGTGATACACATATTCTCTTCGATGATGGGAAATTGTATCGATAAAAATTCTAAATTTAAGTGATTTTTATGGAGTTTTAGAGTCATTTATCTTGATAAATTTATTTCAATAATACAAAAACCATTTTCAAATTTGTTTAATTAGTTTGAGGTCTGTCTTTATTGTACGAGAACATGGGCACTGTGTACTAGATTAGCTAATATAAAGCTTTTTAAAGCATGAATTTTTTTCTTCAGCTTGTATTGTAAGTCGATGAGCATGATAATCATCAAAAGTTACTAAATACGATGATTTACGTAAAATAGCAATTCACTTAAACTTAAGAGGAGCTGGAATAAATAAAAATCCTCAGAATTATCTATCATAGTCTGATATCATAGCATAAATTGGGAACATCAATTTATCTAAATTCAGAAGCTCAAACTTCAAATCTAACGACTATCTAAAACCACAATAGAATGCCTCAAGTTGCACTCGAAATGGATTCTAAACAGCGGATGCGCAAAATGTGAAAAAAGCTTAAGGAGCATCAACTGCCAAAATTTTATACTATGCACTCTAACGTGCCATTTATTTTTTGAAATTAGATTTTTGATGCTGCCTCTTCCTAAAAATGTTTTTTTTTTTTTACTCAAAATGAACCCTCAAATAATTTAGACTAAAAATTAAAATAAATACTTAATATTTTTAAATGAGATAAAAATTTAAGCTTCTAATTTGTAAATTAAAAAAAAAAAATTGTTCAATTTTTTTCAATTTTTTGAATACATTTTGTATTTATTATATATTTTTAAGCCACCAATTTTCTAAATCCTTCATATCACCTTACCAACCAAATTTTGGTTTAAATGGTCCCAAAATGGCGAATACTACTACATTTGAGGATAACTCGAGGATTGCTAAATACCTCACATTTTTTTAATAAAACTTCTATACTTGCTGAAAACAAGCATTGTGATCTATTCAAAGTTCATTTTACCAGATAGGTAGTAGAGGTACTGGGAGAGGATGTAAAGCTTTGAATATGCTCAAATTAAAAATTCAGCTCTAGTAATGCGGCATGGCAGCTTATTTTTATTTTTTATTTTACGCAATAAAATAAAATAATATCATTTCCCATCTCAAAAAAGGGAAAATTCCAGTTTCTTCATGAACAATAAACATTTTTTTTTGCATTGCATTATTTCTAATTCCTTTAATCAATTAATTTTTTTATTCTAATCAAAATTAATATTTTTTCTTTTTAATTCATTAATTTCATTAACGATATGTTTATTCAACAGAATAAAAGATTATGGAATTTTTGTGAAATTAAAGAAAGAGAAAGAAAGAAAAAAGAAAATGGATGAAAGTTCAGCACAAAAGCTCACGAAATTATAGAACTTCAGAATCAAAAAATTAAGAGAGAATTTTTTTTGAAAAATTGTTGAATATTTTCTGCCATAATTTGACTGAATTTTTTGATTTTAGACAATTTTGAGAAATTATTCAAAAATTAAAGGAATGTCAACTTGAATAATTTTTTTAGAGGAATTTATTAATTAAATTGATAAAATACGATATTAATTATTTAATTTATTTTTATGTATCATTATGTTTAATTAATTTTTTTTGTGTTTATTTTTCAGAGTTTTTTTTTAATTATTTATTTATTTTTAATTGATAGATTCATGTTCAGAACTTCATTTAAAATGGCAACAAAAGTTTTATTTAATGCTTATATCAAACTGATAAAGATAATGTATCACATCTCAGCTAAAAATTCCAACACACATTAAAATTTGAAGAATTATCCTCAAACGTTTGAATTTTTACTTCATTTTTTAAGTGAACAACTTTATTTTATAATTTCCATCTTGTCTCTTGTCTAAAAAGACAATACATAACGAAAAAAAAACTTAACATATTTGCCTAAATTCATTAATAAAAAAAAAATCATAAAATTAGATTAAAAAAAATACATACACGTAACAACTTACATACCTAGGTAATTAAAGAAAAAAAAATTGAATAAATAAAAAAATAATCCAACAAAAATAAATATTTTTTTTTAAGTGACACCATGTACAGCACTTATCTAGAGGCGTGCTCAAGTAGATAGGAGTGGGTTAAGGGGGTTTAGTAGATGAAATTCAGTAAGTGGAGTACACGAGTGGAATCATTTTCTAAAATGTATTGGATTTCGGTTTTGGAAAGGATGGAGTTTCTATGAATGGTGTATTTTCAGCATTCTTGGAGGATATGGGTTACTGTAATAGGAACACTACACGTTTCACAGATGAGAATGGGCAGTTTATTAAGGAGGTAATATTTATTTCAATTTAAAAAAATGATTATCATTATTTCTTTCAATTTACTCCTGCAAATGTATTCATTTTGAGAATTCGTAAGCAGCAGAAAAATATGACGAAAAAATTTCCGCAAACTTCGAGACGGATACAGATACTAATACTACTTATTAAATAAAAGATAATCGTAGACATTCTACGAAAATACGTATTAATCCCCAGAATTCCACTTACATCTAATACGGAGGTCCGCATTCGCACCTATATCTATGAACCCACATACCCAAGCAAAATTGCTACAGTACTATCGAACGTACGTCGTCAAAATAAATAAGTGTTACACACTCTTCTGTTCTCCTGGGTCACCAGATTATAATGTATAATTTTTCATTAGACCTATCATTACTTATGTTATTATTTCGACATCCTTCCAAGAAAATTGTACACGTCTCGAATACGTATGCTATTATAAGTTGAATTTTTTTCCAACACAACTGCGAGCAACAATTACACGCCACATCGTGATTTTCCACTTTGTTATGTCTGATTTAGAAGCCAAAATAGGTATAACAGACCATACTTCACGTTGCCCTATCCATCGCCCACATCTGCAAAACTTGTAAATATTTCGGTAAACCGAGTAATTTTTACAATGTCGGAAAACGTCCCGGAAAAGCATTTTTAAAACTCGAATTAATTTTCATAAATTTATTTTAAACTTGTAAATTACGTTATTATAGCCGGCGCGTAAACTCCCTCGCCTCATTACCATATCTACACTCGAAATCACCTCACACTATATACAATCACCGCGTAAATATTTCGAACGATCACGGAAACGTATCTAGAAAAAAGAGAGGGAAATACCTGGAGTCTTGAACAGGAAGCTAATTAAATTAAATTTATACATACGTGCTAAACGTAAATAAACATACTAATATTACCAAACGGCACGCATCTCTTCTTCATCGCCTTCTATTACCATCCTCCAATTCCTATATACGACGGATTTCCGCCGTGTAAAGTCGAAAAAAAATGCGAAGCCATCAAACGTTGTAGGGCAAATACCGCGATGTCTTTGTCCACGTGAAAAATGACGACGCCATTTAATCAACCCAAATTAAACGAATACCTTCGTACTCGAAATTACACGAGGAAAAAAATGTTTGCACCAAAAATGGGAAATTTACGTTACATAACTGGATCTGCGAGAAATACCTAACATAGAAAAATTTTCAAACAAGTTGGAAATAGTTTTTAACTTTATAGACAAAGGTCATCAAACGTATAGAACCAAAGTCGATGAAAGTTGCTTTCTTCCTTGAACCCAGCAAATAGATTTTTTTCTGATATTTTGTAAATGAGGATTGAGGGTTTCCATGCGACGAATAGTTTTGTGTCGAAATATTATGCTTTCAAATCTACCCAAGTTAGCTTCTTATACTTTTTGTACGAATTTCATAGAAAGTTCGAGTTAATTATTAATATAGCTTTTTCTTTATTTAAAAAAAATATTCCTATCAAACGTATTTAATAGATTCCAATCATTCACTTAAGGAATTCATACGAGAACTATCCCCTCTCTACAGGATTCCTACATAATATTATTTGTCATCACTATACTCACTAGAATAGGTTGAATTTCATTTTGTGAAGAGGAGGGAATCACAACAGTTGCTAAATGATATCAACAGAACGTAACAAAAGTTTCAGCCTGAAACTTATTTTAAGACCCTCTCTTCCAACATGAAGTTGAACTTTTAAAAACGTCGATATTGAAAAAAAGGGAATTTTCGGGCAATTGAGAATTCTTTCACATTCAAAAATCATATTTTATCATTCAACAATTGAAAACAGAAATTCGGTCATAAGTCTTTTTTTCCAATTTACAGCATCCAAATCGTTTTAATTTTTTTTTTTAAATTAATAATTTTGGTCATTTTCAAAACTGAACAACAAATGGGTAATTAATTGGTCATGTACATTATGGTGGTTGAACTTCCATTTTTTTTTTTTTTAATTTTAAATTCATAATCTCTAATATTATTCATTTTCATTAAAAAAAATTCATCCAAAAATTGAGTGAAAAAAAATCAAATTTAGGGGTGATACATCATGATTGAAAAATCAGTATTGTAATATTACACTAAACATAAAAAACTCTCTTCTTAATATTGAAATTAATTCACTATAGAAAAATAAAACAATTTTGAAGTACCTTTGGTAAGTATAATAAATTTGTCATTATGACAAATAAAAAATATATTATATATATTTTTAATTACCCATAAGAAATTGCGGTATTAAGTCCCAATTATGAAAGTTCATTATTATAAGTTCTATATAAGGTTGGAACGAATTTCATTTTTTTTACAGTAATTGATGACAATGTCCCTTCAATGGTTACAAAATGGCTCCAACAGTTTGTTAAAAAATTTTCATCCCACCAATGCTACGATTATATATCACCCACAATATCGATAAATTTAAATTTTTAAAATATTCCATTCTAATAATAATTAATACAAAATAATTTTAATTTCTTTTTTCATCAGAAAGTTAGGTTCTATTTTTTTTTTTTATAATTCGAAAAATGTCATATCTCTCATATAATGAAAAACTGTCTACTGAAGTCGAAGGTCAATTCTTTGGGAGTATTTCAAACAATTAATCTCCGCTCTATTATGATTTCAAAAATTTTCATAATGTATGTAGTGTACCGTGTACACGTGGAAAACTAATACGAGGTGAGGTAATTGTATCCCAACCTTTAAGAAGCCCTGAGCAAAATAAAAACAATCGCGAAAAAACACTAACTATGAGTTAGACATCTACATTGCATAAAGTTTTCAAATTTTACGTATCAATTGGATTTTCAAAGGGTTCGAAATCGAACAAAGAAATTTAGCAGTGGTCGTTTTTTTTTACATTTGTCCAGCACAACGAAACATTGGGGAGGAGGAAAGGATAAGCTCACCAAAATCATCTTCCGAAAAGAAGGTGTCGAAGTTCCAGAATTCAGTTATTTTAGTAGGAATTTCAAAGGAATAAGAATTTTATATTTTTTTGGAAGGGGGAGGGGGTTAAAATTATTTTTGTACTTGGAAATTATATTATGTTGTGCACTGTTGTGGGCCTTTTTGGCTCGTTGTTGTGAGAATAAAATTAACACATGAATAATATAAAGCTTTTAATTTACGTTATGACAACTGTATTAACTCGATGATTTACATTTAACAAACTACATTTGTATTTAACCAACTACACTTGTGAAGACCCGAGGACTCTTTATATAGCCGAAATTACGATTGTATTTCTGCTCTATTGTTTATTGATGGCGAGCGACCTACTTGGTTTTGCTGACTCGCCAACCTATTCTATTTCTAACAAATACCCCTCCCCGTGTCTTCTTACAGAAGTAAAAAAAAATATATATATAAGAACAAAAAGAGGGTGGAATTACAATAATATATTAAAAATGATAGAAAAATTTATGAAATAAGGGTTAGTAATGGTATGCATAATTATGTAATAGGAAAATATTAGTAGTTTAAAATGAAAGTAAATTTTCTAGAGTTTACGATAATAGAGGTCCTCAATTAGCTTTGGCTCTGCCTTGCAGAGAATTTCTTTTTGTTTCGGGTGATGCCCAGCTGCATACCCTCGGCCAAGAGGGCGACCATTTCTTGAATTCCCTCGATGCTATCAATGAACTCCGTGGCTTGGTAGTTTCTAAGTGTTGTCGTGATTTTTCTGTATTCGTGTAGATATGTGTTTCTCATCCCTTTGGTTTGTTTCCACGCGTTTGTGATATATTGGAAATGATTCTTGAGACGTGTGGTATCTTGAATGGATATATCGAAGATAGTCCCATCGATTGTTAAAATTATCTTAGCTCCGACCGTTTGCACGTTTATGTTATCTCGTATCTTGATTTTATGGTGTTGGTCCAGTATTGCTGCCGATTTGAAGGTGGGCTGCCATGTGCATATGTTTCGGAGGTCCTCAATGTCGATTGCTGCAGAGATCTCATTTTTCGTTATTCTTAATATTGGTTCTATTGTTGCGGGGGAGATCCCCATTAGGACATTTATTGTTTTTAGTCTGATCGTTGTTTCACCAAGTAGCTTCCCAGACTCTGGGATCTCTCCGTTGTGGATTTTCCTGATTTGGGTGTCGGTTAGTCGTGGAATGAGAATCCTTGGGCGGAAGATGGAATGTTGATGGTTCATTTTCGTATTTGTATAAAATTTTTTTTTTTTTTTTTTTATCGCGGACACTAAACTTTTGCTTTTTTACACTTTGTCACGTTTATTCGCGTACAAACGGTACGAATTTATTATTTTCACGTATTCGCGTATTAACTGGACGGTCACTTTTCAGCACGATTCGAAATTATTTTAACATGTACTGCTAACTTAAACCGATGTTGATTGACTGGTGATTTGTGCGACAATTTATAAGTATATAAAGTGATTTGGACAATAGACTATCTATACATGCTTAATTTCTAGCTACAATTTTCTTAATTTCTAGGAACAAGAAGCATCTTTTAATTGTTTATTGTTTCAGTAGTAATCGTTTTTCTGGTTAAAGGTATAGGTAACTCTAATTCTTTTAGATTGATTTCGGCGTATTTCTCTTGATTTTTATTTTTCATTTCGTATTTACAACACGGTATTCGTTTCATTTTCGTTGTTTTTCCTAAAAATGTTTTCACAGAGCTTCAGAGTCATGTTTCATTTTCCAGTGGGCCCTACCTTCTAATGAGGCTCGTCTATTCTGTGAAGTTTTGTTATTGTTAGGTACCTGTTTGTTTAACGTTCGTAAAATTTTCTTAGTCGTCTAATGTGTATAATTTCTTCTTTATCTTGGACGTTTATTTTATAATTCCATGGATTCATTTTCTCTAGAACTTCGTAAGGTCCGAAATATTTTTTCGCAAATTTGCCTTGATGCTTAAGAGGATTTTCGATAAGTACTTTATCGCCTCTTTTATATTCTACCTCTTTCCTATTTTTGTCATAATATTTTTTTGATTTTTCTTGGTTGCTTTGAATTTTCTATGGAATTGTTTTTCTGATTTCTGTTAATTTGGCTATTCTAGCAAGCCTGTCTTCATTTTTTACTTCAATTTCCAATTTGTTATCAATAGGTAGGTTAGGTTCTTGCCCAAACATGAGGAAGTATGGACTTAAACCATGTAGATTTGAAACTGGGGTGGTGTTATATGCAAAGGTAGCATATTTCACATATTCACTCCAGGTGTTATGGTTTTCTTTCACGTAGTGAGAAAGTGTCGTAATTAGGGTATGGTTGTATTTTTCTACCCCTCCTTGTGACTGGGGAGAATAGGCTGTGCTGTGTGTTAATTTTATGCCTAGGGTTTTGCATTCCTCTTCAAGCTCGGAATTTTTGAAATGAGTACCTCGATCGCATGTAATTTTTTTGGGGCATGCGAATATTGTGATTAATTGTCTTAAAAATTTAATTACAGTGTTTGCATCTGCTTGATTTGTCGCTTCGGCAACTGCAAATTTTGTAGCTCTGCAAGTTCCCGTTAGGATGTACTTTTTTCCATTACTCACGGGTAGTGGTCCCACAAAATCGATTTCAAGGTGTGCGAATATTTTGCATTCTGGCATTTTGATTGGTCGTAGCAGTCCTGATTTTTTTCCTTTTTGGCTCGTTGTTGTGAGAATAAAATTAACACATGAATAATATAAAGCTTTTAATTTACGTTATGACAACTGTATTAACTCGATGATTTACATTTAACCAACTACACTTGTGAAGACCCGAGGACTCTTTATATAGCCGAAATTACGATTGTATTTCTGCTCTATTGTTTATTGATGGCGAGCGACCTACTTGGTCTTGCTGACTCGCCAACCTATTTTATTTCTAACATGCACTGAGTGAGAAAAATTTTACCATAAAATTTTGCCTATGAGATTAACTAAAGAGACCATTTTTCCGAGAAAATGCCTTGGAGATATTTTTTTTTGGCGAAAGAACTCGAAATTACAGTTGCAACATGTGTTCCAGCTGGTGTGAATGGATGAAAAACATTTTATTTGATATTTAAAAAAAAAGAATGAAGAAGAAGGTATACTGAAATGAATTGTTTGAACTTCCTATGAAATCTGCAAAAAAATGTATAAGGAGCTAACTTAGGTAGAATTTAAAATGGAATGTTTTAGTACCAAATTGCTTTGTTGAGGTAGCCCCCTCGCAAAATATGAGGAAAAACCCATTTTCGTGGTTCAACCCTGCTGGAGAAAGAAACATTGGGAAAAAAATTGCACCTACTTTTTTCCAATGGTAAGGTAATCCCTCTGCGTAATTTTAATAGTCTCTAACTCATTTGCGAATTTTTCCACATCAATTCCAAGATACCTGAATCATATGAACTAATGGATAAATATTTCTCATTTTTCTACATCAAGTTCAAGTTGAAAATAAATATTTGCAAAATGTCGACTCAATCATATACTTCACGATTGCCTCGTACCACAACGCCCAGCTAGCTTCGAGATCAGGTATACCCAAAGTTACTCATTGTTATTCAAAGGGCATAGCGTGAAAAACGAGCACGGCGTCGCGGCGACAAAAAACATCGCATACGACTAAATTTCATTCGCTACAATTGTAATTTCCACCAACAGGACCCAGTTAAGCTCGCTAAAACCCTACTTTAAAACAACGTATTATTACTTTTTATTCTCCGGCTGCAAGTGGAAGCGCGACGTACGGTTTCGGTTATCTGGCGCATTTCGAATACAAGCTCGGCGAAATGTATTCGGCGACTTGCGAAGTTTATGTGCGAAAGTAATAAATATCTCTTTCAACTAATACAACCGGCATCGCTTACGCCGGTGCCGCTTTTTCGTTGTCGCCTATTTTTAATAATACGAATACGCAGCGCCAAATTCTGCTCATAATTCTTCGCCTTATTTACACCCGAATGGCGTATTTTCTGCTCTTTTTTCGCCATTTTACTAAACCGGCTTAATTGCCTTCATTATCGAATATGGCTTACTCCAGGGTATCGGATAAGCGTATACAAACGGATAATGTAGCCAATTACTTCATTTCGCTTTTGATCGCACCAAATGACCGGTACGCGTTCAATGTTTCCGAAATGGGGTCACGTTTTTGAAAGTTTGCGGCCAACGAATGGATCTCCGTGCGGCCACTTCGTAAAGGTTGCACAAAATGCCATTTTACCTATCCCCCACATTCCTCACCCTTTCTGTACGTTAAGTCGTTTTAAATTGCTCGCGAATTTCGCGCACCTTCATTATCAACTTTTTCTCGCTTCCGTATGGCGTCCCGAGTTCCAACAACTTCGTTTTATGGTCTCTCTTAAAGTTATACTGCGAGAATTGCGAAGAAAAATTTCGCACGAAAATACGCCAATTTTATTTACGCCATTTATGTTTTTTTTTTTTTAGGATCTGAGAAATGGAAAATCGAATATGAAAATTTAGGTAAAAATATAAATAAAGAATCATACAGTTTATCTCAATACAAGATTGGTATAAATAATAATAATAATAAAAATTTTAATTAAAAAAAAATTAATGCCTAGTTCTTCAAAAAAAAAGAGCCTTCATTCTGAAATCAGAATAAGCACCTTCCTAAAATGAACTTCAACTCGAAATGAACCGAAATGCATTACAGACGCACAATTTGGAATTTCATTTCAATAAAAAGAACTGAATTGAGTTGAAGATTATTTTTGGATCAACTGAACGAACGAGCATCTTTTTAGTTGGTAATAAATTCCAACTGAATTTATTTCAAGTACATTTTCAGACCATAAATTTTTCTGATCCTGTTCTTCGTATCATTTCAATTTCTTTCCACAATTAATGCTTCATATGATTTATGTACATAACCTAACTGGGTCATTGAAGTTGAGCTACATTCTTTCTGGCACATTCATAAAAAATTAACAAAAAGATCGAATATAAGAGAAAATACATTACAATGAATTTCTAAATATTCGTTCATAGTTTCATATGAAACATTTAGTTGAGGACACTAACCGTGAATTCGGAGAGGAGTTGGAATAAAAATACAACTTTTTGAGAAGGTTTTGATTTTTTATATCTCCAGCTCAAGTTTGAATATAATGTTAGACGTAGATCATAATATAACCCCTTGAATTTGGGTCAAAATGGATCCTAAATGAAAAATGGTGAAATTAGAAGGTTTGAGGATTCTTAAATAATTTAAACTTGATAAATATCTACTAAAATGGTATTTGGGGACAAAAATAACACAATATTTTACATTATTATTTATATATTTATTATTTATGTTTAAAATTTTTTTGAATTTTCGACGATTTTACTTTTTATTTTCTTTATTAATGCGCCATGTACAACACGTGGCTTAGTAATTGCATGTTTTTCCATTTAGTTCTTTTTCTAAATATTTTACCTATTTTTTTTTTTTAGTTCAACGTGTCGTCAACTGCTGCTAAGGCCAGAGGCACGGGTAAATTAAGCTATTACATTCTGTTGAAAAGGTTAGACTTTTTAAGGAAGTGTATGAGGGGTATAAGTTTTTCAAGGTTTAACACTTGTTCAGGCACTTTTTGCATTTTTTGGGCGATTATTCTGTGGATTTAATTATTCTATTAATTCTTCATTTTCAAGCATAATTTCATTATTCTTTGAATATCCTTCATTTTCGGACATTTTTACGCGTTTGGACTTTACACTGCAACATTGGCCAGAGCCACGTTTGTTCGAGTAAAGTGTAGATTTTCTGCAACAATTAGGCTTTCTGAGGAAGGCGAATAGAGACGTAATATGGTGACTATTGCTAAGGATGTCTGAGGAGCTAAGAAGATATTTCAAGTCTAGAGCTGATGTCTATTACAATGAATTTCCTAATGGAGATATTTTTTCAATTTTTGATTTTTGAACATAATTCTGTCGTTTTTGAAAATTCGTGCAATATTTAAGATTCATTCATTTTAGTTATTGACACTTAGTTTTTATTGAATTTACACATTTTTTTGGTATTTTTTCTTTTCTCAATATTGAAAATTTCAGGTGGTATATTTTTATATTTCGACATTTTTAAAACTTATTGCGATATTTATTAACATCATTTGTTACGTGCTCTACCCAAGTTACTGAATACCACATGTTGATCAAAAAAAAAAAAAAAATGATCGAATGTATCTTCCCAAATGACATTGAAGGTCGGAAAGGAATTCAAGATGGTGGATGGTCAAAATTGAAGGAAGGCCTGAGAAGCCTTTAAAAACACAAACTCAATAAATATGAGCTGATATGATTACTCTGGGGGCTTCCATTAATTACGTGAAGCGATCAAGGGGGGAGGGAGTCAAGTCGAACCTCATCTGATCTTATTTTGAGAAGAGAGGGAGTCTTGGTAATTATCACGTAATTTTTCCCGAAGAAACAGAGTAAAATTGCAAGAAAATGGTAATACATTAATTAAAAGATGTTTTGTTTTCATTTTGTGATCAGTAAATGATGTTTTGATTCTTTGTGATTCAGTATCTATTCTGAAGTTGTCAATGGAGTCTTGCCCGAAAGGCGGGAAGGTGTGTCAAGTAACTAATAAAAAATGAGGTATGAATCTGTATTTAACCCCCCCCCCCCCGCTTAATATTAAAAACTAAGTCAGTTATTAACCACGTTACTTTATATTGATTATCCTATATTCAATATTCATAACACATCTATAAATTTTTGTAAATAAACTACCTCCACCAGGTCAGTCCGAACTCGAACTCAATAAAAAAAGTAGGGGTTTCCATCCTTCATATGGTATGGGTAAGTGTATATGAAGAGATCAACAGCAACATTATCTATAATTTCGAACATCGAATTCCCTTTTAAAATTTCAGCTCCAGCAGTGTGACATGACTGTTAACATTTTTTTTTAACGCAGAAAATTTGAGACAAAAGTGACTTGTGGTCAAAGAAACATAAAAACAGGGGCGTACCAAGGACATTCTTGGGGGGGGGGGGAGAAAACCAAAAATTGCCAACTTATACCATGAAATTTTACCAACTGTTAACCTTTTTTTTTTTTTTGCTCCGCGAAAATAAGATGTTAAATAAGATGTCACAGTCTTCTTGTTAGTCTTCAAAAACTGTAAAAATAGCTGTAATAATACTGCGCAAGTGGTCCAATTTACCAACTTTACGCTGAAACTCCAAATTTACCAACTTTCCAAAAGCCAAGGGGAGGAAGCTCCCCCTCCCCCCTTTCGGTACGTCCCTGCATAAAAATACTTTCCTCCTTTATTTTGAGTAGTGTTATTCAGCGAAGATGAGCCATGAGATACATGCATAGATTACCGTGCGCATTATACCTGTGTACTGCTCCACGCAACTACTCGTAGATAAAGTGTTACGTAGATTACTACATAAGGTTGAATTCATTTCTCGATAATTGACGATGGGAGCTTACTAGTCATAGCTGATATATATTAATGGTAATCAGAACTGCGGATGCCCGCTGGACACCAGCATCCTATTTTGTCCATTCTAACAATAAATCGTTTGTGTACTATATAATTCGTTTCGTGCTTTCTTACATCGCGTAAGTACGATACTTGCATACTGCCGCACGTAGCTGGAACATCCTATCTGACATTTGAAAATTTTGAGATGAATACGAAATAGGGCGTTTTAAAATAGTAAAACCAGATGAGAAGGTAGATAGGACAAAATTATTAGCCGTATTTCTAGGTTTTGTTGTAGATAGGACATTCTAACTTAGCTGAGGAGATGGGAAAAATGTACAGGAACAATATTCTGAAAAAATAAAAATGTGAAAATTCAGATAGGACGTTCTAACTATGTGCGGCAGCATATACGTCCAATCATGCACGTTTGTCATTAAAAAAAAAAAAAAAAAAAAAAACTAATACATTATGAAAAAAAATTAATATAATATTTTCAATAGGAAATTTATTTGCCTTTAATTTTGTACTGACCTATTTTCCATATATGACACATACGAATTTACATATTAACAAAGAAACAAGAAATTCATTCCTCTTAACCATTCATCAAAAATTCTGAGACTTCCCTTATACACAACATCACTTTTTAAACGTATGAGAAGTTTCATTCAAAACTGCCAGCATCAAAATTTCTCCACTCTGACATAACAACTCCTCATATCATTAATTATTTACAGTCTCTAAATTTTAATGTACTAATACAGCGTAGAAACCCTCATAATTATGCTCAAAGACGAAAACACCTCAGGCTTGCACATCTTTAGAATTCACATCAGGCCAGCCAATAACATCAAAATTCCGAGCCAAAATTCCTCCTCCACTCCCATACAAAATTCCCTCCTTCGCGGTAAAAATTCTCTCGCGAATTCCAAAACCAATAAAACCACGTCGATGTATTCCTTTCTAACGAAACGCAGTAAGCATAAAATAGTGCAAAATACTCGAACAATTTAAATGGTAAACTTTCAACGTTGATTACTAATTTACAGTTTCCTTGATTGTATAGCAAATACGAATACGCAGGCTTTAAACTTCGATAAATACTTTGCCAAAGATGTAATCAACATTTTACGCTAATGAGCGTCGGCTATACGCATTTGGCTTTTCTCTCGCTGAAACATTTTACAAAAAGACTTCGATTCGGTATCATCATCGAGTCTACTAAAACGTTACCATCGAAAGTTTATTACTTGACCGAAAATTTCATTCATAAACGCGAAAATAGAAACACAGTGAGTCGTGGTTTTCGAACACACCATCGCGAAATCGAAACGAATTTGGCCAAACTAATCAACTGAACAATGTGCACTTTGGAAAGCATAAAAGTTACCACAAACAGCATAGTCAGAACCCTTTGTAATCATTGCAAAAGACAAAGAATGGATTGGAACTTGGACTAAAGCCTCGCAGTACTAAAGGTGAGCGATGGTAGGGAAATATTTTTCTTCTCCGCTAGCAAATACAACGGAAATACTTTTGTGAAAAGCAAAAACGCCTTTAAAACCATAAATTAATATTTGAAGTTTAATTCGAAAAAGCGTTCGCCAATAGGTGTAACCTGTGTAGCGCGCTAGGTGTTGAGTTTATTGAAAATAATATTTAATGAATACGGTCGCGCGAAAAGTTTACAAATCAGAATAAACGAGCGAATAAATTCCGCCATTTTTCCAACTTTGGCTCGAAAAGGCGAAATAAGCGTAGTTTTTAATCTGGCTTTTATTAGGAGCGAATCGATGATAAATTTCGCTTTCATTACGAGCTTTTGTATTCGCTGAAATGGCAGTTACCTATTTCGGTTCGCTTTGGCTCGTATATAACGGCGACGTAACGACGCGGCTGCCTGAATTAGGTGACTATGTCGACAAAGGGCGTTCGAAATTCGACTGAATTATTTACAGGGTGTTCTCTTTTTCACAACTATATACGACGGCTTAAATAATGAAGCGTAAATTTATTAGATACTTCACTCCCTTTTGGGGTTTAATATGTACATTATTATGATAAGTCTTGGCGAATCTTTATCACCAAAGCATACCGTTACGGCGCTTTCCAATTACCGGTGAAAAGCTGCGCCGTTGCCGGAAATTAGTACCTCGCGGGTTTCGCCCAAAGCGTCCATATTACCCTCGAGGGTGGCGTTAAGTCGATATTTCAATTCGGCGAATTTTCCACCACATCGACCACTAAATCGCCGATCGTCAATCGTTCGAATTTCCACCACCCGCTGTTTTTATTTCGCCGTCGATGTCGCCCGATTCACGCCTTTCAATAACGTCGGAGTCTTCACGCGGTTACATTTCTTTTCATTTGGTATTTGGAAACGGATTATTTCCTCGCGTAACTTTTCGAAAAATTTCGCGCGCCAGAATACCAAAGATACGCTATAACTCGAAAGTTTATACTGCATGTTTTCATATTTCATATTTAGTGTCGGCTTCCAAAAAATGAAAACCGTTTTCCCTATATAAGGTTACAATGGAGATATGAAAAATAACACCGCGCTTCGTTCCCCCCAATGAAGGAATTTCCCTTCACAATAAGATCCTTTTAATCTTAACACTTATTCCGGTAGAGTCGAGCGCGCCTTCGCATTTCATTCGAATCACTCTCGTCTCTACCTGTAAATATTTGATTATTACCTTTTAACCGAGACTATTCGCTTCCGATTTTACTGCCGTTTCTTTCGTTCGTACGAGAATCGATTGGTGCACGAGGAAGAAAGCTGACAAAAATTATTCCGCAATTTTCCTCGTAGAGAGTGTGAGTAAAACCAGAATGATAATAATCTCGATTCTAATTCGAAGTGAAAAATTATACAAAAATACAACGCGCCTTTTTAGCTGAGTTTTTAACTTAAAAACAACAGCTATTACAGCATACGTGATTTGAGAAGAGGGGCGTCCGGGGAAGGTGGGTCTTCAAATCTTTGATATAAATACGCCGTTGAATAGTTTTCAAAGTCGAAATGAAAAGTTTTTTGTAAAAAAATAATTGGTACATTTTAATTTGCGTTGGGCCAGTTACGTATGAGGCTACTTTAGGAACACTTGGAAGCCTAATAAAGTTCCTAAAGCCACATTTTTGGATTCTACAGTAAATTTTCTATGAGATTGAAAAAATTTGAATTTATACAACAGATAGATGTATTTTTTAATGGAAATTATCATTCAAAAATTTAAAACACGTTTTTATCGAAACTTCATCTTTCTAACATCAAGTTTCAAATTCTTATAAGACCGTCAACTTTTCATGAAAAAAGATTCCCAATAACTCATTTGAAAAGCAATTTCATCTCGTTTCAGAAAATGATAATATCTCGAAAATGATTTTTGTGACAATGTTGAACATTTTCTTATAGAATGCCACATATGTATTTGCTCTCTACGAAGGTAGCGCCGATGGGTATGCATGAAACTTGCTCAAAACATGGTGAGAGACTCTGTTTGAAAATGTGAAAAAAAAAAACGATTTTTTTGTTTTTTTTTTTTGATAAAATTTAAAGGCTAAATAGCTCAAATTTTTTGTTTTTGATCTAATATGAAAGAGTAAGTTACATACACCAACATATTCAAATTTCACCTTCTCAAGTGCATTTGGAGGGGAGTTGGAGCAGAAAACGATTTTCAGAGGAAGTTTTGAGTCATGTAATTTCTTGAATCAATCAACGTAAAAAGGTCAAATATAGTGTATAGAGTTAGTTGGCGATAAGGATATGACCTGTCGAACTCTAGTCAAAATGAATGCAAAATGGCGAATTACCAAAATTTGAGTAAAGCTTGAGGAGCCTCAAATTAGTGAAAATGTAATTAATATTAACTCATACTATTATTGGTGATAAGAAGCATACTATATACCAAATTTACCTTCACATATGATACTGGAGGGGGAAAAGGGGGTTATCGACCTCAAAATGTGATAGAGGTACATGAGATGTCGAAATTTTGTTATTGCGGAGTCATGTGATAAAATGAGCCCAAGTGAGTAACCCATTTTAATTTTAGCTTCCCAAGTCCATTTGGTGCGGAGTTTAAAGCAAAAATGGTTTTTTGAGGAATTCTCTGATATTCTGAAGAAGTCACTCAAATTTTAAGGGTTGAATGGAAAAAGGACAAATAGCTCAAATTTTTCGTTCTTAATATCACATGGAAGAGTGAGTCACAGACACAAACATATTCAAATTTTAGCTTCCCAAGTGTATTTTGAGGGGAATTAGAGCAGAAAACGGTTTTTTGAGGAAGTTTCAAGCCATGAAATTTCTTGAATCTTCCACATCTCCTCATCAAATCATTTTAGGAAGGTCAAACTTTGTATACTAAGTTAATTGGTGACCAGAATATGATCTCTTGCATTTATGTCAAATTGACCAAAATGGCCGATATTCAAACTTTGAGTGAAGTTCGAGGAGCCTCGAGTAACTTTCATTTGAAAAATATGTGTTTATATGATTATTGCATGGCAAGAAATACTACCTTTGTTCCAAGTTCAACTTCTCAAGTGATGGGTTAGGTGTTTTAGACTTGGTATTAGGTGTGGCCTGAAGACATGAAGGAGTCAGCAATGTTTTTGTAAACCTAAACAAGGCCCAGTTAAAAATTCAGTTCCAGTAATGCGGCATGGCTGCTTACATTTTCTTTTCATTCTCGCTTTTTTAAGAACTCATGGATTACAAATAAATATTTTAGAGAAAATAAATTCATAGCTTTTCAAAGTGGTCTGAAAAATCTCGACTTCTTAAATCATTTTTCATTAAGTTCATTTTTTTACTACGCCCTGATACATTACAGTAGGTGGGTAGAATTTCGACTTTTTCCAAAAAGTGAAAGATGCGGTCATTCAGTGCCGGTTTTAGGATTGTTGCTAGAGGGGGGGGGGAGGAGGAGGCGTTTCCAGTTCCATAAAGTCAAGTAGAAAACATGGTAAATTGTTTAAAATTACCGAGAAGTTGATATGTACCAAAAAAATTGTTGGAGTTATAAATTAAAAATTAAATTCTAAATATAAATTGAATAAAGATTATTTTTTATTTATTCATTCATTCTATTATTCAATTAAAATACAAATTATTATGCTACCTTAGTACAAATAAATTGCAGCTATGTAAAAAAATCATTGAGCAGAATATACCTCCTCCTTAAAACCGGCTATGGTGGTTGTAATAGTTTGAACAATGAAAAAATATTTACATTATATTTTATGGTTTTCATGTTGTTAAATTAACTAAATTGAGCAATACAGTGTATTTTTTGAATAAAGACTAATGAAGTAGCTAATTGCAATTTCGACACTATTCCTTCACGAACTCTCATCAATCTCAATGCAATAACAATTCTTCATTACGTGTTAGATATGCCAGCCAGAAAATAAAATTCATTTTGGCAACACTGTTCAAGCCCTGTGTTATTCCTAGGTTTGTCCGAGATAACGTCAGTGATGCCATAGGATTGCTCCCAAACTGGATGCATACATGCCCGGTTTACAGACCTACAGGGGGAGGGGCATCAACTATATAAGCTACGTACGTACTACCTACACGCGAGACAAGCGTGCACTTGATGCCCCTCCACCTGTAGGTCTGCTAACCGGGAATGTAGGTGGTCCGGGAGAAGTCCCAGGGATTCACTGACGTCACCTCAGGCGACTCTTCTTACGTTAAATTTCTAGGATATGAAATTATCCAAGATGGCATCCGTACAATAAATGAAAAAGTCGAAGCTGTTCAAAGTTTTTCTAAATCTACGAGTAATTATCAATTACATTAATTTCTGGGTATAGTAAATTTTTATGATCGCTTTATTCCAAAAATGACCTCGGTGCGAATTCCTTTTCAAAAAGCTATAGTTAGTCATAAAAACAGTGATCTTTTACCTATTGAAAACTGATCTATCGAGATGACTATTTCTCCATTTCATATTAAATTTCATTAGTACCACTAGCTTGTTTTTAAATCCCTAACCTACTCCAAAGTAAAATGCTGCCAGTAAGAAAATGATGAAAAAAAATCTTTACCAACTCCAGCACTATACTTAAAAGCGTACGAACGCCAAGTACCACTAATATAAAACCATAATGAAAACTCACCCTTAAAATATTTCTATTTAAATAAACTAATTCCGAGCCTTGAACATCCCGCTCTTTGAAAACATTCACGTAATCGTTCAGCCTGAGAGCTTTCATCCATTCTTCGATATTTTCTTCGGTCCATTTAACCATCGGCTGAAAACGAAAAAAAAAAGTCAAATTCGCCTCATCCTTCTCCAAAGTTATAATTCATCTCGTAAAAACTTCTACGTAGGTACGTCAGAGGTGAAGGGCACGCTCATTCGTTATGCTCATCGTTTCATCGAGCTAGTATAAAAGTGGGCTAATTTTTAGCGCGTTTGATAGAAAAACTTTCGATATTTCGATATTTTTTTGCCAACTAAAGTTCCGTTGTTTTCGTTCGTTCGAAATCAGTCCATTTCCGAAGCAATTTTAAGACCAATTTGTTGCGAAAGTTAACAAAAACTTAATCTGTTATTGAAATAGTAAGTCAACTTTCCTTTGACAGAAAAACTTTTCGGAATTTTAATTTTCTTTAAGTTGGTCGAAATTACTTTCTTTTCAAACTCTTCCGCCTTTCGTTCGCTATTTACGCGAAAAACACGTTCATCGTTTGGAGGGCGGTAGTAAAAAAAATTAATTTTCAGCTTACATCGGTTGTAGAACAGCGCCAGGCATGCGATTTCCGATGTGGCAACTTTTTCATGAACTTATTCTTCCTAGTTCTGACAATCGTACCAACGCGTTACACCTATTCCCCCACTTTCTGCACTCGTACCCGAACCGCGATAAATAGCTCTATATTAAAATCAAAAATAAATTTCAACGTCGAAAATCGTAAAACGCGATGAGTGACATAATACGACGTTTCAAAAGATGATAAAAACTTTCTTCTAGTAAATGCCATCGACGTAGGTTATAACCATGTTAATTTCGAATAAAAATTTAATTTACTGTATCGTTAAATTTTTTTTTATAGCTTACTCGCATGTTGCTGCAGAGAAAAACTTCACCTTTTCCTTTTATTTCCGCCATTCATCCGCCATATCCCGAGCAGAAGGATTGGCTTATTCTGCGACGTCGATTTTCCGCGCAAATATAATCTTACAATTACACCATCGTCGTTAAAATTTTCAATTTAAATTCGTTCATTCGCGTCGCCATTAAAAACCTTCACTTGTAATTTAATAACGCAATTTTCGCAAATTTTCAACACTAAAAAATTGTGTCCTCCATAAAAAATTCCAACTCCTTGTAAAACTTTCCTCATCACTTAATAAATTACAAAAAATACTACCCTTATACACCACTCAGCATCACAATCAACGGATCATTTTCTAGCGAGCAAAAAATTCCACCAACGTCGTTGAAATTTTCGAATAAACTTGTCGATGCTTTTTTTACACAGCCGAAAAAACGTACAGCCTTTTATAAAAATGGAATTACTCGAAGTCGTAAATTTAATATTTCCAAGCCGGCGACGTAGAATTTATTTTTTACGCAGGGACGTTTATTTTAATTTTTCTTTCTTCCAACATCATACGCTTTACTGTCTCCATTCATTATTATTATTATTATCAAAAATATAAATGCTCCAAAACAGCGACCATCGAAACGAAAACACGCCCGACTTTTCCACAATCACATGCCAACCGAACAGAATTCGTTTGCTTGATTATTTTCAAATATGACGAGTTAAAGAAGCATCTCTTTGAATGATGTATTCAACTTCCGACATTTCCTTTCCTTCCATGTTTTACGATAGCAATATTATTTAAGAAGTCGTTTGAACGCCGTCTAAGCTAAATGTAGACACTTTTTCATACATGGGAATTAAATTTCACCCCATAATATGGAGTGCTACTTTCATCTTAGGAGTAATTTTTTGGAATATGGATTGCGAGTCAATGTGGCCAGATCAAATGGTCGAGGATTTGCAACCAAGTCGAGTATTGAAATTTTTCAATTCTCCCTAAATACTAAGACAATGACTAGAAGAATAATTTCTTTTTGATAATTTAATAGGAATAATGAACCAGTTTTTTTCAAGCACTCGCGAATATAAAAATTACATAATTATGTTTTGAATGAAAATACGTACTAACGTTATATTACGCAAATAATGACAGGAATTTTTTTCAAAATTTACTCTTTAAATTGCTCACTTATCATTAATTTTTATAAATACATTCGAATGTTTAAAAAAAAAATTATATTAAAAAAATAATAAAGATTTATAACTTTCAAAGATTTGAAAGAAAAGATAGCTGACCTTTTTTTCAATTTTTTAGAAGATTAAGTATGTTCTAGAAAAATTCGAATTTTTTACAAAGCTGCTGTACACGACATGTAAGAAAATCGAATTTTTCCAAAAACAACATTTTTGAATTTTTTTTAAAGCTTTACTTTGTTACTATTTTTAATGTGATGAATGTACCCAACAAAATCCAATAAATCGTTATAAAAAGTTTTTTTGATTTTTCTAAGGAAGAATTCGGAAGAAAATGAACTTTATTACAATAGGTGACAAAATTCATCTCCCCTTTCTCCGACTCTCATAAAATGCTTCTTTCGATGCCTCATCGCCTCATCTTTGTCAAAACACATTTTTCGTATATATTCTTTCAGGGTTCAATTTTAGGAGAAAAAACACAATGAAGTAAATTTATTTTACACCGAATTTTCTACAACTTTGTTCCCATACATTACCCTGTATAAATTATAGAAGGGGCGCTACGAAGTCCTCAAGATGAGACTGCATGAAGAATATGCACACATTTTACATTCTACATCCAAATTATTACAGCACAGCTCAGTGATCTTTGCACCTCTCAGCGCGAAATTCCCTACTTCTAATCCGAATATCAATTTTTTCGTTATTTTTGCTTTTTAACACCATATTAATTGATGTATATTAAAATCGAAAGTTTAAAAACTGTAAAGCTGGAGTTCATGTACCTAAACAGGTTGTCGTTGTACTTTAATATTGAATTTCTAACATTTTTATTTTATTTAATCAATTTTTACACGAATCAGTGTTGCCAAGTAACAAGGTAAACATAATGAAAAATGTATTTATTTAAAATAAATTAATATAAATAAACTGAATTAATTTTTAATAAATATATTTTTTTTATATTTTTAATTGAAATATAAATTAATGAATTAAAAAAAAAAAGATAAAATAAGAAGTGTTTTTTTTTTTTTCAATAAGATAATATGACGCTCATCTCCTCTTAACCCCTTTCTCCCATTCTATAAAAATGCTTCACTTACGTCTTCATATCTTGTAAGCGTGGATACTGGATATACATAAGTAATGCAAATTTTTCAGGGGCGCAATCAAAGAGGGGGGGCTAGCGGGCTAAAGCCCCCAAAAACATTCTAAATTTCAACAATCAATTATTAAACGTATACGCGTAAATCGCGTGAAAAAAATTCAGTCGTTCTATCTTGGGTGCCTTTGTAGATCTGAATTCGTGTAACAACAAGTACACCGGAAAGGTCTTTTTCAACCTTGAGACGATTTAAAATATATCGGGGAATACTCTAACTCAATTTTTATCCTAGATATTAATAAAAAACTTTCTGGCTCTTTTTTAAACATTTAGAAGTGAAAAATTCGTATATACGGGGGAGGGGGGCTATCTATGTATTATTAATTTATGATACAACTCATTTTGCAATTTTTTCAAAAAATTTTTACACTTCATGAAAATAGGTGGGTATCAACTGGAGTTCGGGCCTCTTTTTTTAGCCCCCTTCAAAAAAAAGTTCTGGTTGCGCCACTGAAATTTTTTATGCGTCACAAATCTTACACTATCATAGATACGGTTTGATTGATAATACACTCTTATTTAAAATACAATATAGAAATGTGGATGAAGATAAAATCAAAAAGAAGTGACTACGTTCTCTATTAGCTGATTGGCTTAAAACGGGTACAAGAGTGATGGGCTGATGCCTATTCGCATGAAAATATGCATATACAGGTAGTTATACATTCGTTGGAGAGGGAAGGGGGGTCAAGACCTACATAGGGTCACGCATGGGTTTTTATAAAGTCACAAGTCATTTAATATGCATTCTTTATTCACATACAATATCCACTACTATAATTGAGTCAATACTAATGGAGCCTCTGAGGTACCAAATTTCGAACACCTCTAACTCCTCACCTATCGATCGTACAAAAAAAATGTTCTTATGAAAGTTATTGGAAATTTAATGTAGAATAAGATTGCATAAGGATATTTCTGCTCTACGATCAAATCCTGAGGAATTAAAATTAAAAATATGCGAAAAGGCGTGCTCTATCGGATAACTTTTGAATTACGAAGATTTCTTCATCAAACAAGTAAAATAATCGACTAAATTATGGTATTTCAAGTAGCATTTTCACGTAATCGAAAACTATTCAGTTAAATCGAGTATACTAATTTTATTTTCAACGGATTTTTTAATCGCGTATTTTGAGCTCGAGCAGGAGATCTGTTGGAAACTAACCTGACCGATAAAGAGTTCTTAGCAAGGCTAATTAAATAATTTATTTAATATTTAATAATTATAATTTTTAATAAATTAATTTTTAATTAAGATATTAACTTTAATTAAAATTAATTTTGCCCCAGCAGAATCAAAACTTTTGCAATTAATTTACAAGTGGAACTAATTTCCAAATATTTATAAAAGAAAAATCTTCGATTTCGAACTTCCTCATTAAAGTAGATCAATTTATTGGCACAATAATACAGAATTAAAAATTACATAACTATCCCTCTATGAGAGACTTTTAGGCTATTAAACAGATGATTAATAAATATTAGATTACATACTAGAATATCAAACATGATTGATACGGTCTACTGACTAAAATGACAGCATTACAAAATATTAAGAAGTAGATTAAAGAAAACAGATGATTAACTGAATATCTGAGCCATAGAACGCATCTTCCAGTAAGGGAAGAACGTCGCCCCATGCCAGTTTATCCTAACTACATCTAATTTTAGGGATAGACAGTTTACTAACCGCTAGCTCGTCACAAGCTTTCCATAACACAATTAAAGATTAATAGAAAGATGTAGGGTCCTTGGTGATGATACAAGAAATCCATCTGTTGAGGACTCTTAACTCCTTGAGTGCACTTTGACAACCACTATAATAAAATTTATCTATATTGGCGAGACCAATCAATTCTATAGCAGGGTTAAATAAAACCTCAGCATTGTGGTTTGTGGTATCCTTAATGTAATATAATAGCACTGCCTCAGCAGGGGTTTAGGAGCATAAACCTATACCAGACATCAGAAAGAGGTTTTATTACCTCTTTTCTTATTTAAAGGTAATTTATGATCCTACCAAATGAGCCACTGACCACAACTCTTTTAAGGGCAATAAACCCTTGCGTTTCACGTGGTCCACCTTGCTTTCCTTCTTCGTTGGTTGCTCCTTCCCTTAAACGGGTTTACCTTTGAGCTGTCAGTGGCAGTTATGTCTTAGTCTTGCACTTGCATTAGTCGCGTGAACACCATCTATTAATTCAATATAGAATAACAAATGAACTTCTCCTACTTTCTTGTCTCGAGATCGCAGTTCATTTCTCCACGAACCTGAGCAGAACACTGACATTTAGGGCATGTCAACAGCCAAGCAGTGCGTTGGAGGTCTCCATGAACAATTTTAATAATAAAATTTGGGATTTGAGCTTATGAAAGAAAATTTTGCTAGAGTGGATTTGTGGATAGGATTACGACTCTTGCAGGGGTTAAGGATGATTCAGTAAGAAGTTGGTAAGAAATTATCGAGTTAGAAGAACACTAGTTATCGCGTTTATGGTATTTGAAGTCGATAGCGATAAGTACCATATTTGTACAGCAAGAGAAGGCTCATACAACCAACGAACATAATGTATCGTCGAGTCCTTAATACTAAAATCTCGAAACCCTCCGACGATCCAATTGTGATCATTCTTCAACAATCCAATCATAATGTCTTTGTCAGAAAATGGAAATATCACACTGACTTCTTCATCTATGCTTTTCAGTAGACCTCTAACTAAAATTAGCTATCGTTATAATTGAAAACTCGGCTAGAAACACGTACTTACACCTTTTGCTTCAGCATAAAAATCATATTAGTGGTTGTTACGTAGAAAATTTAATTTCAGCCGAAATATCGCGTAAACCCGACCAACGAGAAATTAAATTTCTGCTCCATCCTCGCATGAAAACTTGTCAACGGCGGACATCCGACAAAAAAAGCGTCACGTTACGATTGTCGTTTTAACTGTCAGTTAACCTGATATTGATTACGTAAAACGTTTACCCAACTTTCATGTAGTCGGTATCCACGTGTAACCTTCCAACCGCATTCCGCGCCGACAACTTTCGGGGTGTTACTTAATTTATAACTATTGTTCCGCGCCACCGTATTACGTATTTGAGAAAACCGACCAATAATATATTCCCCTTCAAACGCACTCCTGTGCACTCGAAGGCTCTCGTTTCGATTAATTAATTTCCCAATCTTGACCGAAACTTGTACCGAGTGGTCAACGTTGTATTTATCACCATCTCGACGAAATATCGCTGTTCGAACTGCGCACGCAGGTACCAAATAATGCGAATAATCGTATAAGTTTCCCTACCTCGTATTCTTGTAACGAATGAAAAAAAAAACACCGAAAACGCGAGATCATCTCTTCTGACGTTTGCTTTCAAACTTTTGGCTAAATTGCCAAAAAGCCTATCAATCAAAATACCATCGCCATTTTGATGGATACGAGTTGGGCGATATTTTTCCATAAATTTAAAATACTAGCAGGCAAAATTTCGCGAATATTTTTATTCTCGTCGAATAAAAATGAACCTTCATTCATCTCGCCGACTTGGAAATTTGCTCAATGACATGTTTATAAGCTTTGGTAATGAGCCAGATCTGCGCATCGGCGAATTCTCGGCTCTAATTCGAGCCTTATAAAAGCTCATCTTTTTTCTCATTCCTCAAGGCAAAGAGAAGAGATTGCCAAAGGTCTCAAAATTCCATGGCTCGATTGCACTTCGAGATTCCAACGAAGAATCGAAATTTCCATCTCCTCTATGTCTGTTAAAGCCGAAAATCCGTACTTGGCAGTTTAATACGCTAAGTTCTCTAATTCATCGGCGTAAAAAAAACTTCGAATAATATCCCCATTCGCTGGCAACCCTATCCGGTCATTAAAAACTAAAGCGCCCGATTTAACTATACTAATGGCTATTTTATTACCCGTAGTGAAAATTTTCCAGCCGACCTTGAGTGACATAGTAAAAAGGCGGCTTATTTTATGATCCTAGAGGGTCCAACGGGGTTATATAAATTTCCAGAAATATTTACCTTGTTATGGAGAAATTTCCCACTGCCCCCGTACCCCTGAGAACTTTGGTTGGCAAGAATAGGCGATTATTTCCGCACGGATGATCAATAGGTCTTTAAGCTTCTTTGGTACGCGAAAATAATAATGCATCGGTGTTAAATTTTAGTTTACACAAAGCCTTGTTCATGGGAAATTCGAAGCTTCTTTTTAATTCTCTCGTCCGTCTCCTTGCGTGCGTACTTATTTCGTATGAATCATTTAATTTGCAAATTATGCTCCCATGGATTACTTTTTGTGGGACAAAAAGTGCTCTAAAAAATGACCTCGTAGAAGCCTCGAGATCGATATTCAATTTCACCAAATTAAAAAGTAGACGATAAGAGGTGAGCAGCTTTTAAAACGTCAACATTCAGTATTTCAAATGATGTAGTGCTTCGCGCCTCAACTGCTTCTCGCAGATAAAATGATGTGTGAAGTACTACATAAGAATATGTCTGTTTGATAGTCAAGTCAACACACACACACGTACACATTATTTTATGCTATTGTTGTTATGCGTTTTACTTATAAGTATCGGACGCCTCCGATGCCCACTGGACTCCACATTCAACAATTACAAGCACCTATCCTACGCCACCGTGTTATTAATTAACCGATTGGTAAACACCAGTGTTGCCAGATTTGGCGATTTCAAATTTTTTCCTTTTTTTTCGCTATAGTTTATCCCAAACTCAAAATTTTAGATTCTCCCCTTTTTTAAAATATCATAAAATCCATAAATTCAAGTCGGAAACATATTGGCCATTGACTAAATAACATATTAAAGTTTCACCGCAATTATCTTCAGGCAGTAGTGTAACTAGCTTTCTTTCTGGCAATGGCGTCGCCAGGATTAAAAATTGGGGGGCACAAAAGGGCCAAGAATTTAAAATTTTTCTAGTCTTTCGTACTAAAAATATGTGTTTTTTTTGGGAGGGGGTCTAATAATTTTTTATGTGAAAAAATCGTACAAGGGTTAATAAAAACAAATTTATTATTATTTTCTTAGAACTTGAAAAAACGTAAGTAAGCAGGTATAAGTGGTATAAAATAAAAAAAGAAATTAAAAATATTATTAAGTGAAAAATTTGGTTATTCTTAGGAATTTCAATTTTTTGGTTGGGGGGCCAAAGGGGGGCCAGAAATTTTTTAGGGGGGCCACGCCACTGCTTTTTGGAGCGGTCATGAGAGAGGAGGAATAAAATGGAACGAAGTACTGTCACCATTTTGAATTAGGGTGGATGAGGGAGAGGGGGTAAATAAGAGGTAGGTATATAAGATTTCAAAACTGAAATATTAAAAAAAATTATGAAAAAAAAACAATTATTTCTTAATCAAAAAAGAATTAACTTGTTCAGTGCTTAAATCTGAATACCCTAATTGGATCTTTTCCGTGGCGTGCAAAACTTTTTTTGGGGCTGCCATTCTCGAATTGAGTTATACAAAAGATATGGAGCGGTAATTCGAGACCCACTTCAGATTTGCCACTATCCATCTGAGATCCGAAATGGGTCTCAGTAGAGTAGCACCATGCACTAACAATATGAGATTCTTGCAAAAATTCACCAAATGACTCCTGGTTATGCAACTTGCAAAGAATCTACCTGTAATCCATTACGCCTCCATTTATATTATATATATTTTGTTTTAGCCCCACGCTTAGCGCCGGCAGGTATCTATGAAATTCGCTCAAAACTTGGTGAGAAACTCCTCTTAGAAATACGAAGAAAGTACTTTTTTTATTTTTTCGATAAAATCCAAAATGGATGATCACTCAAATTTTGAGAGGAGCTGGAGAGGGAGCAAATAGCTCAAATTTTTCGTTTTTGATTTCGTATGAAAAAGTGAGTCACGGACACCAACATATCCAAATTTCAGCTTCATAAGTGCATTTGGAGGGGTGTTCGAGCAAAAACGGCTTTTTGAGGAAATTTTGAGTTACGAAATTTCTGGAATCTTCCACATTTCCTCACCGAATCCACCTAGAAAGGTCAAATTTTGTATGTAGAGTAAGTTAGTGACCCGAACATGACCTCTCGAATTTGAATCAAAATGGATACAAAATGGCGGATTATCAAAATTTGAGTAGAGCTTGAGGAGCCTCAAATTAGTGAATATTTAATTAATATGAACTCGTATGATTATTGTGAATGAGAAGTATGCTATATCGCAAATTCACTTTCACACACGATGTTCTAGGGGAGAAGGGGAGGGGGTATGGACGTAAAAATGTGGTGGGGGGTACATGAGATTGAAAATATTTTTTATTGCGGTTTCACGTGATAAAATTATTACTGCATGGTAATAAATACTACATCTGTTTCAAGTCCAATATTTCAAGTGGTTATGGGAGGGACAGGGTTGGGGTTTTTAGACTTATTCTTTGAGTATTTATACTATATGCACCGCGCTACATGTACGAACATCGCGGTTGAACTTAAATTTCCGAAGCGCAATTCTGCGCATGCGCGAAGTCTTAATATCAGAATTATTTCGGTACTTGTTTACACGGATGTAAACATCCATGCTTATCTATTATCCCTTTTAATAACACATACAATGTTTTATCAGTTGACACATGCGCAGAAGCGAGGCTCGGAAATTCATGTTCAACCGTTCTGTGGATGTATTTCTCATTACCTAATTCCGTCCAAGGACTTGGTATTGGGCAAGGTCTTTAGATATGAAGAGGTTAGCGATATTATCTGTGAACCTGAACAGGTCCCAGTTGAAAACTCAGCTGCAGCAATGCGTAAAATAATTTGAATTTTATGCAAGCTCAACAAAAGTATGTGATTTTCAACTTTAAAAATCACTAGAATAAGAGGGGAAAACGAAATTAAAATTCTGTAGCATTTTACTCAAAGTTGAACGTAACACGAATAGTTATACTTTTTACCGACTTCCCTAGATACCTTTCAAGTCGAGTTATGATCCAAACATGTTACAAAACGAGTATCAATTATTCGCAACTTTTACGACCCTTGAACCGATGTTGTAATTCCATTTTAAAGTATGATGGCATTTTTAGACTCGAGACGAGGTCTACATTTCATCATATGTGAAAATTTCATATTTCTCGGATGCCACTGTTTTCGGTTTCTGAAACTAAACACACCTGCTACCCCCTACTGTTAGAGCTTCCATGAGTTAATCTTTCATTCATCACTTCTCAGATAATTTTTCAAACCCTGCAAAAGAACGGGCGACACAAAGCAGACCATAGGGAATTAACGCAAGAAATTTTCACTCCGAACTGCACCGATACGCCATCTATCTCCCTCGTACGTATACAACACCGGAGAGCTTTTCATTGTCAACGCGGCCAGTGACCAGCGGTTAGAAGTATGAAAATACGACAGTCTGGGTTAGGTGAAAATCGACGATTCACGTCCGAGGTGTCAATTTGTGCGCGACCATTTTCCATTCAACCGTCACAATTTTCCCCTCGCGTCGTCGCACGCTCATAATAAAACGTAGCCTAATCTCGGGATATAACGTTCCTATTTATATTCATACGCGAAACAAATTTACTACGGAGGACGACAAAAAAATATCGTACCGAAAAAACCCTAAACGCGCCCGAATAAGGGATTTCACCATCGCCGGCATATAACCACATAACAAATCGAATTCGCCACTAATCCCGGCCATTCATTCGGTTCAACCTATATACCGTAGTGAATGTTTTTTACGTGGTCAGCCGAACCGGAGTAGCTGAATTTTTTGCTCGATATCGATCGGTTTGCTCTAGTCGTTAAATTTCCACGTGCATTTTCCGTTTAATCATTGTGCCGCGTATACGTGCGCTCGAACGGGTACAATTTATTTCATCGATTCGTTTCCTCCCCTTCAACCTTTTCCTTTCTACTAGCCCACTTTCAACCCGAGTCGTCTTAAATTTTACCTGATGTACGAAATTTTCCACGTATTTTCACGTCCTCGATCCAGCAAACGTGCTAGAAAATTTGGTAGCAATTTTTTTTCTCTGCTTTTTTACGATGATTGCGTTTATCACAGAAGCGAACTTTCGCGTGGAAAAGATATTCTAAGAAATGAAAAAAATTAATCTCCATAGCGAGTCCATTGCGAGCTTATTTAGTTGAAAGTGAAAATATTTTTGAACTTTTTTCGTACATCGACGAAGGTAGCTAAAAAACGTTGAGAGCATGTATTCTTTTTGCGCAGATGTTACACGCATTCCTTGAGAATGAAAAAAGTAACTGACTTTTTTCTTACTTTTTAAGGTTTCTGCAAATATTTCAAAATTTTATAAAAAAGAATTACGAAATAAAGAATTTTTGTGCCTCAACGTTGAATTTTCTCTTCGAAGAAAAATAATGTTTTCCGACGATTTCATTACACTGAGCGTGCATAATTCCTAAAATTTTTTAATTCCTTCAATTTCCACAAGTTAAGGTATTTCCAAATTTTAATCATATTTTAAAATGTTTTCATACCTAACGAATAGGGCGAAAATCGAAATTACAAATTTTATTCAATTTCAAAAGGCATACAGTAATGTTTTGGTGTATACAAAAAATTATTATTTCAAATTTCTACTTCGTTTTCAACACTACACTGAAATGCCTAGTCTTGCGATTTCTTTGCATAAATAATCAATGTTGATTTGGAAAACTGAAATATTCTCCTCTCAAGCACTGGGATCATTCGTTAAATTTTTTAGAGGAGTTTTTAATAAAAATGATATACTTGATTTTTAAATGAAGAGTCGGGAGGGGTCTGGTCTTCAAATGCTTGCGTGTATGCATCTAAATAATGTCCAACTTCTTAGCATACGATACTCGCTCAAAACTTGATGAGAAACTCCTCTTAGAAATACGAAGAAATTACTTTTTTTATTTTTTCGATAAAATTCAAAATGGATGATCACTCAAATTTTGAGGAGCAAATAGCTCAAATTTTTCGTTTTTGATTTCGTATGAAAAAGTGAGTCACGGACACCAACATATCTAAATTTCAGCTTCATAAGTGCATTTGGAGGGGTGTTCGAGCAAAAACGGCTTTTTGAGGAAATTTTGAGTTACGAAATTTCTGGAATCTTCCACATTTCCTCACCGAATCGACCTAGAAAGGTCAAATTTTGTATGTAGTGTAAGTTAGTGACCCGAACATGATATCTCGAATTTGGATTAAAATGGATACAAAATGGCGGATTATCAAAATTTGAGGAGAGCTTGAGGAGCCTCAAAATATGAAAAATGTGATTAATATGAACTCATATAATTAATGCGGCTGAGATGTACGTTATATCCCAAATTCACTTACACATGATACTGGAGAGTAAAAAGAGGGGTTATCGACCTCAAAATGTGATAGGAGTACACCAGAGGTCGAAGAATGTTTATTGTGACGTCATATGAAAAAATGATGAGCTCAAATTACCAATTATTCTGATTCAAGGTTACCAAACAAATATGATTTCTTGAATTTGTGTAAAATTAAATCCAAAATGGTGGATCGCTAAAATTTGAGGATAACTTGTGGAGCCTCAGATCATAAAATACATTTATTCAAGTGATTTTGGAAGCGATAGAGTAGGGGTTTTCAGACTATGTATTGGGTGTGGCCTGTAGACATGAAAATAGTTAGCAACGTTATTCGAAAACCTAAACAAGCTCCAATTAAAAAATCAGCTCCAATAATACGGCATGGCTGCTTACATTTTTTTTAATGAATTAGCGATGAGTTGGAAAATGACGAAATTAGATTTGAGATTTTTTCTAAGATTCTCAAAACTTTGAGGCCATACTCGGTATTGTCTTCAAAATTTAAATCACAAAGACTGTAATACCTATCGTTTTCAACAAAGAATTCAGCAAAACAAAATTAAACAGAAACAAAAATTCAAAAAGAACTTCTTATTAATACGACATGCCATTAGTTCAAAGTTTAATTGTTTACATTACAATCTTATACGTACAAACAAACATTTTCAGCCTCCACAGAATGTCTCCGAAACAGCATAGAGTTCTGAAGGTTCTACAGCACTCCAGTTTTTCGAATATATCCCCATTTTCCCCAATTTATTACAAAAGAAAAACGTTAAAATATTCTGAACGTGGTTCGAATAAATGCTTTAAGTCTAGAATTGAATAATTAATTTTCATATCGAAAATTATTTAAGTACTTAATCAAATTATTTTTATTTAAAAAAAAAAATTTAATTTAATTTATTGACTTTGAAAATAAGTATTCCTGATGCTTAATAATCAGAACAGTTAAAAACTCTACCAAAAAATTTTTCATTTTATTTTTTATAACTTTCCTACATTATGAGATTGGATAATATGAAGAAAAATGAAAAAATTATTTGGATTTTAGGAAAGTGAGAAAGCATAAGAACACAAGAACAATGAGTACAATACGTATCAAAAAAAAAAAAAAAAAAAAAAACTCAGTTAAAAAAATATACACAAAATTATTTCAATATTTCAATATTCTTTAAAATATTACTTGAAATTGGAGCATGCAATATGAACTTTTTTCAAACTTTCAAAATTTCATGAACAAGATGCTTCAAAAAAATTCGTTATATTTTTTTCATTATTATCGACAGACTTTCACATTAAATATTAAAATTTTTTCATTTGATTACTTCAGTTTTTATGAAAGTTAATTTCTAATATTCTATGCTTTAGTTAAAATACTTTCAATCCCACATATTTTAAATACACTATAAATATTATATGGTATCCTTACTAAGAATTTGCGATTTGTTAAAAATAAAAAAAAAATAAAAATAATCAATAATAAAACTTTCAAATGCCACACAAATTTTTCCTGATAATAAATTACTGCACATCCTTTCAATTTTATCCGATCCCACTTTAACCTAAATTTCAACTTTCTAGTTATTAATTTCACAATTTCTTGATTTATAACGTAAACAGCGTATAAAATAAAAATAAAAAGAATCACCTTCTAATTACATTATTACTTCTACGCAAACTTTCCACACGCCATTTTTCAAAAGTCTCATCCGCTGAGAAAACTTATCGGTATTACGACCGCTACCGCCATCACTATCGCCTGCACGAATGTAATACTTATATATGAAAATATTTGCACTACTGATAAACACAAAGTAAATAAAACGCGAATCTCAAATGGAACAATCTTCTAGAAATATATTTACTCAGTTCCATAGCCCTTTCCAAAATCCAAATCCCTTAGTCGCCGATTTTCCGAAGGGTGGAATTTTTCATAACCTCGATGATGCCGCTGTTTTAATTATAATACCGTTAGTTTCCTATCTTGCGAAATGTGTCGTGCGTTCGTTCGACGTTGTCGTTTATCAGTGTATCGCGTTTTGGCGCCAACTTTCGCCTAATTTTATGTCGTCGGTAACGAGGATTTTTTAAAGAAACGAATTTGGCTCCAATTCTACGGTTGACAACTTCACAAATGTATAGCGTATAACATCGTGTTAAACTTTAAACATTACATATGGACGTAATTAAGATATCAATGAAACACGGTAGACGTAACGGCGAAAAATTCGAGAATATTTATTTGCCTGACATAGATCGATTGTTTGACAAAATAAACTATAGTCAGCATCTGCTGAAGGATAAAAAAGTGGAACATTTCTTCTTTAAAATGTGACTGAAAAATAACGAGATGGTGATTTCAATTTCACGCATATACGCGTAATCAGGTTTCGATGAAATTATGCAAAAATTCGCTCGTTCGGTTCTCCAACCTAAGTTCATTCTCGTCTCCAAGGTAAAATCTAACATTACACTGACTCCTAGGGAGAAGGAAAGAAATCCTCAGCGGTCTACGAAACCGGTTCGAACGTTGACAATGTCCATTTAATATTGTGCCAAGTATCAATATCGTCAGCCTTGATACACTACCAAATCTTCCATGTTTATATGTAAAGAGGTAAAAACGTAAGCAGCCACGCTACATTAATGGAGCTGAGTTTTTCATTAGTTGCGAATAACGTTACTAACCCTTACATGCCTGAAGGCCACATTCAGTAACAAGTCTGAAAACTCAGACTCAAACCCTTCCGAAATCACTTGAGAAGTTCAATTTAGAAAATGTAGTACTTCTTGCCCACAATAATCGTATGAGTACACATTTTTCAAATTTTATTAATCTGAGATCTTCAAATTATCATCAAATTTTGACGATTTCCCATTTTAGATCTACTTCGACACCAAATTCAAGAGGTCATAATATTCTGCTCATCAAGTCACCCTACATACAAAATTTCATCCTACTACATATATTCGTTGAGGGATATGGAAGATCCTTTTTAAAAGTCGTTTTTTGTTCCAACCTCCAAATTCACCAGGAAAGCTAAAATGAAAATTAGTTAGTCACTTGGGCTCATTTTATCATATGACATAACAATAAAAAAAAATTTCGACCCCCGGTATACCACTACCACATTTTGAAATCGATGATCCCCCCCCCCCAATTCAAAATCATGCGTTGGTATAAATTTGGGAAATAGGATACGGCTTATCACCAATAATTATGCTTTTAGTAATTTGAGGTTCCTCAAGCTCACCTCAAATTTTCACAATCCGCCATTTTGAATCCCTTTTTGACCTTAATTCAAGAGGTCATATTTTGACCATCAATTGACCCTACATACAAAATCTTACTTTTCTACATAAATTCAGGAATTCTGTGTTGAAGTTTCCCCTCCAAAAATCATTTTTATGCTCTAATTCCACTTCAAATTCAGGTGCTAAGTTAAAATCAGAATAGGTTAGTTACTTGGGCTTATTCCATCATATAACATCACAATAAACATTTTGGACCTTCGTGTACACTCACATCTCACCCTACTATGGTTCGATAACCCCTCTTTCTCACCTCCAAAATCATATGTTGAGGCGAATTTAGGATATAACACGCTTCTTATTCACAATAATCACATGAGTCCATATTAATCATATTTTCAGTTAACTGTGACTCCTCAAGCTCTCCTCAAATTTTTACATTCCGCCATTTTGCATCCATTCTCACCCAAATTCAAGAGATTGTATTCTGCTTTCAAATTAACTTCATACACTGAGTTTGACTTCTCTAGATTAATTTGGTGGAGAGATACGAAAGATTCAAGAAATTTCAAACTCAAAATTTCCTCAAAAAACCGTTTTTTGCTCCAACTCCTCTCCAAATGCACTTGGGAAGCTAAAATTTGAATACGGTGGTGACCTTGACTCACTGTTTCATATCAAATCAAAAACGAAAATTTCGAGTCATCTGTCCCCTCTCGACCCCCCCCTCAAAATTTGAGTAATCCGCCATTTTGAGGTGTATCGAAGAAATAAAAAATGTGCTTTTGTGTATTCACATGAAGACTCTCTCACCAAATTTTGAATGATTTTCATCCATAATTGCCGACATTATGCGCGAGGGGACAAAGTACATACCGTGCGTCCAAGTGATTACGGGTACAATCAGCGCGAAAATCTCAGGTTATTGATAACATAATTAGAGTTGAACTACAATTTCTAAATCAAGAATCATTTTTAAAATTATTTGATGAATTTCAAGACTGATAAATTCATTTCAACTGCATTACAATTTCTTTGCATTTGAAAAAAATCGATTTTAAATAACTAGAAAAGAGATTTTTTCGCTGACTGTACCCGAATTACTTGGACGCACGGTATATACTACATGCCAAAAATTGCACATCTTCCATACTAGCTGTCTGACAAAGTTTTTGTAATAAAATTTATCACTTTTTCATCAGCTTCTTATTCAGATTTTTCTGACATTTTATGAGCAAAAAAAAAAATTATAGTACTTGAAGAACATTTTTCATTCAAATAACTCCATTTTATCTAATGAAAAACATCAAGGGACGAAATGCATCAAAGTAGAAAACCATAAAAATGGAAAATTCATCACTTTTTCATCACTTTCATCACCGAAACAAAAAAATTAATCACCTGTTAGACACCATGCAACGATTACAAATGGTCTGAAATGCCAAGATATGAAAATCCCTCTCCTTCGACTCTCCTCCCTGAATCAGGTAGGCTGTAACAGTTATCGTTTTCATTGAAAACTCAGCTAATTACTACTATACTCAATGGATATCGACTTCGTACGCAATATCCATCTCAACCACTCAAATCGAGGACAAGATTTCTCGAACATCTTCGCTGTGTTTCAAAAGCATATTGACAACCGATAGATACATCCTTATCGAAGCCAGTTTCCACTCGTTACCCCATACCAAGGAAGCCATCGTAAGGGAGAAATTCTCCGGAGAATTTTTACCCTTTAATTTCAACTCGACGGTAAAGCGGGACGAGTTTCTTATCGGAATTAAATAATTCGATTCAACAGAGGTTCTCGGCTTCCGCGATACGTAGGGGCGCGATACGATGTTTTTTTAATGGCGCCTCGGTTTTTATCTTCGCCTCGATGTTACATTCCGTTCGTAATTTCATAACGCGTATAGCGATTTTTTTTCCTCCCGCCACCAATCAACTGACAGCAATAGCGTAAAATTATTTTTTTGAATACGAACGACGTCGTACGAGCGGTCATAATTGCATTTCTTCTTGGATACGTGCCAATAATCCGAAATTATCGCCGAACGATTCACCTTTTTTTCACTCGCCTTAGATTTACTACTTCGCTTTCGGAATATAATTTATGATCGGTTTGGTTATACTGTAGCTCCGGTGAGACATTTTCGTTGCATCGTTGCGTTTGAGAAATATACCAGCGCGTTTTTTTCCTCGTATTTCCTTTCTTTATTTCTTACATATACTCATTCGGACGTATATACGTTCTTAAACAATTATTTGGAATAAGTCCATCACCGTTTAATCGAAAGTAATTTGTTAGCGAGTAAGTAGAAAACACATACGGTGGGGTGTTCTCGTCCATTTCTCATTCTACCGACCAAAACGCAAATATTTATTGCGTAAAATTTTGTCATTCGATGGATGAAAAAACGAAAACAAAACTATATCGTTACACGTTACATTACCGGGAGAAAATTACAAAACAACCAATGACATAAAAAACACCAGGGTGAAAAATAATTACGTCGGTAGGGCAAAAAATCCACCAATTTTTTCCATTACTTTCGGTATCATTAACCACGTGCTGTAAATATCACCATAGGTCGTACATACCATACCTATAAAATACACAGCGAACAAAAATCCATTACATTAACTGAATTTCGAGCCGGCCCTGGTCGCGTATACGAGTGTTTGTATTTGCCACATCGTATACTTGGAGTTGTTCTTTTTTAGGCTAAACTTCTGACCTTTTTATTATACCATTATTCGAATCAAGAGAAGTATTCGTGTCCTTCGCGTACGCATATCGATCTACGTTTCAGTTTCAGGTGATTTACACTACCTCGCTTTTCTCGCCTCAATTGACTGTTGCTGAAAGTTCATAACAACCTGTGAAAAGACTCGTTCTTGCTTCGAATTTCGGCAGAAATGAAAAAATACGCAAATAAAATTAAATTTAATACAAAATTTTCAAAAATACGTTGAAAACGAAAATAAATATGAACCCAATCACTCCCCCCCCCCCCCACCAAAAAAAAAAATTAAAAGAGAAAATATAGTTCACAAATCAAAAACAGCAAATGAAGAAATAAATGAGCCAAAAAAATTTAGAAAATAAAAAAAATCCAAATTTAATAAAATAAAAAATCGTGCCTTTGGCCTAAGAGGCAGTACGTGGGACTATTCAAAAAAAAAATTCAAACTTGGAACAAAAAGTCATGAAATAAAAATATATCAAGGAATTCATAAAAAGCAGTCTAATACAAGTAAGTCAAATAAAAAAAATAAGTCACAAAATGAAAGTCATTAATTAAAATAAGTCAAAAGTCAGCAAAAAATCCAAACATGTATAAGTCCGAAATTTAAAAAATGTCAAAAATGAAAAAAGTCATAAAAAGTGCAAAAGTCTAAAAATAAAAGCCGTGGAATAAAAATAAGCAATTTTTCTTCAAAAAGGATAAATCAGTCCTAAAATGAAAATAAGTCAATCTGTTGTCGAAAGTAAAAAAATGAAGAAAATTAATAAGTCATATGGAATAAAAAAATCTAAAAATGAATCACTTCAAATGGTGAAGATGAGGAACTCTAAAAATGATAAAAGTCAAAATTCGCGAGAGAAAATGCCGAAACATGAGTAAGTGCAGAAATCGAAGAAGTCATGAAATAAAACAAATATATTTATTTATAGTAAAAAAAAGTCAAAAATTTATAAGTCAAAAAATCGGAAATTTTTAAAATAAGTCATAAAATCGAAAAATAAATGATCCAAAAATTGTAAAAATCAATAATGAAAACAAGTCAATTTCTAGTGAAAAAAAAAGTTGAAATAAGCAAATCAGAATGAAAAATTCTAGAAATTAACATTATAAAATGGAAACAAATCAATTTCTCTCTGAAAGTAAGTCAAGAAATTGACAAGTTCAAAACCTGCAAAATCTCAAAAATGAAAAAGTCATACAATAAGTAAAGAGGTCTAAAAATTAGACAATCCAAGTTATAAAATGAAAACAAGTCAATTAATCCCTAAAAAAGAAATCCAAAAATTCAAAAATTCATGGAATGAAAACAAATATTCGTACATTTCTAAAATATAAATAAATGAAGTAAAGTCAAGAAATTAAAAAGTTCAAAATTTAAAAAGTCAAAAATAAGTCGTAAAATTGAAAAAGTCATTAAATGAAAACGAGTTAACTTCTGGTAATAAAAAAAAAACAAACAAACAAACAAATCAAATAAAAGTTATAAATGAAAACGAGATAATCTGTCTTCAAAAAGAAAGAGTCGAATAATTAATGAAATGAAATATGGAAAAGTCCGAAATTAACAAAGCTATGGAATGAAAGAGCTCAAAAATAAATAAAAAAAAATAAAAATAAATTAGTATTAAAAGTGAAAAAATTACCAAGTGCCATAAAAAGACCTGAAAAATAGATAAGTTCAATACTTCAAAATTAAAGAAAAAAAAACAATGCTTACAAAATGAAAACATCTGAAAATATAAAAACGAGACAGTGCAAAAAATAAAAAATAAAGTAATGTTCAATAAATTAAAAAAAAATAAATAAAAACATCTCGATTTTCACCAGTCCCTACCATTGAAAATTCAATTTATTAACAACATTCAATCTAGAAACAACAGTCCAAGATTCATTTTTGAACAGTCGCTAACAATCTCTTACAAGTGATTAAAATTCACTCACCAGCGTAATTTGGCTACCATGACATGATAATTACGGCCAACCTACTCACTAATATTTTAACACCAAATGCTTCTTTGGCATTTTCCAAAATACACCCTACTTATGAATCATCGCTTCAACGTGCCGAAGCATTTTTAATAAATCTATTCGAATAGCCCTTTTCGTACTTCCCATCTAGATACCATCTAACCTTGTTTGCGTTCATTTCGTAGCAATTATTTTAAAAGCGAATTCCACTTCGCAAAAGCAAACGTTCGCTATCTTCGGCACTTTCGTTTTATTTAATACGTTAACTTATCAATATTCGATCAGTACCACGAAATTTGCTAAAAAGGTAAATATTTTCTTTCCTCGGCGTTGGCTCAATTTTATACGTCGGTAACGATTTCCCGTGTTATTGTAACTTTGCATGTTCCGATATACAAGCACCGAGCTTCTTTCTTCGTCTTTACCACCCTAAAGGCGTCGATTTAATACCACACCGCTAGTATATTTTATAACTTGACGCGAAATTTTTTACACGCGTATTTCACAAATTTCACTGCGCCACCTATAAATTCAATTTATTCACCGAGAGCTGCCAAGCTAAGTAGAACATGAATCCTTGAGCTAAATCCGAAAGCATGTTTTTTTTTTTCTTAATTCAAGTTAAATATGAATCCGTAGTGTAACGAATTCGCTCCATTTCAGCTTATTTTTAATTCCGAGTTTTTTCCAATTTTTTATTTGTTTATTTTCGATGATCTTATTTACCTATATTACAATAAATGTAGACACAAAAAGCCAATTTAAGGAAAAAATCCCAGCGATGATTTTTTTCATCAATATCTAGGAGAATGCCACTCTACAACATTTACTAAGAGTTCGAGTGACGTAACTCGGGCTAGGCATACTCCAATTTATGGGTTTTAGTATGTTGTGCGGAGAGTATATTCACGAAAAGAAATATTTATTGGAAATCTTTTCCATGACTACCTTTTTTTCTTCTTATCTACATTTACTGGATTAAAGTATTTTTATTTTATTTTATTTATTTATTATGGGTTATTCAATTACTAAGACTAGTACGCCAGTGTAGCCCTTATTAAAATAGAAGTTTTGACATTTTCAAGTATTCGAGAATTTTGTTAAATAAATGGGGGTCATCCGAAATGATTGTTTCATGTAGATTTAGGATGTTCGAATATTTTTGAAGCTTTCGCGCATGAATACAAGATGATGGGAAGAGATGGGAGATACTTCCAATGTAGTTCATATGGTTTCAGGATAAGTGGAGGATGGAGCCAAATATATGGTTGGAAAGTTCTTGAGGAGATTATAATGTTTAGGAAAAACTTTTTTTTTCCCTTCAAAAAGCCCATAAGCGAAAAGCAAAATAATTTTGAAATATACCACCTTGAAAAAAAAAAAAAGCGTAAGTAGCCATGCCGCTTACTATAGAGCTGAGTTTTTAACTGAGACTTGTTCAGGTCTAGAAATAACGTTGCTAACCGCTTCCATATTAAACATTTTGTTAGTTAATCGTGTCTCTTCAAGCTCCACTCAAATTTTTACATTCCACCATTTTGTACCAATTTCGACCAAACTCAAGAGGTCATATTCTGATTACCAACTAATCTTACAAACAAATTTTGACCTTTCCAGATAGAATTGGTGAGGAGATATGAAAGATTCAAGAATTTTCATCACTCAAAACTTCCTCAAAAAGCTGTTTTTTGCTCCAACTCCCCTCAAAATGCATTTAAGAAGCTGAAATTTGGATATATTAGCGTCCGTGGCTTACTCTTTTACGTGAGATCAAAAACGAAAAATTTTCGCCATTTGCCCTTTCTCCAGTCTCCCTCAAAATTTGAGTGATCCGCCATTTTGAATTTTATAGGAAAAACAAAAAAAGTACTTTTTCAAATTTTTAAAGAGAGCCCCTCACCAAATTTTGAGCGAATTTCATGAATATCAGCTGGCACTAAGCGTAAGGGGAAAAAATATATAATTATCAAAGATGGTCTGAAACGCCAAGATTTGTAGACCCCACCCTCCCCGACCTCCTTTCCCAAATCAGGTAGGCTGTAACAGCTATTGTTTTAAAGTTAAAAACTCAGTTTAAAAAATGTCAATTAGTGTACTTTCCCTCCACTCTCTAAAACGCGAAAAAAGATTGGAAAAAAATCTAATGCTTCAAATTAACGTCCACTCCTTTAACAGCATTTCAAGATTACCATAATTTGGAAAATTTGCATGGAAGTAAATGTATTATACAGTACTGCTCTTTTCTCCCACTGTTTTAGAACCATTGGACAGAATAAGAGAAAAATCGCAGGAAAGTTTTGGCTACTACTTAGGCATCGTAAGGAATGGTGTTTCAGGCCACCTGTAAATAAATTCCCATATTCCAATATTACATTGTTGAGAGGGCTTTAAAAACGCACAGATGACGAAAAAATAAAATAAAAATGATAAAAAAAAAACAAGTATTTTGCTATCATAACTATTTCACTCATTATGCTATACCTAGTAAAGATGGTAGGGGAATATGAATAAACTCAACTACCTCCCTAAACTTTAGTTACGACATGTATCAACACTGTGATGCATAGTTTTTATGGTTTACTTACTTCGAAGCTTAGCTTTATGAACTGAAATGAAGAAAAAAAATAGTTTCCATTTCTATGTTCTCATTTATATTTGTAGAAAAGGCATTAATATGAAGTGGAGTTATTGGGATTTCTATTATGCTTGAAAAGAAAAGTGTAATGACGTAACTTGTGTAAAAGTTGAAGTAAAATGTTTTTGTACTGAACTATACAACAGCACTTTTTCTCGAGATATTGGAAAAAACTCAATTTTTGGAGTATTTTTAGCCCCTCGTGAGCTACACGTCATTCCTATCTATGGTGATTTCCAGTATGTTGTTCGTGTAGTCATTGCCGAGACATAAATAAGAAAAAATTACTGTTGAGAATTTTTTCCACTAAAATATCAACATCACTATCAATAATTCCTAATGGAGAAAAATTTATCATGAACAATATCAGCAACTATTCACACATCAAAGTCATTCGAATTAATGATGAGAAGGTTTTAGACAGAAGTCAGTACCAACAGTCCGCGAACCTCGATCACTCTTAGGCGACAGGGAAAAAATCATCCAACGTTTCACATTCTCGATTCCTCCGAAAACAAGCCCACAAAAGCAGTGTTCCTCGAAGACGATATTAGCATTTAAATAGGAAAATTATCGTACGCAGAAGTAGATTTTAGCCTTCTGTGAGCTACGTGTCATTCCTATCCACGGGGATTTCCAGTATGTTGTTCGTGTAGTCATTGCCGAGACATAAATAAGAAAAAATTACTGTTGAGAATTTTTTCCACTAAAATATCAACATCACTATCAATAATTCCTAATGGAGAAAAATTTACCATGAACAATATCAGCAACAATTCACACATCAAAGTCATTCGAATTAATGATGAGAAGGTTTTTAGCACAGAAGTCAGTACCAACAGTCCGCGAACCTCGATCACTCTTAGGCGACAGGGGAAAAAATCATCCAACGTTTCACATTCTCGATTCCTCCGAAAACAAGCCCGCAAAAGCAGTGTTCCTCGAAGACGATATTAGCATTTAAATAGGAAAATTATCGTACGCAGAAGTAGATGGTTTATAAATTGGTCGCGATGAAATTTCATTACGGTTACTTTTTCCACCATTCCTACCCAGCCGATGGAAACGATAAAATTACTCCAACTTTCGTGCCGCATCACCACCACAGACTTCTCGTCTGTCCGACAGGGTCACCCTGTACCTCTGAAATATTTCCATCGCGATAATGACTATCTCGAAGTATACCTTATTTTTGCAATCCATATCAAAACACGCTGGTCGTGGCTGCTGATAGGGAGTTTATTTCGTTAATTCGTTAAAAATAATTTGCATCTACGATACACACGAGTGTAATGAAATTACTCCCATTATCTCGACCACACACATTAACGAATCAGTTAATCGAGGCATTGGGTTTCAAAATCACTCTCCTCCGTACACAAAAACTTCCAAACTGACCTTAAAGTTGGGTCTCGAGTTCAACGATAATATTTTATCGCAAGCATGATGCTTTCTTCTTCATTCGATACAGCCATATAAGCGATAAAATAAAAATTAATAACCACCATTCGAGTACACTTAGACCCAATCACGTACGTGCATCTCACCGAACCCATATCTATCGCTGTGAAAAAACCTAATTAAAACTTCGATGAAAGCATTCACGCCGCTAGTCTTATCATTCGACTCTATAAATCCGATTTACCATTCAACAATTGATTTTCGATAACAATTTACATAACGTTACACCTCCGTAGGCACGCGATACACCCACTGACGTTTTTTCACGTTCTAATGAAAACCTCGAATTTACTTTTTCCCCCATTCTCGCTTGTAGATGTTACATAAAGAGCATTTTCAAGATGGTATTTAATTCTACGAGCTTTTCCTCGTTCGCACGTGTCACATATATTATTTTTTATATTGAGAAAGAATCCACCGAAGCAACTTTACGGCGCTAGTTCTTCGCGTAATTTAGCTTTAATGAGCACGCGGATGTTTGCAAACATCTTTTTTAACCAAAACGTCGATAACGTAAAATACCGAAATATAAAAAACGCTAAATTATAGCAACTTTCCAAACGCACTGATTTCCAACAAAACCAGGCACTTCCACTCGAATCCTGTTATAAGGACAACGACTATTATAAATTTCACTCTATAAGTATTTTCGCGTTAGTTCATCGCTTATTTAGAAGACGATAAGAAAAGATCCGAAGAAAAATCGCCTTTTCTTTGGGTTACATTTTCACGACATTTTAAATAACGTGGAGTTGCGAGTTCGTCGAAATTTAAACTTTTATAGATGTAAACTTTTTTGTTTGGATTTTTCATGTCTTTGAAAATAGCTTATTTGGGTGATAAAACGATGAAAGAAAAAATATCAGATTCAACGACGGGGGATTTTTTAGGTCAAGGAGAAAGCAGATTATCCATAGTAGTAGACTACAATTTTCAACGAGTAAAATACTAATTTCCAATTTTTTAATCATAATATAAAATAATAAGTAATATAGAAGAATCGCCCAAACTTTGTATTGATATTCCACAAAACGTTAACTTCTCTTTAACGAGATATTCTGAATCAAGAATTAATGAACAATAATTAAAAGGCATTTTCTACACATCTTTTCTTTTTATCTCAATTTCAATAGGTGTGAAGATAGAATAAAAAATCTAGCTCATGTTGGATATGCCTTCACATTAGTAAGTGAATCCAATAATTATCAAATTCATCCGTCTGCTTTAATTCACACAGCTGAATTTCTAGCCATATACCAATGCTTACTACAAATCCAAATATCACAAAATAAATCAGCCATCTTATAACTCAATCATATCGGACTCAGCGCACACATCGATTTATCTCTAATATTTTCAACTCAATTGAGGCTCTCCAAAGAAAATAAAATAAAATTATATTCCTATGTCCCCAGCCACTACAATATTTTATGAGAAGAAATTGTTGACATAGACTAGTCCAGGATGCTACTGTTCCATCTTCACTGCTAGCCACAACCAATCAGGACTCGAAGTCCCTGCTTTAGAACTTTTCAGAGTCAACTTGGCAATCTCAATGATTATAAAGCCGTACGAAACTACTTATCCATGAAAAATTCACATCGAAATCTGTCATTTCTCAACATACGTGAGACTGTAATATTTGGAAATTCAGCTGGGACATATCAGACTCACTCCACAGTATCTTTTAGTTGGTGAACGAAAAACCCAAATCTATAGTTTTGGCGAAATAGCCCCCATCACAACCCAATGCATCATTCTCCAATGCCTTATAATTTATAAATTATACATATAATACTCGTCAATCCCTCAATACAGAAAATCATTTTCTACTCCCATAAAAGATGACCTACAGACTGTCGATAACATCCTGCCCTTTTGAAACTCTTAGCATTCATCTGAACAGTAAACGTCTTTAATTGATAGTAACAAATCTCATGTATGTAATGCATATTTAGCTGAGTTTTTAACATAATAACGATAGCTATGACAGCCCGTCTGATTTTGGAAGGGAGGGTCGGGGGAGGGTGGGGTCTTTAAATCTTTGCGTTTCAGACCATTTGTAATCATCTGGCAAATGTCCAACTTTTTGGTATGTGCGGCGTCGGCGGATATTCATGAAATTCTCTCAAAATTTGGTGAGGGGCTCTTCTTAAAAATTTGAAAAAGTACTTTTTCCGTTTTTTCGATAAAATTCAAAATGGCGTATCATTCAAATTTTGAGCGAGGCTGGAAAAAGGGCAAACAACTCAAATTTTCCGTTCTTGATATCATACGAAAAAGTGAGCTACAGACACCAACATATTCAAATTTCAGCTTCATAAATGCATTTAGAGAGAGTTAGAGCAAAAAACACTCTTTTGAGGAAATTTCGAGTCATGGAATTTCTTGAATCTTTCATATTCTCACCAAATCAACTTACAAAGGTCAAACTTTGTGTGTGGGGTTAGTTGGTGACCAGAATATGACCTTTTGAATTTGGATCAAAATGAATCCAAAATGGCTGATTATAAAAACTTGAGTAGAGCTTGAGGAGCCTCAAGTTGATAAAAATGTAATTAATAGGAGGTCATATGATTACTGGGCATAAGAAGTATACTTTATCCCCAATTCACCTCCATACATGATGTTGAAAGGGAGGAGGGATAATCGAATTTAAAATGTGGTGGGGGTACACCAGAGGTCGAAAATTTTTTATTGCGGTGTTATATGATAAAATGACCCTGATAAACTCAGCTTTAGTAATGCGGCATGACTGTGCATACTTTTTTTTCATATTCAGTTCTCTTGACCCGTTTGAAGATTCCCAAAGAAGTTATAATTGAGTAATTTCTAAAATGCCAATACACATCTCTCTAGTTTTTTAAACAAGATTGGGTCTAAAAAACAGATGGTTAAATGATACAGTAGATGGGGAATGGGGTCTGTCAAATAAGTGAAATGACAAATAAAGGGAAGGATTTTTTTTAACGAAATAAATGAATATACAAAATTAAAAAACACAAAACTAAAAAAGTTGAAATTATAGAATTTTTTAACCAAAAAGTTGATCTTTTGAACATCTTGAATTAAATATTTTGCACGTAAGAACTAATTATTTTGTAGGTACGCTAGTCAAGTTTCAATCGGTAAAATAAATAAGTTCTGAGTAAATATTTACTTGCCAATAATTTTTGATTATGAAAATTCATCACGTGAATTTTCAATATTGTGTAAAAAGATTTCAAGCATGAAAATGCCACTTCACATTCTAATGTTGCTCCAAACAAAAGTGGTCATGATTTAAACTTCATTATGTACCACAGTTCCTTAAAAAGTAAAATTTATTATTTACTAGAAAAACATACATTTTTTTTTTTCAGCTACAATAGAACGATGGAAGTCGTATTTTTTAGCCTTAAAGAAATTTATTTAAAAATCTGAAAAAAAAAATGAAAATCGATTTGTTGGTCATTGCGTACCTTTATCGCTTATCTCAAACCTTGACACATAATTTTTTTTTGAGGACAAGAAATACCATATATGCACTATCAGTAATATTCCAAATCCAACATTTCAAGTAATTTTTGTTTTTGTAGTTTATGTAATTTTTACGTACATCAATTAATTAATTGATTAACTTTTATAATTTAATTTTTTTTACGTAATGTAATTATTAATAGAATCAGGCATATCATACTTATTTTCAGTTTTTTATTAAATTTAGTTTTACAACACCAATTTTGAAAATAATTTATAAATTAATATAAAAAAACATTCTTTTCAATCTAGGGCTCACGAAAGGATTAAATCATAAGCAAGGGAAGAGGGTTAAAATTGGAAGCAATCTTTAATAAATAAATACGTAATTAAAAAGTAATTATATTCATCCAGCGGACAATACGACCCACTTAAACATTCGATTTAGCGATAAGATACCCTTCGAACTCCATACTCGCACTCATATCTGGAAGTACTTCATTTCGCAGCACCATACAATTTCATTTTAATAATACCACAGCAAAACAAATATGGACATTGTACGATATCAATTTATCGAACTCATTATTACTTCGGTATCGATATAGTAAATTAACAACATTTTTGCTTATCACTTACGTATCGATTTTTTTATGCATGCGTGGAACCAAAAATAAAATTTCTAAAACGATGGTTTTAAAAATGAAGTATCAAATATAAAAGAAAGAATTCTTTTCAAATATTATAATCAGCTAGATATATTTATTAATATGTAGGTCTAATCTAGGACGCTGAGAGCATAATTAATCTCACTAAAAGTATCGGCCATAAATAACAGATGGAGAATTTTCCTTCTTTTCGATGTTCGTACTTAGTACCTAACGCCGAGTACATTAACAGCGATTTGGTGTGGTTTTCCAGAAGCTTACGACGTTAGGTTCTTCCTTTCACACTTGAACTTTTACATTTATAAATATTATGAAAATAACCCTCACAAAACCTAATTAAAAATCAGATCCATCGATATCGATTCCCTCACTCCCTCTTACTCCAAAAAATATCAATTTCTCGAACAAATCTTGTTACAACGCCATTCCATTTATTAGCCTCATTTCGATTCAATGGTCAAAACACCATATTCAATACGCTATAAGGGATCCGAGTTTACTGAACTTATAACTATATTAAAATAACGCGCAAAGAAAGTTACAGCAGTTTGGACGCGCAGTAATTACAAACTCGCCTCTTTCTTTCAATTAAGAAAGCAAAAATCAATATTTAATCTGCTCTTGATTACAGGGAACTTTCTTTACATTCGCACGAAGTGCCGAAATCGTCAAGTCAGCCGTGAATTTCGCGGAATTATTTCATTTAACATCATACCTCGTTAATAATATTACCGTCGAGCTAGCCCCAATCTCGTCGAGCTTTTGAAATCCGAGATGTTAGTAATGAAGAAATTTCAACAAAATGATTAAGCGATAAGTTCAATTATTTTCACGGAAGGCCAGGAGGGCAGAGAGGAGAGGTAATTCTATCAACGATAAATTAATGTTTCTTTTTGAGCGATTAACTTCTCAGTCGGCTGTTTCGAAAGAAATGAGGGCCTAAAGGATCGGGGGAAGTGATAAAACAATCTACGTGTTTATAAACACTACGGTCAATAAAACTAAAATTCAAACGTAAATAGAAGTAATCATCGGCAATCTGATACTGCTATAGATCATCATCTGGATAATGGGCGGTGGCCAATTGGGAATCACATCTTTCATCGTCTTAAATTGTGTCTTGAAAATTCAAATTCTTACCTGAAAACAGAAAAAAAATTTAGATAATTAATTTTAAATTTAATTTCTTTTTCATTTCATCAATTAATACTATTATATCAAAAAATAATTGAAGTTCTTTCCATATAATTGGAATGGTCAATAAGATGTTGACGGGCCTTTGCTAACACTATTACCCCTCTTTACCTTTAGTACTCCCTCCCATGGTCTCCTTTAAATATACTCCCTATAACCTCCAACTCTTTTATATGTGCCAATTGATATTTTATTATTTCTTGTTAATTGTAAATCACACGAAATTAAGTACTGTTATTAACCTCTTGACAGATTCCTTTATCCTCTACTCCAATATTCATGTATCCGAATCAATCAATAAAAAAAAACACCACCTGATTCCTATAACTGCACAGTAGCCATTATATTAGCTATAACTCTCGTGGAGTTTATGATATCTAATTGATAATAAGTTACAGGGCACAATGGACAATAAATGATCAAAGCGCATAGTACTTGGACTATCATCGTGGATGATAAATATACATGATTTTAAGCTTTCAAGAGAACAATTTTTTTTTCAATTTATTTGAACAAAACTTCGATTGAGTATTTACATGGGGAAAATAAAATAAAAACCAAAACATACTGGTTGAAAAAAAAAACAACAACAAAAAAATTGATTAAATAAAAAAATTAATGAATAAAATAAAATACAAAATAAAAATTTACAGAATGTCCTATGAGCTGTATTCTGGTTCCAAGCACTATTGCACCGTGTAAAATGCCTTTCAGCATTTCAGTGAATAATTTTTTGATTTCCTTTTTAAATTTTATTGGAGACGAAATAGATTCAAGGCACTGGGGGAGGTGGTATACATTTGCCACCAGCGAAACCGCTACCAAAGGTAAATAATTGTGTAATTTATCTCGTAATACAATATCATACATATACTGTCGTCCCCTTCAAAAAATTAATTTCTCCTAAAATCAGCGAAATCTGTAAAATATTATATCGAGCTATAAATTAAATTATAGCAACTGAATTACTTCAGGGTATGTTTAGTCTATTTGGCTTATTTTATCACATGATTTCACACAAATAATATTTTCGCATTTTCAACTAGCCAAAGAACATTTTCCAAATTTGAAGACTGGCAATTTTATGAGTTGATGTTCTTAACATACTTCATCATATTTTGTTGTCATGGTATCACACTTCCTCTGGTGTATCCTACTTCGATACTGGTTGTTTAAGAAGTTCCCATACTAGTCTCGAAATTGTGATTAGCAGTATGTGTTAATATAACCCAGATAAAAACTTTAAGCTTCGAACTCGTAAATAAATATTAGGTAAACATTAATGCATATTTATTTTATATTTATATAGTTTATAAAACATTATATGTTCCAATCTATAAAATTTTCTTATTACAGTTTTTTGTCGCCAAACTTGTCCAAAACGGCTTGACCGATTCTAATGAAATTTTGTGTGTATATTCAGTACGTCTGAGAATAGAAGGTAAATTATTTTTCATATCCCAAATTTGAAAATGGCTGATCACTCAAATTTGGAGGGAGGCTGGAGACGAGGCAAATAGTTCAAATTTTTATTTTTGATTACATATAAACAGTGAGTCAAGGGCACCAACATATCCAAATTTCAGCTTCCTAAGAGAATTTTGAGCAAAAAATGGCTTTTTGAGGAAGTTTTGAGTTATGAAATTTCCTAAACCTTCTTCATCTCCTCACCAAATTGACTTAGAGAGGTCAAATTTTGTGTGTAGTGTTAGTTGATGACTAGAACACGACCTCTTTAATTTCAATCAAAATAGATTAAAATGGCGAAATATCAAAATTTGAGTAGAACTTGAAGAGTCTCAAATTAGTAAAAATGTAATTAATATCAACTCATACGAATATTGGTGATAAGAAGTATACTATATCCCCAACTCACCTCCATACATGATGTTGGAGGGGAGAAAGAGGGTTATCGATGTCGAAAATTTTTTATTGCGGAGTCATATGACAAAATGAGTCCAAGAGACTAAACTTCCTTGATTACAGCTTCTCAAGTGCATTTGGAAAGGAGTTAGAAATAATTTATATGGCAAAACGTTTGCCGAGTCAGCTAATTTTCAATATAAAATTTTTCTTAAAGAAATATAAAATACTAACTTGCTTTTTTCAAAGTAATATTATTAAATTCACTATCTTCAAATAAAAATGTGAATATTATGTGCTAATTCACCAATATTGAAGATGTAATGGGAAGGCAATGTTGATAAATTTTCATTTTTGAATATACCCTCTCTCTATTGAAGCAGGGTCTCCTCACCCCCCCCCCCAAACATAATACGAGTATATCATACGTTTCCAAGGTATCATTTACCCAGCACTGAAGTCAATATAAAGCCGAACATGAGATTTTTGAGTCTCCCTGTGAAATTAAAAAAAATCTGAATTTTTTTTATCTTCCAAAGAAGTAAAAATAATTACGTCCACATCACTCTTCACTTTACGATGATATTTCATACCTATATTTTCAAATTGTGAATATTTATTTGTTTTTATACGCTTCTTGCTGCCACATAGATCAGAGACAATGATGATTCAAGTCAAATTTTGAAAAAGAGATGTAGGGCCAGGGAGATTGAAGTCCAAATAAGGCAGATTGTCTTTTAACCCGTGTTCCTAAAATTACACGAAGATCCATGTTACACATTTATAAATAATTTACAATTTTAATAGAATTTTTTTGTGGTTCAGTTTTATATTTTTTTAAGCCAATTCGAAAAAAAAAATGAAAAGCAGGGCCCTAAAATTATTTTTACTCCAGATCAATTTTGCTTTTATCTAGCTCTGATGTGGCATCATTTTTATAAGAAGAGAATGAGATTTTTAGGGCTTGAAATTATTTCTGTGAGATGGGAGGAATGCGGTATAGAATGAAGGTATGGCAAGATGTCATTTTAAAATAAATAAAAAATATAATACTTTTTATATAGATAAAAAAAATTGTGAGATGATTCAAACGTGGAAAAAATTTAACACGCCTAGATTTCGCCTCTGAATGCCAAAAAAATTTTTAAATTACTCAAAACTCGAATGTATACCATTTTGATAAAAACAACGAAGTCTTAAAGACTGATGTCTATCATGACACATATTAGATGAGAAGGGAGTTGTGGCGATTTCATTCAAAATCTAAAGCATAGTTCCCCTTCAATCTTCAACGAATGAGGTATTATGGCAAACTACAATTAAAGGCGACTGAATTCCATTCCCAAATCACCATTTTCGGTCCAAAAAAAAAAAAAAAAAAAAAAAGGAAAGTCGAATGCGTTTTTCGAGCCTTTAAGCGTGAAAAACAACGAACTTCAAATGACATTCCATACACGTGGTATCATTTTATGGCTTTTATGTCAAAACGATAACACTAATTGCCAACTGTCGAATCACCATTCAGCAATGGAGCCTACATTTTTCACCCAGACGCGAAACTTTTACGCAATCCGGACTGCCATCCTGACGAAATCACAGATACATGTATTTACTTTGAAAATACGACGCAATACCAAAAGCTCGTGCTTTTAAGTACATTTGTTTATTACGTTCGGTGATAAATACACCATATAAATCGTACGCGTTGAATTACGTCTTAACTCGGCAGCCTATTAATACTATCCAGTATCCAATCGTGGTTTTCAATTAAATCGCGCCGATATTTCGCTACATAGGTGAATAGATCATGCGAGTATTGACTTCACATACTTCCTAAATCGATTGTTCGCGTTACTCGAGATAAGCGAACTTCGACTCTCCCAGACGAATATTTTGCATACCTTTAAATTTAGCGGAGATCACCGCAATTTTAATTTCGTATCTGCCACTTTTACTCGCGTGTATCACCAGAGACTAATTCGAAGTTGAAATTCGCTTTTCTTATTTTCCTCTCAGAGTTAAGTTTAAAAACATCGCATCCCATATTATTTTGTAATGTACTTTCGAGCTTATTGCTTGTGTTGTTGGTTAATTGGATTCAGATGGTTTCATTTCGCGATGAAATTACCTTCGGATGTGATAACCTCAAAGGCGCTCCGATGATACGCAAAGGGTAATTGGCAAATTATTTACCCTCGGTAACGATTCCCTTTTATGGCGCTGACAACTGAAATTTTTATTTCACGCGTTCAATTCTAGCACCACGCTACCCAAATATATGGCAACACTGAGAGTTGAGTGTACACGATGAACAGAAAACAGAACCACCAAATATACGTAATAAGGAAAAATAATGATTAGTGAATTTGTATTGGCAATTTTTTTCCTAAATTTGTTTCGAATATTTTATCGAAAATGGTAAACCGTATAAATTATGCAGTACCTAGCTAGTAGTTACCTAAATACTTACCATGAAAAATGTTCAAATTAATAGGTATTATTAGCATTTTTTTTTTCAATCAGAAATTAAGAGGAATAAAGGTTCTCCATTTCAAAAAAAAATAAAAATAAAATAATCAATCAAATCAAATCAAATATTTATTACCCCTTAATGTCCGGCGACTTCTGTCGCGTATGGACGGGCGATTATTATTACATTTTTTTTTTTTTTTTCAAATATAAACATAGACATAAACATACATATATGGCTGGTGCGGCCTTAGTTACCCCATGTGTCGATTGGTTTTAATCCCAAATTATAGCCATACTTAAACTATAGTTATATCATAGGTAGGACCTATGGTTAGCGGTTATTATTTCACCCATTTATATCTTCCCTTCCGCCAAAGAAATTTTTAATTTTTGCTTGAATTTTTTTTTGTTATTTAACAATGCCTTTAGCTCTCCATCTTTTATATCATTAAATATTTTAGGACCTCTATAACCTATTTGTATTTTTGAATGCTCCAACTCCCAGTTCGTCAGCGGGTCACATTCTGATACCAAACTTACCCCATACAGAAAGTTTGACGTTTCTATATTGATTTTGTGAGAAGATATAGAAGATTCTTTCAAATTATAGTAATTTGAGGCTCCTCGAGTTATCATCAAAATTTGACGATCCGCCTATTTTGAATTCATTTTGACCCAAATTGAAGAGGTCATATTTTGATCATCAACTAACCATACATACAAACTTTGATCTTCCCAAGTCGATTTGATGAGGATATATGAAGTATTCATAAAATTTCCTGCACAGCAATTTCCCCTCCAAAAGCCGTTCTTGGCTCCAACTTCCCCCAAATTCATTTGGGAAGCTAAAATCAGAATATTTTAGTCTCTTAGACTCCTTTTATCAAATGATACCACATTAAAAAATTTTCTATTTCTGTGTACCTTACCATATTTTGAGTTCGATAAACCCCCCCCCCCCCCTTTCCCCTCCAACAACACGAGTAAAGGTGAATTTGGGATATAGTATACTTCTTATTCCCAATAATCATATAAGCTCATATTAATTACATTTTTACTAATTTGAGGCTCCTCAAGCTCGGCTCAAATTTTGATAATCCGCCATTTTGGATTGATTTTGAGCCAATTTCAAGGAGTCATATTCCAGTCCCAAACTAACCCCACACACAAAGTTTGACGTTCAAATATAAATTTGGTGAGGAGATATAGAAGATTCAAGAAATTTCGTAACTCAAAACTTCCTCAAAAAGCCATTTCTCGCTCTAACCCCCCTCCGAATGAACTTGGGAAGCTGAAATTTGGCTATGTTGGTATCCTAGACTTACTCTTCCATATGGATTCAAAATCAAAAGTTTTGAGGGATTTGCTCCTCCTCCAGCCTCCCTCAAAATTTGAATGATCCGTCATTTTGAGGTGTATCAAAAAAACAAAAAAAAACTTTTTCCGTATTTTCAAGAAAAACCTTTCTCCAAATTTTGAGAGAATTTCATGAATACCCCACGGCGTTACGCGTGAAGGAAAAAAGTACATATACATACTAAAAAGTTGTACATTAGCCAGGTGATTACAAATAGCCTGAAACGCAAAGATTTGAAAAACGCACCCTCCCCCACCCCCTTACCAAATCAAGCAGGGTGTAATAGCTATCGTTTTTATTGAAAATTCTGCTAAAAAAAAAGATCTAAAATGAAAAACTTTTTTGAAATGTTTATCATCAGAGCAATTACTATAGAGATACACGAATACCTATTATAATTTTAATTGTCAAATGAATAATATACTCTTATATTTCTTCCATTCTTGCATACACTCCCTTTCCCCCTCCACTATAATTTCAGTTTATTTTATTTCTATGAATAAAGAAGTTTTCACCAAAGTCATTAATCTTAGATGACATAAGCATTGCCATAATCTATGTTCAGTTAAATTTTTTACATCATTTTTTAATTTTATTTAGTTTTATTTTAAATTCTCATCGCAAGATTTCTAATTCATTGCAGCGTGTTCAGACTAAGGGAAAAAAAATAAAAGAATAAATGTTGATCGATTTTTTTGAATATTTACTTCGCTTTCTCAGATGGATAATGAATCAAATACCTAGACAAAAACGATTTGCTACCTTATGCAGGGGCGTACTGAGGACATTCTTCAGGGGGTGGGAGAAATCCAAAAATTGCCAATTAATACAATGAAATTTTACCAACTGTTGACCTTTTTTTTTTTTTTTTTTTTTTTAGTCTTCAAAAAATTTAAAAATAGCTGTAATCATACTGCGCAAGTGGTCAAGTTTACCAACTTTACGCTAAAACTCCAAATTTACCAATTTTCCAAAAGCCAAGGAGCTACGTCCCTGGTTGTGCGCTATACATGATATATAAGTTGGCATCAGTTCGAATTTATTCGAGTTCTTATTTTCCAAAAGAAATTCAAGTATTATAAATTTCCCAACTTTTCAAAACACCTGGGGGGAAGCTCTCCCCATCCACCCCCCTTAGTTACGCCTCTGACCTTATGCCTATATACATATTGCATAACAAATATTGGCCAATCAACTACAAACTGTCTAAAACGCGACGGTATGATATCTGTTTTTCCCAACCCCTTCATAGCAAATCAAAGGTCTATAATAGCTCAGCATTTCATCACAAACCCCGCTAAAAATCCACGTGTTTTAATTTTTCGTAAACTACGCTGAAAAAATAAACAACGCGATATTCGTGATCATTGATTTTCTATCTCTACACACGTCGTATAACAATCCACATCGTGTACATGATCTTCCCCTAACCTCGCTTAATATATTCCACCAACGCATAAACAAAAAATTCGCAATCCGCTCCATTAAACTGGAAGCCAAAATGCCAGATACTCTTTTGTTGATTCTGCGCGCGTTAAAATAGAGCCGAAGGCGCCTAGATCGTCCGAACCATCGGGCGCATCAAGCGGACGGAAAAATACGCGTGGCGAAGAAAAGTATAAAACCATAAGTCACACCATTAGACGGGTTAAGATTCGATAAAAATTTCAATATTCTCACACGGCGCGGCGAATTTCTGCAACATATACGGGCGTCGATAAAGCTAATAAATTTTACTCGCACCAGGCCCCGTCACATCGTCCATAATTCACCTCGATCGGCATTACCGATTCTCGCTGCGTATTCTGATTTAAATTCAACTGCGCGCAATTTCAAAATGCACCCAATAATTGATACGGCGCATTAATATCGAGATAAGGGTAATTACCGGCGATGACCTTCTGCGCCAAACTGATACGTATAATTGGCCAGTTTAATGAACTTTTATTGTCGAATCGAACGGAGCGAAAAAAATACACAGAAGCCGATCTCGCAACTCGCTCCAAAGGACAATAAAATAGAGAAAAAATTAAAAAGCTGTAAAACTGCCATTACAACGTTTTTAATAGCCATCGATCCGCTAATTACTGCTCACGCGCCCTCTTTAATTGCCGCCTCGACGTAACGTCATTTTTCCTTCTAATCCCTGCGAGAAAGTTGTTTCGGCCAAAAATTTTCTTTTCGAGTCGATTAACTCGGTCGAGCGAAAAAAACCACGCAAATGTCCGAATACCGGAAAAACCCACGTGTAGACGTCATTCGCCTTTCGTATGTACCTTACAATTACGCTTAGGTCGTTGAGCTTTTGCCATCGTTACACATAACCTAAACACTCGTACTATTTCGAGTTTGTCGAATAAAAACGAAAATTATTACGCCGTTCGTATCAAGTACCTGTTTTCTGAGATTTATCAACGGGGGGGGGGGAACTGTCAAAACATTACGCCGCGAATGCGGAAAACGATATAAATACTCATTGTGTGAGATTTTTTTTCCATCTCACTTACGTCATTTTGATCGGTGAACTATAACGACCGGCAAGAAAAACCAAATAACGAGCTTATACGCGAAACAAATTATCCGAAAACTAGTAGTAAATGGTTAACAAATCACCTACATCGCGACACAAATCGGTTTAAAAATAAAAACTTTCATCATCCCATGTACCAGTAACAGTGACAGAAATGGAAACTGAAACTAAAAAATTAACATCTGAAACTGAAACGTAATTTAGACAGTTTCAGTTTTTTGAAAAAGCTTACCCTTTGGCTCTTTCATTCTGTGCATTAAATTTCACGACTCAAAACTTCCTCAAAAACCTGTTTTCTGCTCTAATTCTCCTCAAAATGCATTTAAGAAGCTGAAATCTGGATATGTTAGTATCCGTGGCTTACTTTTTTACATGAGATCAAAAACGAAAAATTTGAGCTATTTGCCCTTTCTCTAGCCCTGCTCAAAATTTGAGTAATCCGCCATTTTGAAATTTATCGAAAAAACAAAACGAGTACCTCTGCGTATTATTAAGAATAGTCTCTCACCAAATTTTGAGCAAATTTTATGGCATGGGGAAAGAATATATACACTAAAAAGTTGGACATTTGCAAGATGATTAGTTGATTACAAATAGTCTGAAACGCAAACCCCACCCTCTCCCGACCTTCTCTTCCCAAATCAGGTAGGCTGTAATAGCTATCGTTTTCAAGTTGGAAACTCAGCTAAAAACACACGAGTATAGCTCAAAATGAAGATTTAGAGAAAATGCTTAACATTTTTAAACGTAAGCAAGCTCCTAATTCTTCTCATAAAACATGCTTCGTCGTACTCGATCATTTTGATACACAGGTGAATCCAACAAATTTCTCACGTCGCAGTTCTCACATCCCCATCGCCACAAATTAAGTAAGATAAGAGTGCGTTCCTTTTTCGGAGCATCGTATTCCTCAATTTCTGAACTACATGGTTCGAAACCTATTCACACACCCACTTTCTTAATTCTTACCCTTGGAATATAATTTTAATTTTCCCATTTACACACACCGAACACCAGTTAATTCGACGCCCCTAGGTAATACATAACTACAATTTTTCCTCAATTAGCGAATCTCTCGTACGCGAACAAAAACCCAGCGAGACGAATTCGCGGAAACTTATTATTTGCCCGTCAGCGCCGGAAAACTTTCGCTCGTATACCTTCGTCGCGTAATCGAATAAAATGCTCGTACATCGCAGCGCCTAGTAGCTTTTGAAAAAGCGCTCGATATACGACGATTCGAAACAAAGCGACCGAGAATTACGAAGCGTCGCGAAAGCGAGAAAAATGCCATATTCGGGTGACATTTGAAAGCACCTAAAAGCATCGGGGGTACTTGAAAAGGATAATGCGAAGCAACCGCCCTTCGAAAAACTGTCACAATGTTAGCAAACGAACGACGCCGCCAACTAAGGTACTTTCGCCAAATGCTTCGTAACGAGTAGACAACGAGAAAAAGCCTACCGTGTAAAAATTTAATTCGTATTTATACGCCCAAACGATTCGGAATATTTTTCACGGTTAATGTACCCTGTAGCCTCGTACCGCTACCATTCCTACGTTGCTCTTTGATGCGTATTTCGTCTATATTTTTCATCCTTGTAGGAACACGAAAAGAAAAGGTGTCTCGTGAGGTCGCCCTTTAATCGGGGTCGTCGATTATTGTTTTTCGTACAAAGTCTCAGAATTTTCAATATCCATTCTTTCTTCGAAGAAAAAATCCTAAATATATTAAGCAATCATTTTGAGACGTCTCGAAACACAAATTCAACAAGTCTTCACCAACCCTATCATAATTACTTTAAAAAGCTCTATAATATATATATATTAAACAAATTATCATAATTGATTATCGACTTCTTCTTTCCTGGAACAATGCGAAAAATATCGCAACTTCAATCCATTACAATCCCATTCCACATAAGCTTTTTTAAAGAACACCAACAACTCTATGTCGTTCAATATTTAACTTCGTTTACCGCGTTTCTTCGTTTTTTGCTTCCTTTCACAACAGTTATCATACTTTATTAATTCATGCTTCGCTTAAAACGGACAAAAAGCTCTCATTTTTCATTCCCTACGTGTGATTTACGGCAAGAAAAACCAGCCCGAGTGAAGAGTCTCGCGTCTTTCGCTCATTTTAATTTCTTTACTTATGTTACAACCCGGAATATTCATGAAGATAACAAGTAACTGAAAAAATGTGAATTTTATTTTCCACCAACGACCAAAGTTAATCACAACGAAAAAAATTCAACAGGCGTTTCTGCTGTCACCAATGTTGCCATAAATTCGAAAAATAATCCATACCACATTTCTACTGAAACCAAATCGAAAGTAAATTCACATGATGACGAGTTCACGTGCTGCGAGTGAATAAATTACGAAAATCGAAATAAGAAAAATTATTCAATTTTACCCATTAGAATCAAATTTTCCATTATACTTGAATTGAAAAATATCATAGTCTGGTTTTCGTTGCTAGAAACTGAATATTTTAGATTTTGTCATTTTTCAAGTAATTTTAGAATAAATGTCCTTCACTTCTCTCTTGTGGTATGTTTTTTCTTTTTAATAGAAAGTTCTCGAAATATACTAATCGTGAGTATAATACTCAAATGCTATTCTGCGATTTTGGAAGAACGCAATTTTGTTATATGTATGTATTTGTAAGGGTAAACAGAATATTAGGTATAGAAGGGAGCCTAATCAATAATAGTTGCCAAATGACCTTCAATAGAGTTCATAATAATTTCCATCATTAAACGTAACATTGAATCTAAGGTTTCAAAATTTCCTAAAGAATTCCCAATTCCAAAACTTATAATTTTCTATTCGAATGAGATATAGCACTCGTTTCGATGGGGTAACACTGATGATTCGTGAATTTCAAAACTCTGTATACGAGACATCTGTTCATTTTTCATCGTTTATTTATGAACGGAAATATATAAATAGAGTGGCCCAAATATGGATTCGAAATTCATCCAGAATGGGTGAATGGCCAAAATTTGAGAACTTGTGAAGCCTCAAGTGGCTCGAATTTTACATGTAGATGTATACATCACTATGGTTACTAATAATGAGACGTATGCTTTATGCAAATTTCATCTTCATACGTGATTTTGGAGGGGAGGAGGTATGAGGGTAATTTTTCTCAAAATGTAATGAAAATTTTAAATTATAGTCAGATGATAATTAGCTTCCTAACTTGATATGGAGGAGAATTAGAGCAAAAAATAGCTATTGGAGGGGAAATCATTGCAAGAAATCTCATAAATCTCGTATATCTTCTCACTGAATTGACTCAGGAAGGTCAAACATTGTATGCGGTATTAGTTAAAGACCAAAATAAGACCTTTGTGCTTGAGTCAATATGGATCTAAAATGGCAAATGACCAAGATTTGAGGTAAACTTGAGAAGTTTCGAAGAATTAAAATTTGAAAAATATGCACTATCATAATTCTTGTGGACAAAAAATACTACATCAAATTAAACTTTATAAATGTTTTTGAAAGGAATAAAGTGAAGTTTTTGGACTCGGTCATGGATTGAACTCAAAATTTCATCAAAATCAGACTGGTAGTTATGATGGTGAAAAGTCAAAAAGAAGAAATCAAACCATGCACATTCACATAGTATATTATAATTATACATATAAAGATACTAGCTAACCAGCAAACGTTGTTTTGCCATATAAATCATTTCCAACTCCCCTCCAAATGCACTAGAGAAGCTATAATCAAGGAAGTTTAGTCACTTGGACTCATTTTGTCATATGACACCATAATAAAAACTTTTCGATCTCTTGTGTGCCCCCACCATATTTTGAGCTCGATAACACCTCCTTCTCCCCTCCAACATCACGTATGGAGGTGAATTGGAGATATAGTATACGTCTTATCACCCATTTTTACTAATTTGAGGCGCCTCAAGTTCTACTCAAATTTTGATAATCCGCCATTTTGAATCCATTTTAATCGAAATTAAAGAGGTCATATTCTGGTCACCAACTAATCCCACACACAAAACAAAGATCTTTTCAAGTTAATTTGGTGAGGAGATACGAAAGATTCAAGAAATTTCATGACTCAAAACTTACTCTGAAAATCGTTCTTTCCTCCAACTCCCCTCCAAATGCACTTAAGAAGGTGAAATTTGTATATGTTGGTGTCCGTAACTCACTCTTTCATATGAGGTCAAAAACGAAGAATTTGAGCTATTTGCCCCTTTCTCCAGGCCAGCTCAAAATTTGAGTGATACGCCATTTTGAATTTTTTCTCAAAAACAAAATAGTACATTTTTTTGCATTTTCAAGAAAACTCTCCTACCAAATTTTGAACGAATTTCGTGAATACTAACCGGCGCTATGCGAAGTAAATCATAACTTCCTCAAAAAGCCATCCATTTTGACCCAAAATCTAGAGGTCATATTCTGCTCAACAACTAACCCTACACACAAAGTTTGATCTTTCTAACTTGATTTGGAGATGAGATATAAAAAATTCAAGAAATTTCATGACTCAAAAGTTCGTCAAAAAGCTGTTTTCTGCTCTAACTCTCCTCAAAATACACTTAAGAAGGTAAAATTTGGATGTGTTGGTGTCCGTAACTCACTCTTTCATATGAGGTCAAAAACGAAAAATTTGAGCTATTTGCCCTTTCTCCAGGCCAGCTTAAAATTTGAGTGATACGCCATTTTAAAATTTGGAGACATGAAAAATAGTTTACGTCCTATTTCCAGACCTACTGAATATACACACAAAATTTCATAAGAATCGGTCAAGCCGTTGGGACAAGAGAATTTTATATTTCAGGTACGTATATACATTTTTCGAACTTTTTTTAAACTTTTCATGATGAAGGAAAAACACCTACAGTACTAAAAGAAATTTACTTATAAAAAAATAGATTTTTATTCAATAAAAACGTGAAAAGAGAGCAATGAGAAGAACAGGAAAATCACTGTTGCCACTAAAATAGTCAAAAAGTCATTTTTTCAACTTTAAAAAAATCACATAATGTTCTAAGGAAAAAATGAATCCATCAAAATTCTCTTCACTTCCATCACCTACTAAACACCCTGCGATACGTTTTACACACACCTCTGTCACGCTGAACTCGCAGAAAAACACCTTTTAATTTCACATCCATCGATGGTTGTGAAAACACGTGGCTAAGCCCCTTTGGGATTTGAAAAATGAATTCCACGTCAAATTTCAATCGCACAAGAGTGCTAGTAATTTTCATTCCCACGATATACGCGAATATAACGTATCCTCGTGTGAAATCCAATTCGGTAATCGAACGAGGACGAGTGAACGAAAGCGAAATTAGACCCAAAATAATTCCAACTAGCTAGCGCAAAGATCACTTTGAAATTTGGCGAACACATCTTCAAAAAGCATTCCGTACTGCCAACGGATGAAAATTTAATTTCGAATAAAACGCAGCCGTTGATGTGCGAAACATGCGAGAGTTTTAAATGAACTACGTTAGATTAAAATTAGCGTTTTTAACATGACAATTGATGTTTACACGGCTCGTCAAGCGTGATTTTCAGCGTTCGCGTTAAAATTAGAATTACTGAGTTATTCGAGACCTTTTCCGTGATACGAGGAAATTTCGAGACGGTTGCGAATCGGCGGACAAAATATGAGGTTAAATGCAGTACCAGTAATAATAATTCATTTTTTTTTTTTTAATAAATTGTCATGAGCGATAAAACAGCTAGTTCTACGTCTAGGGCCACAGTTCAGCACTCCAAGTCGAGTTGAAAAAAAAAAGTTATGTCAAGGTGAAAAATTCTACATCACGCCACTCCGGCTTATCATGCATTACGAGTGCAACCACATTATGCAGAGCTCGGAATATAAATTCCCCGCCCCCTCCGCTTCTAATCTTGATCAACTCGCGTTTCGAAGAGTTCGTATGGAAATGACGGTGGTCGTGAATTCGTGATCTGGTTGTACGCGGGTAATGGTTGTGAAATTTCTATAACCTACCTCTACCTATACGGTACGCTCGAAAATGAAATTCAACTTTGATCGCGTTACGGTGCTTTCGCGTACGTCTCGTATAGACGATTTATTACGGCAAATAATAAGTTAAACGTTTACGACGAGATTACGAGCGTGCGTTCGCCTCTACATCGTACAGCGTACATTGTATACGGGTAGGGGCAACGATTATTATGATTTTTTAATGGGCATTTACGCACGCCTCTCTTATCCACTCGTGTATCCGTATAAATACATCTCTTCGTCTACGTCTATTATTTCACCCTTAGAAAAACTCTCTTTTAACATGGTAGAAATTTATTTTCGTGCCAAACTAACGTTGGGAAAATTTATCGTTAATTTACAACCGCCGAAGCCGCGAGTCGTTAACGCGCAATCCATACTCCGAAGGTTAATTCGTTGGCCCGTCAGATTTTCTCTTTTACTTCAATATCCGCAGCACCGCGTTTTAAATAACTCGCTAAATAAGAATAAGTTGTAAATTGAAAATGTTTTTTGTTCGCGGCCGAATTAGATTTTTGGTCGGTAAAGTTAGCGAAAGCCATTTATTAAAGTCAGCGCCCGCCGTTGTATTCAACCGTACCGGTAAATAATTTTAAACCATTTTCATTTTACCTGTCGTCGTAATTATAAGATATATGATACTGTAACATGAAAACTTCTATTTTCGAATAATGAAACTTGCCGAATAAAAATACCGAACGAGTCGAAAACTTTCGCGAATCCGAAAATTTCCTAATATCCTCGAACTTCGTACAGTCAGCCGGCACGCCGAGTGCTTTCCTTTTTCCCTTAATGGTATAATGGTCTTTCACTTTTAATTTCGTTTCTTATTTTCGCAATTTAATCACGCGTCCCCAGCGAGCAGAATTTGGTGATGGAAAAATTAGCATGAAGGACATGAGCAGTCTAATAAATTTATACGAGAAAGAAGCCCTTTGTGGACACAATTCCCGAACAAAAATGTGTTTGCGAATATTTAACGAATGATTTTCCAAACAATATACTAAAAATTCCCATGGACGAAGGACGAGCATAGCATTAGCTTAGATGTTTAGATCATCGAATACGAATATAAAAAAATTAAGCTACCAATTTCTTTTTTTTTTATATGGCATGAGAAAAAAAATCAAAATGTAAATATTTTCGTAAACGCTTAAAAACACCATTATTTTAATTTTCACGTAAATTGATAAAAACAAAAAAATTATCTAACTTTTAGTAAAGTAGATAGTCAAATTTTTGAGGAGGTTGAAGGAAGACGGAGGATAAGGGGGGTGCGATAAGTTTGGACAAATGTTAGAGCAGCGTGAGAGCTGAGGATTAGAATTTCATCTTTGAAGCCAAGAAAAAATTCATCTAAAAATTTCAAGAAAAATTCATCTGAAACTACAGAAAATGTCATTGAAAATCTATAGCTCGCGCAGTACTAAAAAATACATTTTCATAAGCTAACAAAATTAATTTTCATCGTGTAATGAATTTTGATATTTTAAATTAAAAAACATGAAAAATGTAAAAAAAAAATGAAACAAGGTGCAAGACAGACCTTTTCGTGGAAAACAGATTTTAACACCTGCAAATTTTTTGACCAAATACATTGGTAGTAGGAAGGGTTGGGCACGATTTGAATCCTTCTGGATTTAAAATCCAAAAAACCTCATGAATTTGAAATGCTAATTTTTTCAAAATTTTTTATTTTAAAATCCAAAAATTTTCATGTTACGCGATCCGAGGATCAGTGTTTAGGTTTCAGGTTCAGGTACCCATGTGATTTACGATAGAAGTTGTTTTTTATTCCTAATTTTGTAATTAATTTTATAATAAAAACATTTCGAAGTTCAGAGCCATTTTTAGATTTTTCTCATTATCTTTATTCTTTACCTAGATTTTGGATTCGAAATCCCTTTGCACCGGATTTTGCCCAACCCTGGTAGTAGGTATACTTGGTTCTTTACTAATTAAAATATAAATTACCATCAAGAATATACTTGAAATGGTGAAGAAACGTTGTTTTCATGATGTAAGAGAAAAATGTAAGCTGCCATGCTGCATTACTGGAGGTGAGTTTTTAATTGAGGCTTGTTCAGTACCAAGTCTGAAAACCCCTATAACTTACCATTTGGGAAGATAAATTTAGAATAAAAAATGTAGTATTTCTTGCCATGCGAAAATCATGCGAACACAATTATTACAAATTATTGCTACTTGAGGCTCCTCAAATTATGCTCAAATTTTTACGATCAGCCATTTTGGATCAAATTTAAGAAGTCATATTTTAGTCACTAAGTAAGCCCACACAAAAAGTTTGACATTTTTAGATTGATTGGGTGAAGAGATACAGAAGATTCAAGAAATTTCATGACTCAAAACTTCCTCAAAAGCATTTTTCGCTTCAACTCCCCTCCAAATGCACTTATGAAGCTGAAATTCGAATATGTTGGTGTCTCTAACTCACTTTTTCATATGATATCAAAAGCGAAAAATTTGAACTATTTACTCCTTCTCCAGCCCGGCTCAAAATTTTAGTAATCCGCCATTTTGAGGTGTATCCAAAATACCATAAAGTGCTTTTTTCGCATTTTTAAGAAGAGTTTCTTGTCAAATTTTGGACGAATTTCATGAACACCAGCCAGCACATATAAACCAAAAAATTGGACATTTAGCATATGATTGAAATTGGTCTGAAAAGCAAAGATTTGAAGAACTCACCCTCCCCGAACCCCCCTTCCAAAATTAGGTAGCTGTAACAGCTATCGTTTTCATGTTAAAAACTCAGCTAAAAATTGTGTGCATTTAGAAGGGCGCACCCCTCAGGTTCATCTCAAATTACTTTTCTTGGTAATCCTCCTTCCCCTAAGAAAAGTTACTACATATGCCACTGAGCATAGTCTACAAAGAGGTAAGTGGTAACCTCTCCCCTCCAACAACGGTTTTTTTCATTTTATCTTCACAGGAATTTCTCCTATGACCAAAACAGTTCCATACAATTCGGCACTAATGCAAATTTGCTATCATTTTCTTCACATTTTTTTTTCGTGCAATTCATAGGTGAAGAGGCAGGGTGTTTTGAAAACTACACCTTTAAAGATTGTCATGACTCTTTTAATTGAACTCGATAATTCGACTGGATGAAATGAAATGCACCTATATTATAATTATTAATAAAACATTTATTTAAGTATTTATTTATTTATTTACTTATTTATTTATTTATTTATATATTTATTTACGAATATTTGAATGCTTTCTCACATAGGCATAATGGCAGAGTATTTTATAATACAAGATTTTGAATAATTGACTACAATTAAAATTAAAGAAGAGAGGGGGAAAGTTTAGTCCTAATACTAAGAAAAATTCAATCTCAAATTTGAAATCAACAATCTCAGACTAGGACTAAAATTACCCGAAATTGATTTTTGAAAAAATGAATTAAAGTCGAGTAAATAAATATGAGGAGAGGGGAAGATATTTTTTTTGAATTTTGATTTATATTTGGGGTAGCTGAAGTGAATTATGCCATTAAATATTTTTGTTCATCTTGCCCAGTCGATAATAATTTTTATTTTTTATTTTCTCGTGAACCTGAAGTCCACGACTTCAGCTTACAAGAAGAAGAAAGTATTACAGATTTTTCAAAGAATGAAAAACGAAAAATTATATGTAGAAATTTTAATAAAGAGCAATTTCGGTACATCAGCAGATAAAAATTTCACTTTACAATGTTAGCTTTTCGAAATTGAAGTCTACAGTCTCTGGAAAGCATGGTCGACTGTATAATCAGTTCCAGAGTAGAGAATGATTACTGCATACATCATTTCAAAGAATATTGCGTGATCTGAGTTTAACCTCAAAATGTAAATTAGTCAACACATTTTTTTTTTTTTTTCACATGAAAAAACTTTCAAGTTGTTTGAGTGATTAATTATTTTGTTGTTAATTTGTATCCAAAAATATGGTACAAAAGCGAAAAAAGCATTTGGAAAATTGATCTTGGTTCATGTAATTTTTATGCAATCAAAAGATTCGATAATATTGGCCTTTTTATCGAATGGTCAAAATTATTATTCAATTTTTTTTTGTACAAATAATTCAAGACAAAAAAATAAAATACTTACAACGTAAAAGTAGAAGAAAACTCGAATTTCTCATTTCGACAAGTGATTGAAAAACACATTCAAATCGAGTGTTTCCACCGCTCCCCTCTTTAAATGCATTTTCACCAATGCAGATCACATACTTCCTTACCTCGTTTCGTTTTTAACCCCGTTCTATCTAAATTGCCGACCTCCGTGCAAACTGAAAAACTCCATCACACTGTACAAGTTGTTCATCACGCATACACGTGCAAGTACGCGTCGAAACTTCAAAAACTCGCGAATTCCGCCAAAGTTTTTTCGTTACGTAGCATTAAACTGGTAACAAGCGAGCGCGCGTTATTCGAAATGCAATAAAAACACGTACGTTTTGGCAACTTTCAACTTTTTCTACACGTTCGATTCGCGAACTTACCCAAAGCGAGGATCGATTCTTGTATTTAAATGTTATTACATTTATCTTCGTCTTAAACCATCGTTAGCCTTCGTAACCTGCCAAGTGGAAAGTTGCATTTGATAATTTATCGAAAAACTAGTGTTCCACAGTACACGCCAACCAAGAAGCGACGAAAAAAGATAAAACTCGGCTGACACACGGAAACATAATCACCCGAACGCGGTACCATTTTAAATCTAAACGTCGAACGTCTTAAAACACCGTCGAATTCGATATCTGCCGTAAAAGCCATCGGATCATCGTTGAATTCCTTTTCTATTCTTTTCACAAGTTTCGTTCGAACACCTCGCCTCACACGGTTCATTTATTTTCGACTGAAAAATTCTTATCGGGTCAACTCGAACCATTAAAAAATGTCATTCGTTCGCGTTCACCATTTTACTCTTTTCGTAAACCGTCGAGCCAGTCTTTAGTTGAGTTTTTAATAAAAACGAAAACTAATGGTAAGACTGCGGTGATCCCTTAAGACTGTGAGAAGCGCTTTTCACCAACAAAACAACCAACTGTACCCCTCTTCGTCTTTTGACCAATTTCTCAAAACCTCTCAACTCGACCCCCCCCCCCCCTACCAAAAAAATCAACGAGGTCAAATTTATTACGGAAAAAACTTCAAATTCGAACTCCAGGCTGCCAGACTAAACTTACGTGACACATTCCGACAGTGTTGCCAATTCATTAAAAATTGCTACTCTTTATCAAAAAAGAACAATTTTTTTTAATTTTTTCAAAAATAATAATATATTTTACCTTTTAGAAACCCTGTAAAAGAAGAATACTGACATCTAAATTTCAGCTCCATAAGTAAATTTGGAAGGGAGTTGAGGCAAAAAATGGCTTTTTAAAGGGATTTTGAGTTATAAAATTTCGGACATCTTCCATATTTCCTTTCGATCTAGAAACCCTAAACGCCTTATATAAGGCCAGTATTACCAACCAGAAGATGATTTCCTTGAATTTCGCTCAAAATGGATTCAAAATATAAAACAAAAATATAAAAAAAGCTCGAAAAGGCCTAAACAGTTCAAAGGTAATGAATATAGAGACTCATATGAGTATAAGAGATAAGAATTACACTATACCTCGAAACCACCTTTATAAGCGATGCTGAACGAGAGAAAAAGAGTTCGAAATACTTTTACCCAAAAAAATTATGCCCAGGCCCGGATTAAGGGGAGGGATGGTGGTAAAAGGGTTGTATCCGCGGGTTCAGCCTTTCAAGGCCTTTTTGGCACGCAATGTATGATTTTGAACAATATCATAACATGATAAATTAAAAAAAAATTTTAATTTCGCTGAAATGCATTACTTTTCGAATCTTCTCAAAAAAAAAAAAACTAGTCAAAAACAGTACACATATTGTGGAAGTTATTTGTAAAAAATTAGGGACTTCGAAAGATATAAATATGGAAAAAAGAAATCTCACCCCTCGATAAATTTTTTGAATATTTATTTTAAGCAATAAAAATTTTTAGGAGGTTGAAAAAATTCAAAAACTTTTCGAGTGAAATAAACACAAAAATGTCTTCATTAATTTTTTGTTTTTTCTATTTTATGACGTATTTAACTGCTGTTGGGTTATCACGCCATCTTTCAGAGGGTTTAGATTAGGTGGAACAGACCTGAGCGGTTCAGGAATAACTTTGTGGATAGTGGAAGTGTTGTCTGGGATGTTCTGTTTGGAGAAAGATATAGATTTTCTTATTGGGTCAAATTTTGTGCATCGAAAAAAAAGGTGGTCTACTGAGATTGTTTCTGCTGAACCGAGGTGACAGAGAGGACCATGCCTAATTTGAAGAAAAATCACCTTTCGCGTAATAAATTTTGATATTTTAAATTAAAAAACATGAAAAATGTAAAAAAAAAAAAAAAGAAAAAAATTTTTAATTCTCAACAATTAATAAGAATATGTTGATGAGAAATTGAGGAATGGATGAAGCTTACGGTACAGAAACTGTGAAGGCATAAAACCATCATTAGCCCCGAGCCCACATAGCTTAATTCGGTTCTGATTATGACATCGAATTATGGACGGGGGGGGGGGTGAATCTAGATCGTTAAACCATATATTTTCCTCCAAAAAGGATGATTAATTATATGCTAACTTCACTTCACACATGATGTTGGAGGAGAAGAGGAGGGGTTATTGCCCTCAAACTATGGAAATGGGGGAGGGAGGGAGGGAGGGTAAACAAATAATCTAAATTTTTTTTATTATGGTATCATACGACAGAGTGAACACAAGTGACTAACATTGGACCTCCTAAATGAATTGAAAGAGCGTTATAACAAAATAGCAAATTCTCTTACATGATACTTCAACAATTTTTGTATCAACATCATTGCCTTAAATGCATTGTGATTGGTGGTGAAAGTGAAAATCATTGTTACCAACATGTTATATCTAGTCAATTATTGAATAAAAGGGAATTTGGCGCTTTGCCTCAATCGGACGCACTGCACACTATATACGTCGATCAATTCCACGAATTGAATTGAGAAGCAGGTTATTGTGTAGCTTTTTTCGCGCGTGTATCGATTAAAAAACGTGCTCCAATCTGCGCGAAAAAATTTAAATTGTAAAATTCGTATCGCGATATAGGCGTATACTCGTACGCTATGCACCGTAACATAAACCAGATAACAATCGGCTACGAAATTCCCCACGTTCATACATTAACGATGGCGGTTTTTTCCTTCCTTTTTTTTTTTAATATTTTATTATTATAAATTTTTTTCAAATATGGAATTCAATTCGAGTCGTGTTCAACACAAATACCAGTTTACCTTGAATAAAATTAATCAAACTGTGAATTAAAACACTTGTAATTATTTAATTAATCATTTCTATTACAAGCACGAATTAGACATGTAATATAACCTCTCACTTCAGGTCCGCCGTACCCTGTACACCTTATAGCAACAATATAATAGAAGGTAATTTAACGTAAATCTCTACTTCTCTACCTACAGAGTACAGTGTCCAGGGTACAGAATAATTTATAAACCCATTTATCTATATTAATTAGCGAAACAATACCCACTACATTCGTCAGATTATAGGTCAGCAACGAAGGAGAAAAAAATCACTTCGTTACAACGAAAAAAAAAAACCTATTCACATGACGCACAACACGTTCAACAAACTGCGATACAGACGAAAAACGACGACGAGATGGATTTAAAAGGAGAAAAAATAAAATAAAATCCAGTAACGAAGTCGTTTTGACGCAGATATTCGCGAAAATATAACGCACCTATAGCCTACACCGCTTTCACTGGGGAAATAACATTTTCGTGCTTTTATTATAAATGTTACAATTATACTTTTGCTTTTACTGCGAACAAAAAAATTTCCAGCGAGATCATAAATGTTATTTTCATAGCCGACGTTACCGCACTCAATTTCCACGAAGGTAAAAGCTGAAAATTTTTTCCTACCACGATTCCTCCATATCTCTCCGGTGTATTATAGCGCCGCGAAGAAGAAAAACCTTGCGATGATAAACTCGCACACTTGAAAGAAATTTACGAAAGTCGACGAACTCTTGATTCGAAATGTTTATAATTTATAGAACAAAACGATTTTATATTCTTTCCCACTATATTCGATATTTCAGGAATTCAGAAGCCAAAATATTGAAACAGAATTGGACAAATATTCGCGAAGAAGTCTCAGAATTCAATGAAAATAATCTAGCGTAAAATTAAAGCTACGAATAATTCATAATTTATTTCCATTGACAAGCATACACAGAGGTGGAGCGAAATAGAGACAGAATCGACTCATTAGAAAAAAATACCAAATAAGAACATGAATTTCCGAATGATAAAGTGGTAAAAAATTCCAACACATCTTCAGCAATAATTACTCGCCAGGGTTCATATAGGGCGCGTATTAACGTCATTCAACATCCCATCAGTTATTACCCAGTTTCGTATACTTTTTCTAAAAATATCACCTCTCGTGACTTCTACAAGTACGATGCCGCTTTCAACAGAATTCCATCTGTATAAAAGCGTTCGGTATTTAAACGTTTGATAGGTTGATGTCTGCATTCAAATTGCCTGGTTATTCCTTATTGAATTGCATACGAACCTATAAAGGAAGGAGCTACCCATTTCCAAGTCCGTCGTTGCATTCGAGCATATCTTCTTGGTCGGCGTCGCGTTGCTTCATTTCTTTATCGCAAGGCTCGATAATTCAAATTCAAATCGCCACGTAAATTTATAGGTGCCCGTGAACGATCACGAAATCAGTTGATGAAATATATGAATGAAAAAACCTGTCTTTTACTACTGGAAAAAATTAACATCGAAGAGTATAGAGAAAAAATGGCGAAAAATATTTCTTCTCAAATTTATACGCAGAAATTTGTTTCAAGAGGGAAAGGAATGAAAAAAAAAAAAAAGGAAAAAACATTCTTGATAATCGACCAAATTTCTTGTCGTTAAATTACTGGATACTTGTTAAAACTCGTATTGAACAAAAAATAATATGTAATAATAAACGAGTTCACTTTTGATTTTCGTAATTTTAAAAATATCAAAATGATAAATGAGTAAATTCAATGATTAAGATTTCAATAGCGGAAGAAGCTTCTTTGGAATAAATGATGGATGGGCGAATAGATGGTCGGGTGGGGAGAAGGAGGGAGAGGTATACAAAATAAGATATCTGCAGCATCCAACGTATACTTACTCATATAAAGACGATATACTTGGTAATTTTTTCGAGGGAGAGAGGTGGAGAATGCTTAATATTTGATTAGGTATATTTCCAATACATATAATGATCCCCCATTTCAATGTTGGGCAATTTTAATGCATTTGAAATTAAAACAAAAAAAAAATGACGAAAGTAAAAAAAATAAAAAAACAAACAAAAATTAAAATTAAAAATACAATATAGGTTCAAAATTATCAGAAATACCACGAATAACAAAATTACCAAAATGAAATACAAATATGTTCAGTGTTCACAAACGATATTCCGGGTTAAAAACTCTTCGATCAAGTTGCTAAAAACGGCAATCATATCCACCACTTGATAAAAAATAGAAATTTTCTTATCTATCCAAAACATGGAGGCATTAAGCATGTAAACGGGATCTTGTTTTTTATTGAGTAATCAACACAGTAAATATATAAATTAAAAAATTAAAAATTGAAAAAAAAAAACCTGAAAAACAGAAAAAGAAATCACAATTACCATTTCACAATTCATTCACTTCATTTCACAAATTTCGAAGAAACTCTCCACAAAAATCATTTTTACACAGGACATACATGAAGATGAAGAAGAAATGTTGAAAGTACAAGGATATTAGTTGAGAAAAATTCCAAAGTCCAAAAAATATTTTAGTATGAATTGAAAAATATTGATTGAGAAAAATGTTTTCAAAAGAAAAAATATTTTCAAGCCCATTAAATAATACTTATAAAGAATAATTTTTTTTAGGGGAAAAAGAAAAAATATTTTTGAACTAAGTAAAGGATATTATTCGCCAAAAAATTCCCCTTAAAATCTCTTCGTTCTGCTTGAAAAGAAATGGGAGATGAAGAAAAAATTGACTAATCACTTTTTATTTTACAGTGAAACTAACCTATTTGGAATTTTCAATAGCTCCAACAGACCCTTAGAAAAACTAAGACCTAGGAAAACATTTCCCCTTTAATCCTCTCTAGCTGGACTAGCACCTTTCCTAATAGTCTTACATATACTCCACTGATGTAATTATTTTCGTATAGTTTTCAGTTATTCCTGAAAGTATAAAGACCCCTCACCCTTTTACAACACTGATACCCCATAAACCACCTAGAATATTCTGAATATTTACCATGTACTGATTTATTTTCAGTCACCTAAATATCCTGACTTTGATGTAAAGTTGATGCTGAGCGACAAAAAATAACGCATAAAAAAACATATATATAGAAAAAATTGTAAAGAAAAAAAAAAAATTTCAAAGAATAAAATAGTCGAAAATAATAGATTTGTTCAAAAAAAATTTCTTCACTTGAAAAAAAAATTCAATATTCAAAAATGGCGAAATTTCCAAAAATAGTCATTAAAAAAAAATTATACATCCGAAAGAAAAAACCCAAAAATAAATCAATGGGTACCTTCAAAACAAATAAACTTTCAAAATAAAATATTACAGCTAAAAATGTAAAATTTTGTAATTTAGAACCTATTACCACAAACACCTCTGAAGATACTCCAATAATCCCAGACTCGTAGATAGAGATGCCAAAAATCCTCCTCATTATAAATCAACTTCAGCAAGTAATCTAATACAGACTCCTCACTCCAGTCCACGCTAGGCATAAATATCTTATCAGTTATATGCACTAACGTAAGTATAATAAAATAATAATCAAAAACAAAAAAATATATATTATATATTTACATTTATATTGAGCAAAAAAATCTTAATTTAAAAACCCTATGAATTGAAAAAATGTAAAAAAAAAATTTCAACATCAATTTTCGATATTTTGCTAAGCATTTAAAAAATCTCATTTCATCTTCAAGAAATAACAACAATAAAGAAATATCTAGAAAGCCTAAGAATTATTCACACAAAAATTTCGACCATGGTTTTCGGCGTTTTTGCCTTCATGGAATCATTTCTTCATTCTTCATCTATCCACATATACGATATGTACTATGTAGTTTTATAAAATCAAAAACAGTTTTTCCCTTCACCCCTAAAGAGGAATAACCACTACGCAAGCTCAAACGTGGTTACAATTTTTGAACTTTGTAATAGTATGAAAAACGATTATAAAAAATCAATGTAAAGAAAATAAATTAATTTTAAAATTACTAACAGGTATTTAAAAATTAATTTCCATTTGTAGAAAACGAATGACTTTACCTTTCACGATGACAAAAAAAAAGTAATTTTTTCCCAATTTATAGCCTTAAATTAGACAGGTAAAGAGCGTATCATCTAACGAAGACTTAATGTAGACTTAGACATCTTCGCTAGTTTCATGTGATTCGAATAGATACAGAGTATCACTGGACAATTTCCCCCATTTGACATCTACTTGGTCTTCCTTTCTTACAATTGATGTATGTAATGACGTATTTTTTTTTCAACGTTTTTCTTTTTGTTCTATAGCATGGAATTTCTCACAGGTAAACATTTCGTCTATAATTAGAATGGCTAGAAGATGTGCCGAGTATTTCAGCCTACAATGAATCATAAAATCGATCGTCTATCATTACTCGAACGGCCGAAATTTACGAGAAAATTAGAGATTCAAAATTCAATACGCGGTATTACCTCCTAATCTAAGTATTCGTTACTTGTACCGATAAACACAGCATCGACGAGATTGATCGTATCGCCGGAATTCCTTCAATTACATTCGAACACCGCGCAACGTATACTTTTGTTTGGTGAAAAAAATTCCATTATCGATCGCAAACTTGAAACCGGCCGAGTCATTACCGCCGTAATGTTTTTCTATTAGACGTTATCTCGTCGAAAATTGACACTAATATAAAAAACATTTTCAAAGCTAACAAATTGCTACGAGCATTTGTATTAATAGAATGGAAAACCGCTTCAACGTGGCTGTCAAATAAATTGCTAAATTACTACATAAAGGCGCTTCTTATTGGGCGAATGATTAACGCGATAATTCTGGTATTCGGTGAGCATAGCGGACACCGTTTATGTTCTTTAATTCGCGGAAATTATCGTTCATTTTTACTTTCGATTAATACCGCGAATTATTATCGATCGTACTCGTATCTCGGATCAATTAAGAGACCGGGAGATGTACGAATATCGCATCGACCGTTAAATTCGATTCGATAATTCTTCGCAACCCACATCTGCATACCGATCCAACGATACCTCGTCGAAATGTAATAAAAATTAAACGCAAATATCATTTACGTATAGCGTATCTAATTTAAGAATGCAAGGTAAATACGAAAAGAAATTACAAAAATCAAAGTTACACGTGTACGATAACATTGCCAATAAGTGCAGAACGCTTTTTACATCGCCGCGCCATCGTTTCACGCATCCGATGCGAATGATCTCAACACCAATGATTCTCAAAATTCACACGTTCCTCAGTTAAGCTTTAAATCGGTCACGTGTGACCTTGGTAACGACGGCGAAAAAATCCTCGGATTATATCGCTATTATTTCTTAATTAGCGCAAAAATGGGAGTGGTACTCGTACCTAATTTTTCTTCGGATGGATAAAAAAATGAACGTAAGCAGCCATGCTGCAATAGTAGAGCTGAATTTTTAATTGGGGCTTGTTCAGGTTTACAAATAACCAGGCCCTTTTTTGCCGCTTCTTTTTTGGGGGCACGTTAATTCATGAAAGTTTTAGTGCATCCTTTTTTTTCACTTCCTCCCCACCATTGTGTTTTGAAGAAAAAATCGAAGTAAATAAGTTTCGATATTTTCAAAATTTCCTTTGCCCCCGCGAAAAAAGCCCTACAAATAACAATGCTACCCCTTTATGGTTACAAACAACCCAAATACGAAGTCCGAAACCCCTTACCCTTTCGCTTTCAAAACCACTTTGAATGTGAATTTAGAACAATCGTGGTATTTCTAGTCATGCAATAATGATATGAATATTTCTCAAATTATAAGTACTTACTGAGGTTCCTCAAATTATTCGCAAATTACAATCGCCCATTTTGGATCCATTTTTAGCCAAATTCAAGAGGTCGTATCCTGGTCATCAACTAACCCCACATATGAAGTTTGACCTTTCTAGATCGATTTGGTGAGGAGATATGAAAGATACATGAAATTTCCCTGCAGCGATTTCCCCTCCAAAAGCAATTTCCTTCTCCAACTCCCTCCAAATTCACTTGGGAAGTTAAAATTAAGAAAGTTAGTCACTTGGGCTCATTTCATCATATGACGCCATAATAAAAAATGTTCAACCTCTTGTGTGCCTCCACCACATTTTCAGCTCGATAACACCTCCTTCTCCCCTCCAAAATCATATATGTAGATGAATTGGGGATATCGTTTACTTCTCATTCACAACAACCATATAAGTCCATATTAATTACATTTTTACTAATTTGAGGTTCCTCAACCTCTACTCCAATTTTGGAAATCCGCCATTTTGGATTGATTACGATCCAAATTCAAGGGCTCATATTCTGCTGCCAAACTAACCCCGCACACAAAGTTTAACGTTTCTAGAGTGATTTGGCGTGTAGGTATATAAGATTCAAGAAATTTCACGACTCAAAATTTCCTCAAAAAGCAAGTTTTGGTTCTAACTCTCCTCCAAATGCACTTAAGAAGTTGAAATTTGGATATGTTCGTGTCCGTGGCTCACTATTTTATATGAGATCAAAAACAAAAAATTTAAGGGACTTGCCCCTTCTCCAGCTCCCTTTAAAATTTTAGTGATCCGCCATTTTGAGCTGTATCGAAAAAACAAAAAAACACTTTTTTCGCATTTTCAAGAACAATCTCTTACGAAATTTTGAGCGAATTTCATGAATAAACGCCGGCCTCACGCATGCGGGAAAAAGTAAATATATATATAAAAAATTGAACATTTGCCAGAGGGCTACAAAAATGTTCTAAAACAAAACGATTTGAAGAACCCCTCCCCCACCCTTCCTCCCATGAAGGCTGCAATAGCCATCGTATTTATTAAAAACTCGGCTAAAAAACATTCGACGAGTAGTTCAATTTATTCGTAATGGATTCGTCGAATTAAAATTTTAATTTAGCAGACTTCGGGTAATAAAGCCATTTCGTGAGTTTCCATGCTTTAAAAGATTCTGTTTAAAAATCAAACCTCACGAAAGAAGCCGAAAAAAAACGCCGAGCTTTTATCCAAAGTTACGTTCGAAAACGACGAAGCGCCAAATACACAAACGTATCCTAAAATGCAACTCGCATTTGAATTTCTTTGTGAATCAAAAATTACGCCATAAAAACGCCATCGGTTTCCTTCATTTGTATCGTATTTCGACGCAATAAAAAGAAACTTTTTTTCACGCAACCGACGAAAACCGAGCTATTGTTGATTTTCTGAAATTTCCTTCTTTTATAGGCGCCCAAATCAGACCCATTGAGAAGGGCTTCGTTAGTATCGAACCGCTTTCTACGTATTATTCGAACTCGCTTTATATTACACGTACCCGATCCCGTTGACGATATGTTCGCTCCAGAAGTCTGAAATGTCTGGCTCGTGGAGCTATTTCGTAGTAGTATAATAAATACGCTAACTTATACAGCTTTTGCATTAACGAGCTATCGTACTGGTATACAAACCTGCAACAAAAGAAAAAGAAAAAATTACCGTTAGTTCAATTTTTCACCGTATATGGAAATGATATGGCAGAAGCAACATGTTTAGAAAAATGCCGCTCGATAACGAAGTGTAATTTAATCGTTCGTCGTCGCTGGGTACTCGGGAGCTGATCTTCAATTTCTAATTAAATTTTCCTCGTAATATAACGCTCGCTTCCTCCTCACGCTCGTAATAAAAACAAAAACCCGCGAATACCAAACGATGACCCGAACGAGCGGTGCGCTTTTTCATAAAATCGTCGACGGGATTTGGCGAAATAAACGACGGTCATTTGATCGCTGACATGTTTCCACAGTACCAAATAAGCCATTAGAGGCATTAAGTAAACCCCGATACGTTTTTACAGATAGCCATTCTTCGTCTAATGTAACGAGGAAGGGTGTTTGACGAGCGAGTCCAAGTTTTACCGCCCTCAAAAAACAAACAAATAGCGCCAGTGCGCCAATGAAAGATTTTCAAATTTCATAGATGAAAAATAAAGATAATGAAGAAATATAATTCGTTTTTATATTGGTTGATGGTTATTTATGTTTATTCTAGTAGGTTCACACCATTTGTAACTGATCTAGCAATTTCCATTACGATGCATCTATATATTGACACTGCTAGCAATCCAAGACCCGTTGTATGATACAGACAACCCGAGACCCACTATTATTTAAATAGCTAGAGAGACAGAATTCAGCATTTCGAGAATCACTGATTTTTTTGGGAACCTTGGCGGGGTAAGGAAAACCTTGAATTGAGTTATAAAAAGGTATAGAGCAGTAATTCGAAACTCACTTCAGATTTGCCACTATGCGGGTCTCAGTAGGATAGCATCATATACCGAGTCTCATAATGTTCAAATTTGTATATAAACATACACAAATAGATATGCTACTAACAATCCGAAACCCATGCAAAAATTAGTCAAAAGACTCCTTGGTATGCAACTCTCAAAAAAAATGGCCTTCAACACAGTAGAACAATGCGAGACCAGAAACGGGTCTTGGATCGTTACAATGGGTCTCACATAGGTTTTACCATATCCAACATTGGGACTGCCTTTACCGCAATACACTTCCCCCCTCTCTCTATATATATATATAAATATACCTAATTACAATACTTTGAAGCAACCTGGTCTTTAAGTGTACTTGTTGCACCCACCTATATAAATAGTTAAATACCTACATTGTTGCATCCCAAAAAGGGTGCAGCAGTAATGTATCTTAAAGACTAATTTGAGCGCAGAAAAGTACCAAATACGTGCCATAACAGTTGTTCGAAGGTTAAAATAACACGTTGCCAGACCCATTTGGGTCTCATGGGTCTCGCAACGTTGCGTGGGTATATTTGAGCGTATATAGCTTTCAGTTTTACACAAAAGTTGGGAAGCCCCAAATATGGTGCTGTCTTGGGAAGATCCACCTGGGTCTAACAAGGATAGTAATAAATTTGAAGCGTGTCTCATAAAAATCGTTGTATATCATTTATAAGTGTGAATTTTGAATTTTTCTTGAACCTCTGAAGGTTCCTAAAATGCTATGTTCACGTGGTTTCTGAGAGCTCACGCAAGCATCTTTAGCTCTTTAAATAAGACCGGGTTTCGGAACGTCTGTTTTGTATCTACCGTCCAGGGCTCCACAAGGATAGTGATATATATATATATATATCTTTGACTTTATACCGGATGGACCGAGCTAGCAACAAGCAAATGCCATTCCGCGATACATTACACAGATTTTCTTAGAACACTCATGACTAAAATCGACATGCGCATGCGTAAATTTATATCGTGCTAATAGTACGGCGACAGGACATCGATAGTGTGGCTTAAAATCAGAATACTACGAAAGTGATAAAAAACTTTGGGCATGCGCAAATATAAAGTTTGAAAAACATAGTACATGTGAACAGAAATCGCTGAAAATTCGTGAGGGCATTGTCTCCTGAAAATCTTGAGGGAACTTTTGTAGACCTATCATTGGACTCAAACTTTGAGCTAAGGTGGAGAACATGTATAGGGCTTAAATTATGCGATTGTTATGTCATATCACAGAGTGAGTTAAGGAATCATTTTTTCTGTAGATGCCATATTCACCGAGATATATACCAAAAACCCATTTGGAAAGGGGTTTTATCACTCAAAGATCATATGTGGGATTAAACGAAAGAAAATTTTTTAGCATGTTATTTAGGGTGCTATGCAGTTATCTGATCATTTCAAGAGAAAAATCATGTTTATCCACATTTTTGAAGGGGAATGATGCCTAATGGAGCAATGATAAAGTCAGCGACATTGCATATTTTTATCATTGAGTCAATTTGTCCACTGATGAGTGATTCTCACCAACTCCATTGTATTTCGGACATCACCAAACTACCTCGTGCCTCCGACCTTAATAGCGCATCAGAAACGTCACCTAACTCTCTGAAGTCCGGGACATTGCATAATTTTCATCACTAAGTCAAAGGCTCTGATGAGTCATCGTTATACCAACTCCATTCTATTTCGAAAATCAGCAAGCTGCCTCTTACCTCATGCCTCGGACCTTAACAGCGCATCAAAAACATCACCTACCTCTGTTCGTTCGCATTAACGACCACCAGACGGAAACTCGCCCACACGATCACGATCACTACGCGAATGGCTTATTAAAGCGAAGAATGGAAAACAGAAGCGACGACAACAGACCAGACGACAAAGTAGTACATTAACGTACGCCGAGTCGCACGAAAAACACGATTATAAAGGAAACGGTACGTAGTATTTCTGGTTCTACGAGCTACGCGTACACGAATGCTAATTAATAGTTCAACCTTAAATTTATTTAAATACCGTCGTTGCGAGCGCAGCACTTTCATAAGAATTGATTCGCTTAATTAAAAGTATTTAATTTTAGATACAATATATAGGGGTACATGGCAACAATTAGGACTCTTAAATTATATCCTCTAACCTTCGTCCTTCATTTCCTTTACAACCATCTTACGCATTTTTTCCTATTACGCCGATGTCTAGACAACTCGAGACGCGCGCCATCGCCTCAAGCGGCGCGTGGTTTTAAATTTCCAATTAAAATTTACCAATTTTCATACCCGCTCGGCCTCCGATAACTGTCGTTTTTGTCTATCGTAACGAATACGCGAATCACATACAAACCCATCGGTTGCTTATCCGAAGAGTTAAAATGGTTGCCTACACATGTGGAATGATACACGACGCGTATACGAATTAAATAGAATCCAACGTAGGCGTACACCGTATTCGGTAGCCGACGGCGTAGTTATCCAATTCGACCCAACATTTCGGTTGCAGGTGTTTCTCCATTAAATACGTAAGTTTCGCCTACTTTAAACTATACCTTGGACTGAAGTACGAGCAGTAAATTTTTCACAATTAGCTACTCCCTATAGTTGAAACATATACACGCGGACATCAAAGGATATTCTATTCCGAATATTCATTTCACCTCCGCCCATCTACAACATTTTCCTACTCTAGTCTCTAGTCTAACTGCGAATTAAATTTTATTCGCTTTTCAGCAACTCCGACAAAATTTTTTCGCATTTCTCACGAGAAAAAAGGCATGGAAAATTCTACAACGCCATCTAGGAAAGAAAATTACAACGTCGTTAAGCGATCCTATGCCCTATTCTGCTCGCAAACAGTTACACAAAACGCAGAAGAGATGAGAGGTTAACGAACGCTATCAAAATCTAATGTCTTTTTCTTGACATTTAAAAAATAAGCGAAACAGTAGAAGCGTATTTATCTCGACGTTGGGAAAAAAAACGTCAATTTTCAAACCACCGAGAGGGGTTAACCCAAACACGAGCCTTTTTCAGCTTCGTTACGCTGAAAAAAATCCCGAAAATTATCGTCGAATTTGGAAACGAGTAAATAATAATCCATTGTGTTGCAAATTGCGTTAGCGAAATTAATTAAAAATAATCGCGTTGTATTTCAATTTAATTTTTCGCATAGAAAATTCGGTCCACTCGTATAAAACCTAAAAATGTCGTAAAAGATGCGAATACGTAGAACAACATTCAGCTATGAAATTCGCGCGTTTTGCCACTCTCATCAATGTCCATTCCACAGTCTACGAAAGTACTAAAAAGAGAAGGAGTACTCATTTATTCTCGTCAAGTTATGTTCATACTTTTTTCACCCATTCTAATTTCCTGAGAATGGACAACTAAAAGAAGGAGATAGAGGGGAGCATGATGCGAGACTTATACTGCACATTGCACAAATTACGGATTAGTCCCTCGCAAAACCTTTTGAGGGATTATAAAATAAATACATTGCCTGTGCAATTTGTCATTTAAACTTCCAATATAGTTGAAGAAAAAATATTTATAATGAGCTAGGATTTAACGTCCCTTCCTCTCCTCCAAATGAGCCTTCTATCAACGCCTCGTATTAAGTCGGACTCCGCTTATAATAATAGAAATCCTAATAATGTGTCGTAACGGAAAATACCTAGTTATCTATCACACGATCACTCATTCCAAAATTTAGAAAGATAAATCCTACGACGATGGACTCATTAAATTACATTTTTAAAGTAGACGAATCCAATCGATAAAACAGAACTCGTGCAATCGACGAAACACGACTCTACCCCAAGTTACACATATTTGAACCTTCTGATACTTGCAAAATTGATGACATTTTTTTAGTCAAAACTTTTAGGGCAATTTGTTTCTTTTTTATCTAACTGTTACATTTTGATATTGAAAAAAAAAAAAACGAGCTGACAATTTTTCTCAATTTTCGAGTTATAAAATAAAAATTTATTGCACTGTTTATTCATTAATTTATAAAAATTAATTAATAAATTAATACATTAAATATCATCTGTGTATTAGAGTTTATTTAATTCCTTGAGACTAAAGAGATCACCATAATTATGCCCCATTTTCACCATTCAGGAATTCTTAAAGGCACAAGTGAAGGCGAATGGTAAAATGGGAAAGTTTTAAGTTCTTTCAAATACTGAACTAAACCTAATTTCTTTTCCACGAATGAAGTACGAGAGAAAAACTTTTCCTCAGCTTTTTCATCACTTGAAATTTTTAAAAGTAATTCGGTATTTAGAAAAAAATTTGTTTTCCCTGATTTTTGAGCAATTTCAAATTTGTTCATGCCCACGAGTTATGTTTTATTACGCAAAGACCAACAGAAAAAATTAGTCACTGTTCTATTCACGATTAACATTTATTTAAAAATTATTGAATTTACTCGCAAAAGGTGCCATTTCATGTTTTTCAAAAAATGATTAATAAGCGAATTAACACCATACTACGCAATTTGGTCCAAATATTACCATTTGCTTTGAAAAATAAAAATAGAACTGTGGATTCAGAAAAAAATCATCAATAATTTTTTACAAAATAAAATTTCTTCAAAAATTCCTAGCTCCTATGATATTTAAGATAGGCAACTTCTCCTAGTAATGGGCAATCATTAATCAATTAATATCCAATATTAAATCGATTATTGCATCAAAAAATTATTCGACAAATTGTTCTAAAAATTAATCGATTAATCAATACAAAAATTAATGGAATAATCGATCTAAAAATAATTGATTAGCTTATTCTAAAATAAATCGATTAATCAATGCAAAGATTAATCGATTATCGATTACTTTCAAGATTGATTATCAATCGATTTTAAATCGACTGATCGATAAATTGTTAGTCAGGGTGATATCCTGACGTGTTTATCCTTCTATATTAAATTAGTAATTATAGACCATAGATATCACTTTTCAGTCAACCAAATTTTTTGCATCAAAATTCTAGGTTAATCGAATACCAAAGTCAACAGTAAAAAATGGGCTAGGAGGCTGAGCTCCTCTAGTAAAATTTTGTATTCATCAAACAGTAATACCAACCAACAAAAAAAAGAAATCAAAGCCTCCTCTAGGATCTCAGACCATACAACATGGCCTGCTCGAGTGATAAGAATCCGTTTCCAACATCTTAATCCACTAAATCATAAAATGTAAACAAAACCTGTTTTGCTTTTTGTCATTAATTTCTCAATAAATAATAAATAATCAATTTCCAAAATTTAACAACTTTATTCAATTGTAACAATAATTATAATCGCAAAAAAATTGGAAAAATTACGAAAAATGAACGAAGATTCTTCAAGTGATAAGATAGTTTGTTTAGATTTCATGATTTACCGGGTTAAAATCGATGATATGTTGGAAACCAAAATTAACATTACGCTTATGGAACTTGGGCAGTCCATTAGGATTGGTGAGGCACCCCCCCCCTCCCCGAAACGATGGCTGGGCTACGAGTCTATCTTACTCTAAAGTAAGATCAATTAATTAACGAATTATTCGTTATATAGATTTTTTACTTTTTATCTCACACATTCAGATTTTTTTTAATGAAAATTAAAAATTTTAATCGTAAAAATAGAAAAATAGGAAAACATAGATTAATGGATTAATAAACCATCGATTAGTCGAATAATCGATTATTAAAAATTTTGAATAATCGATTTTGACCATCACTAGTATTTTTTATGGCACGCTTTGAATATTTCTATTACCAAAGGCAAGTTCAGTAAGTTTCATGAATTCATCATATTGATCTTCTAAAATTTAAAGTTGTGTTTTTTGACATTTTCCAACTCTCCTTGCTCCTTCAATTTCGAGAATGGCAATAATTATGTTCATACATACAATGTTAGTTTATAAATTGTATTTAATGAGATTAAAATCTGAAGTTTTATCGACTGCTCTCCCATCAATCACACCATAGGTATAGCTAAACATTTAATTATTCGGAAATCATTTTTATTTCTTGTTTTGGGGGGGAGGGGGAGAGATTCTGATGAAACTTTTTTTGAAGTTGAGTAGCACTGTTCATTACATCATCTACATCTCCACAAAAAAAGTACAATTAACCCTCTACGAGAACGGCCGGGACACAAAATGGAGATGGGGTGAAAATAATTGTCCGATTTCGTTTTTCAATTTTTTTAAATACAACGAAAATTTGAAAAAAAATCAGAATTATGAAATGTTTTAAACCTAAAATTTAGATTTCCTGTTTTGCGGCCGCACTCAAGCACCAGGTTCGTGGACAATCTGTCCCTAATTCCCTTCCTTCTCCTTGACGCTGTCTTCAAGCTTTATACAGAATATTCAACCATATTTATAATTATGTACTTTTGCTAGGCAAAAATTTGGCTCATCTCTCCCGATAGATGAAACTGAATCATCTACATTGAAACAATTAATTGAAAAAGACTTGAATTCGACTACAGAGGCTCATTTCAAACATATCAACGCTTCTTGATACATTCTTGGACTCTCGTTTACATTTAAATGTAGTCGAAAAAAATGACGATATGTCAGACTTGCAAAAACATCTGAACACAGTTTGTTTCGATCGTTTAAAATCAATTAAGCATTCGAGGTGTCCTTTACGAAGGCTATTCATCGGGTGACTTTTTTCGTAAAAGGTCGTACCAGGTCGCGTGAATTTGGCGGCGAATTTCAACGTATTCGATTTGGCCGGCTCGAATGCTACGTTACCGGAGCCCTACGCGCTCTAATTATTCGAGCATTAGCGAAAAAGGAAACCCGGAAACCACGGTAGCGCCATTAATTCTGCGTAAGAGCTCGCATGTGGTATCGGCGGATTCCGTTTGATAAAGCTTATAGCCCTCGAGTCGGTGGCTAATTTCATATTGCACGGGCGCGGGATGACGGTATTGGCAGGTCTGTGGGGATTCGATCCGTACTTAGACGACACGATTACCTTGAACTTTGCGCAATTTATAGCCTCACCGAGGTACGAAACGCTTATCAGTGTTTCGATTCGCGAATGAGAACCACTACCGATGATATTCGCCCCCGCGTCGCACCGTATGCAGATAAAAAGACAGACACTACGAACGCAGCGTATAATCATTTTTAAGGTAGACTTATGTGTGTGTTTAAGTACCACGTTAACAAAGAGAATTACGCGTGCAACGTACAACCCGACGACCGCGTGTGCGCCGCTAATCGCGATCATACGTTACGGTACTGCCAGTAGTCTTAAAATATTGACCTTGAGAAATTACCGCCGCTGCCGCCGCCGTTCTACCACATTTTCGCGCGTCGTACGCGTTCCATATACTTTACAGTGTTGCCTAAACGAGGAAAAAAATTACCCCGTTCGCGACATCCTCTAGTTGGGCGCAATTCATCACATTTTTATTGTTACGGGAATACGACGCGACCGACGGTAACGGTTCGTAGCCGCCGCTTACCGGGCAAGGTCGTTTCGTATAAAATTAGGAGAAAAAGTTCGCTTTCGCGAGAATTTATTGACCGCTGGGAATAATACGGATCAATGGCGATTTCGACGAATGCTTTTTTCCGCCTTACCAAGCCAAGTCCGCCGCTTTATATCTCCTGTATCGTATAAATGTTCGGAAAATTCGTCCTTCGAGAACGAAAAATTTTTCGCATCGTATTTCAAAACGAGCTTCCGATGAAATATTAACGCGAAAACTAAACAGCCAAGCAGTATTACGAGGCTGAATTTTTAATGGCCGTTTCTTCACACTTGCTCATAATGTTATTAACCTCTCAACACCTACATCCGGTAACCGGGCGAGAAACAACCACCGAGACCATTTAAAATCATTTGAAAAGTTCAATTTGACATACATAGTACCGATTACTTATTTATCAAATCCAAACTAGTTGAGGCTTAAGACTCATCTTCGAACCTTCCTAAAATTTTCACCATCCGGCATATGGATACATTTCGACCTAAATTCAAAGAGGTTATATTTTGCTCCCCAATTAATCCTACATACAAAATTTAAGTGTTCTAGGACCTTTGGTAAGGAGATATGTATGATTGGTGAAATTTCCTCATTTGTTTTCCTCTCCGAAAGTACTTCTTTCTCCCCTCTTTGACATCACCAGCAATGGAAATTTTGGACATTGTGTACTTCTTGATCGGTTTAATCATGAGCCCATATTTATCAAATTTTAGCAATTTGAAGCTCATCAAATGTCCCTCAGATTTTGACCATCCCGTATTTTGAATCCATTTTGATTCAAATTCAAGAATGTGCTCATATTGCGCTCCTCGCCTAACCCTACATAAAAAGTTACTTCCTTAAAAACCCATTTTTTGCCTTAACACCTTCAAAATGTTTCTATTCTCAGCTTATGAACATCTCAATAATTCTGAGCAATTTTCATGCACTTCTACCTCACTTTCTGAGAGATCTATAAATGAGATATTTATGTATACGTAGTAAATATACAGCGCGCTTCACCTTAATATAAGCTCCTTCATACTACTCATGTAACACTCATATATGATATTTTGTCTATTCTAAGTATTATGAAGCATGTATCACTTTACAAGATGTATTTCTCTAATAGATTATTCTTCGTAATTGCCTCATGAAGATGCATGAGAGGCACTCGTGAATATTCATTTGTTTATTATGCATCAACGACTTACTCAAGAATGTTGGATTTTGAAAAGTCAATTTTATTTAACCTCATGAGGCCAAGAAAGAACAGAAATTGAATTTTAAGAATTTAAGAATTTCCACACCCCACCCTCCAAAGGAACTGTGTAAAAAAACGATGAAAAACGTTTATCACTTTTCCGGATTTTTTGCATATAATTTTTAAAAATGCCTATTAACTCTACTTTTGAAAAATTTTTAATCCGCCCCCATTATATCCCCTACCACGTGCTCTGGTTGCATTTCTTCAGAGTAGCTCTAAAGACCGAAAAGAAATTATGTCTGATTTTTTCTATCTATTTTTTTTTTAATTATTAGTGCTGTGCACAGCCACTGACGTCAGGGACACGTGCTCGTGGATTTAGACCTATTTAAGGAAATCAGCCAAAATGAGAAACCTGAGAAGTGACCAAAAATGGTGGACTCCGAGTCTCCAAGGAGATCAGAGAGTCATTCGGGTAGAAGAAGGTGTCGTCTATGGGAACTGTATTTTGGGCACTCTACGAGGACATCAGCGGACAATGGGACATGTCTTAATGTCAGCTATATAAAGCACACAGGACAAAGGGGTGGGGCAGTTTGAGAAAGAAGATGTGAATGAGCCAGGGCACAATGACCTATGCGAAGTCTGTAAAGAGAGACCTTCAATTTCCATTTTAAAATGTGTGAAAAACGATAAAAAAAGTTAATTATTTTTTTTCATTAGACGAAGATTTGAAAAAGGCTCCACTCACTTAATGTTTTGAAAATTTTCAATACCTCCCCTCCCCCCTAACTCCCGCTACATATTTTGTTTGATTTCCTCTGAGGAACTTTAAAGCCTAAAAAAAACTTATGAGGTAGGAATGGGCGATTGTAGAGTATTAAATGCAATGACATAACACTGATGGCAGTGTATGGGATGGGGAAGAAAAAAAAAATTAAAAAACTATGAACATTTACGAAAAAAATTTTTCATTTTTTCATATTTTCTTGCACATAACATTAAAATATGCTCTACATATTTCACCTGTTTAGAACAATTTTCACTGATTCTCACTATCAATTCATTCTCTGTGAGTAGCTCTAAAAATGGAACAAAAATCATTTATCTTGTTGTTTCGTTGTTTTTCATAGAGATTTTTTTGCAATTTGAGAATACGGAAAAAGATTACATATTAGATGGAGTAAAAGATTCCAACTACACCGTTAGTTTCGAATTTCAAGCGTTGTAAGGCAAACCAGCATGTAAACAAAGCGCACAACTTATAAATTTGTTGTACTCGTACATTTTCCTTATTTCTACCTACTTAGGATTTCCTTCATTTCCATTTTTTTTTTCACTGATACTACATTAGATACTAGGCCAACTACACATTTCTACCTATCTTAATAGAGATGAAATTTTCAAAGAAACAGTAACAAACATTAACGCAACCAGGACTTTTTGTGGGGGATGGAGGGCCTAAAATAAGATAGAATGACTAAATTTTTCCGAGCAATTTACGCGTATACGCTTAATAATTGATTTTTGAAATTTCGAAAAATTTTCTCAGAAGTATATACAGCCCTAACCCCCCTGATTGTGTCCATTGTACCAAACATGATTTTTTGGTATTAGAGCTCCAAAGAGGCACCCACCCATACTACATGTGGGATGTAGTGAAGGTCAATAGGCAATTTTCAAAACAGAATCAATTGAGAATTTGTCAAAGTTACAGGAAAAAAATGTAGAAAATTGATAATTTTTTCTATCGTTTTTTACACTTTTGTAAAATTGCTTGGTAAATAATCGAGGTAAATCTTGGTATAATAATCTCTGAAGAGGTCTAAACAACTAATGCCCGAGTACCGGACCAACATAGTCTTTTACAGACAGCTCGGTCTACCTCACCATGATGACGTCAGTAGGCGGCTTCTACAAGAGGCGACACTTGGAATAAGGGGCTTTTACACTAGGGTAGATATGTATTTTTTTTATTGTTTCCTTTTATACTTTGTACTATATCTTCCCACACATCCTCCTTCCCTGCTACCAATTTTTATCAATAACACTACTTATATTCCGAAGCAAACAATATATCTTTACCTTAATTTAGATGATGAAATAAAAAATTTCAGAATTGGTCATAAGCACTAAAAAAATGGTATGACACAAAGCCGTGGCCAAGAAAGGCGGTTTGTGGTCCGGAACCCACCATGAGCGCAGTTTCTTGAACATTTAAATGTGCTAAATCGTATAATTTTTCCAGTATAATGACATTCGTCACTAAATTTCTACCAAAACAGTTTTTTTAAATCATGATTAATTGACTATGACTACTCTAATTGCTTTGAATCATTGAAAAAATTACATAATGATATACATTAATAAATTTTTTGTGCATTAAAAAAATTCACGTGTTTAAAAAACATCACCACCACCTCTCCTCGCTACACTACACAGGCAGAAGACCTGAAAAATGTATGTTCGAAAAATAATTTTCAAAACCCTCCACGTCGATATATCCTGGTTACGACCCTGGTAGGACAATAACCTGAATTGTGATTACAAAAACTGAACTGGAGTATTTAAAGATGCCAGTATGTAAATAATCACTGAAAAAGGAAATGGGTAAGGAAATCTCTAGAATCGATGTTCAAATACCATTCTCTCTGTATAATTTTGAGGGGTGAAGAATGGTGCACAAGATGTTTTGAAGACTCATTTTGAATTAAATACATCCTGTAAGGTGATAAATGCTTCATAATACTGAGTATAGGCAAAATATCATATATTAGTGTAACATAAGTAGCTTTATTCGGGGTATGTAGGAGCTTATAATAAGGTGAAACACACTGTATATATTACATATACATAAATATCTCATTTGATACTTGAATGAAATATAGACGAACTAAGGATCTAGTTTATAACCATCAGCTTGACTTGCAGGCTCCGAGAAGTTAATAAAGGGTCAGAAAATATGATAAAAGAACTGACATAAATGATAAGATATTTAGCCCATGTTCTCAAAAAGTACCTCACACCAACACATACATAATGTAATGGGCATTTCCCAATCGACTACAAATGACCTGAAACACGAATCTCTCCTACACCTCCTTTCCAAATCAAGTAGGCTATAATAGTTTCATTTTCATTAAAAACTTCATTCAAAACACACGCTCCGAAACTGCCGCAAAATTTGACACGAAGTAGCTCTTCTTTATACCCGTATCGCGACATTAATTTTATACGAGAAAATACCACATCAAAATAACTCCCCGAGCAGCACGTGCACAGCAACCGTTATCGCCTATATCGAGTACAAAATATCGTTCTCAAGTTGCTCTTTAAATTGCACGCAACCGCATCGAAAACCTAATCCGCTTCGAGTAATTATTTCATCTCCGCGCTGCCATCACTCCTACAGAGGCAAAATTCTACGACCGACATGTGGGTTAAATTCGTACTCGGACGAAATACTCGATACGATATATTTGGCGCGATATAAGAAGAAATCTGTTCGAAAAGTTACACATGGCTCGGCATCCCTCTCGCGGCTCTTCATTAATCGAAGCAATTTACCTCTATAATTTAAGCACATAGCAGATGATTTCGTTTCTTCCGCCGACTCTATTATTTAGGCTACTTATTCATTGACGTCATTAATAATGTTTTTATTAAGATACGAGAACAAGTCGTTAAGAATTAAGATCATCAGAGTGCTATATTTTCAGCATAAAAGTGAGGTGACATTATATCGCCTAAGAAATATATCATCGATGCGAATACGTACTAACGATAAGCAATAAATTTTTTTTAATGATTTTTTCTCATCCTAGGTACTTTGGAATGAAGCCACAGCTGTTTACCTCACACGCACGCATAGTAGGTACCTATTTCTCCGAAACAGAGTGAAAAAATATTCGTCGTAAAAATCGAACAAAAATTTAATTCCGTAAAATAATTTAAAAAAAGGATACCTGGCCTTCTTCATCTTTCCTTATAGTATCTTTGTCTGCAATAATTTTTAATTAAACTTCCTCCTTTTAGAAATTATCGATTTTTTACTCGGCGATGACAAAATTTTATTAATTAAATAAAAAAGTTCAAATTATAAATTAAATTTTAGGAAAAAGAAAAAGATGCTCTTACTCAATCGTCCTTCACTCTGTCAAACCGCTGTACAACTTATAATCAACGTTTCACCTATTTCGTTCACTATAACGAAGCAACTTGAAAGTTTTCATTTCATTTCAAAGTTGAATTCTGAAGAGGTAAAAAAAAATATAAACAACGAAGCAGAAACGAAGATTTGGACGTTTTCTACAAAAGAGCAGAAAAATTTTCAAATACTGCTGGGCCTTTTTTTTCACACCACAAATAATGGATTTAGAGAACAGCGGATGTCAAATAACGTCGAAGATGTTAACAAAATTTCAGCCTTTAACTTTGTTTTAATTCAAAAAAATTATTTCTCAACAAATTCATTTTTAAACAGAGCAGATGTATTTGTTTTCCAAATATCAAAAAAAATATGTGCTACTGATTTTTTTTTTTTTAATAGTAAATTAGGTGTATAACAGAGGCTAGGGAAATAATTCAAGTCGCTACAACGCATCAAACATTTTATTACCATCAATCCCTTTTTCAAGTCAGGCAACCTAGGAAATCTGAGGGGAATAATTTCGATCGAAATAAATTCCAATATATTCTTCTTCGTACCATCCAAAATATTCTTCTTTGTATGTACCATCCGAAATAAAATATTGAGAACACATTCAAATCCTTCCGGGGGGAAGAGGGGTTTAAACATCTTGAAATTCAATTTTGGTTCTTACTAAGGCCCATGGGAATCAGAGAATTTGTCCTTTCAAAATTCTTTCGAATGGGTAGTCAACGAACTTTCATAAACAATTCGTTGATAAATTATAAATAAATATTAATTTCAGTGCCCTCCTCATACCTTTATGATGCAATTACGAAGGTTGGACTATCAAAGAAATACATAATTAATAATACTTATTATTCTAATTTAGCCTCACCTGCCTCACTTCCAAACAAAAGTGGGAATTACTTGCCAACTAACTATAAATATTATTTTTCCATTTCTTTTTCTTTTCAATCCTTCTTCTTAAGCAGTTGAACCTTTTCTCCCTCCCCCCACCCAGGATTTTTCTTCATGTCGAAGACATCAATTTCGTGACACGCAGCGATAATTTTTTCAGCCCAGTTAATCATTTTCAGTAACATGACTCCAAGATATTTTTATTATTTTATCAAAAAAATCAAGGTTTCTCAAGTGTTGAGAGAATTTTCGAGTGACACATGCGTTTCTCAGATAAATGAAGAGGAGCTTTTTTGCAGAAAAGTTTAGAGCAAATAAATTCTTATAGCATACTTCATTTGTGAAACACGTCGTTATAGAGATAAACAGAAGAACCAATATGCCTCACTTCGATTCCTGCGAAATTTTAATAAGCCCGGAGGAGATACAAGGAAAAACGTAATAAAAATCATTTTTATTGGAAGTATTATTTTTTATTTCTTAAAGGGTGGAACGTTCTCATTTATCGATTCTTCCAAGGCTGTAGCCAAGGGAGAGAGGGTGGGGTCAGTACCCCTCACTATGAGGTTAATTTCTTGTTTATTTAAATATTATTAAATTGCGTAATTCTCCTATAATAACAATCTTGAATTTAAAAAGAATAAATAAATTTTTCATCATTAATTTTATGGGTTATGACTACTTCAATTGCTGTAAATCATTACAAAAAATTTTTCATCAAATTTTTTGTGCATTAAAAAAATTTATGCCCTCAAACGTCCTCCTTATCTTCAAATAATCATTTTATAATTTATAAAAAAAATAATTTCGATTTTTAATTGTTTAAATTAATATTTTAACTAATAAGTATATGGATCAAAAAAAAAAATTATTTTCAAAACCTCTCTCATCCTATATCTTGGCCAGGGTCCTGGATTCCTCACCAATAACAAAAGGCAAAAATTATGCTTTTGATGGAACGAAATGCACAACGAATTGACGTTAAAATCAAGTCAGCTATTCATTTACACTTTATTACCATCGTTAGTATTATATCACTATTCAGATTAATATGGCAGAAATGTATACTCCGCATTTAGAATACGAATATTATAATATATATATGTACATTATTCAGCGAGCATTCAATCGAAACAAATTTAGACACCACTCAATAACGAAACACTCGGATTTGAAATTTTTCACAATGCGTCCATGTGATAAAACCCGATAACCTCAGGTCACATAGTTCTTTAAACATTCAAATCGAAATTCGATTCGCGTTAAAAAACGAGATTACCCAAAATTTCGTATTTAACAAGAATTCGATAAAATACCAGAGCGAGTGAAAAATAAAACATTTCAAAAACCTTGAAATAGCCACAAAATAGAAAAAGATAACCCTTTAAAATTTCCAATCCAATGATTAACACATCTCGTTCATCGACACAAGGCACGCCCAACCGTGTATAACTTATCTCACTCTCGCATTTCACCAATTTGGGCGATTTTAAATTCGAAAAGCCCTCACCTTCGAAAATTTCCACACAGATAGCGCTATTACTCTTTTATAGATTTTATTTCGCCGATACGAGCCGAATAAATTCCATAAAAACGTTATTTTCGGTAAGAGCCAAATATATGGCACTATTCCACCTTCGTTTTCTTCGAAACCAGAGAGAGATAGAAAGAGAGAGAGAAAAAACCTACCCGTTTTATAAACACATTAGAAACCTATATGGACGATGAAAATAGAACGCGACCGTAGGTATACGAGTATATTTATCTGTATTTATATTTTTCCGTTACGAGAGGAAAAAAAAATCACTTCAGACATCTTAATCGAAAACGCTTTGAATACCGTAACGAAAGAGAGAAAAAGGAGAAAAATCGACCAAAGACTCGACGAGCGGGTTGCTTTTGAAAAGCGTACAGATTTGGATAAAAATCGCTACATTAAAAAGAAGGGGCGACCACGATTTCCGAAACGAGAACACACAACGAAGAAGACAGCTAAGGGACATGACAGATACTTCCTTTCAAGAATGAAAAATGTTTTTTACGCCCTTTATTTATGGAACACAGTGGTACAACTTCGGCGTACGTTCAACATTGCAGGCGCACCTATCGCCAACAGAGTATCGGCGACTCGATTATTTTTAGCCGAAGAAAATATCATTTTACCGCAGATCCGGCGTCATAGGTGAGAATACTGGAAACAATCGAAACGCCGACCTAGCCGGGTAATAAGGCGGAGCGTACGAAATACGGTAACAGGTGAACGGAGCGCATTGCGGAGACGAACAAAGCTTTTTCAAGGTCGTCACCCAACTCGTCACCGCGCTCCAGTGAATTTCCAAAAGCCCTTCTCGATTTCGCATAATCGCGCACCCAGCTCACGCTCCGAAACCTTCGACAATTGTATCGGACGTTCGAAAATGTCGCTACGCGAAAAAAAAACCGCCACCGACGCCGGCGCATCGTTTAATAATTTATTGAAAATCACAAGGTAAACCCTTGTTTCACGCCGTCCGACAAATACCGGCTCTTTTGTGAGATTAACGTTTTATTGAAACATCCTCGTTCCGTTTATCCGCGATAAAACGTTTTAATTTCCTGAAATACTTCGTTCGCCTCTTTATATTTTTCGTTTTTCGTGAATTTGCATCGGGCGTCTGTTCTTTTAGACGGGAGTTTTTATCCATATTGGGGTATTTAAAAAAAAAACATTGAGAGAAATCGATAAATTTTTCGATTTTTTGCGAATAATTTTCGAAATTGCTTCATTACAGACCCTTTTAAACAGTTTCTCGGTAATTGTGAATATATCTTGCATACACTGTCGGAGTTACGCGTTTCATAGATACCTTGAATATTGAGAAAAAAAGTGAAAATTTTTGATTTTTCATTAATAAAAAAAAAATTGAAAATGTTTACATCCTTTACTAAAGTTGGTAGAACTTATCATTCTTTTGTGAACAAAACTACATTATATGCTTCGCACTTGGACACGAATCATTCCTATCGTTTATAATTCACTAGATATAAATTTTTAAAGTTAGAAATTTTTTCAATACATAACATTGCATATCTTAGCGCCTTCGAATTTTGGAACAGGCAAACCATCATGCATGTATGTAACTTGAGTAACTGCATTTATGGTTTGCGGGTGGTGTGCCCAAAATGGAACACTCTGTATAAGAACTGACCAGAAAACGATTTTGTAATATGATGAAAGAGACATTAACACATTTTTGTGCGCGATGATGGATTTGAAATTATTTTTAGCCAAAGTTTCAATTAAAAACGATAGCTATTACAACCTATCTGATGTGTGAGAGAGAGGTCGTAGGAGAGTGGGATCACGTATCCGGCTATTTTTAATGAGTGTGTAACTGTGTAAGTCGAACTTTTTGTTTTACATACCGGGTGACTACTTGATTCGAGCACCCCAAGCGCAAAAATCTTTCTCTCATCGAAATAAATTACATATTTGAATGATATTAAGAACAATAAATGACATAAATAACATTTATTTAATGCTCAAAAGTGTTTATCAATGAAATACAAAATTTTAATTTATACTTTCATTGCCAAAAATACATATATGTTTTGAGTTTATTCACCTTTTAGCTAATTTTTTCGCTTTGATGCTCGAATCAAGTAGTCACCCGGTATATATGGATTTCATGATGAGTGACATCCGATGATGTAGTTCCAAATATACATACGCGCTCACCAAGACAAATTTTGTTAAAGTATGATTGCAACCGCTCGGCACATTCTATGGAGAGGTACAGAAAATTAGGGAATTTGAGCTATATTAATTTGAGCAAAAATAGGAAAGATGAAATTCGGGCTAAAATTCGCCTCTGCACTATTTGTAGCAGAGTTATGCCAAAAACCCAATAATACACCGTACAAAGGTAAGATACCGAAATAGATCTCAGTTTGCTTATGTTTATTTCAAACGGATTTCATTTCGGTTGAAAACAGGTTTTATATATATATATAGATAAGATTTTAGTCATAGTGGTGCCCGTTTTAAGCATACAAAGTCACTGTGGTGCCCGTTTTTAACGTTATGGTGCCCAAATCTCATCCCTCTGGGTCCACAGCTGAAGTTTTGGAGGTGGGCACCACAATGACTATATTTATATATTAAAAATTAAACCTCTTATAAATACTGGAGTTTATGGTATATATACCTTGTGGTGCCCGATATGGAATCCTCAAAAGACACTTTCTTTGTGGTGCCCGGCATATGGCTGGGCGCCTCATAGTTCAAAATATACAAGGGCACCACAAGATATTGAATACGTGTATTCATATATATATACACATTTTCCCCACGCGTAGCGCCAGCAGGTATTCATGAAATTTGCTCAAAATTTAGTGAGAGGCTCATCTTATAAATGTAAAAAAGGTTTTCTTTATGTTTTTTCGACAAACCTCAAAATGGCGGATCACTCAAATTTAGAGCGGGGCTGGAGGGAGGGATAATAGTTCAAATTATTCGTTTTTGATCTTATATGAAAGAATGAGTTACGGACACTAACATACCCAAATTTCAACTTCATAAGTTTTTTAGGAGGGGAATTAGAGCAAAAAACGACTTTTTAAGAAAGTTTTGAGTCATGGAATTTCTGGAATTTTCTATATATCCTCACCAAATCAACCAACAAAAATCAAACTTTGTATGTACGGTTAGTTGGTGACCAGGACATGACCTTTTGAACTTGGGTCAAAATGTATCAAAAGTGGTTGATTAATAAACTTTGAGAACCTAAGGAGCCTCAAATTGGTAAAAATGTAATTAATATGAACCTATTTGATTATTGTAAATAAAAAGTATACGTATCCGTAATTCACCTCTATACATGGTGTTGGAGGGGAGGAGGAGGGCTTATCGTGCTGAGAATGTGGTAGGGCAAACGAGAGGTCGAAAATTTTTTATTTTTGTGTCATAGGATAAAATGAACCCAAATGACTAACCTATTGTAATTTTGGCTTCCAAAGTGAATTTAAAGCTGAAGTGAAGCAAAAAAATGGCTTTTAGAGGGGAAATTGCAGCAGGAATTTTCATGAATGTTCCATATCTCTTCTTCAAATCGACCTAGAAAGGTGAAACGTTGTATATTGGGTTAGTTGATGACCAGAATATGACCTTCACTTTTGCTCAAAATGGATCCAAAATGGTGAATCGTAAAAATTTGAAGATAATTTAAGGAGCCTCAAGTAGTTATAATTTGAGAAATATGTGTTCATATAATTATTGCATGGCAAGAAATGCTTATTTGTTCTAAATGTTTTGAAAATGATAGGGTAGGGGTTTTGATACTCGATACTGGGTGTAGCCTGAACTCATGAAGGGGTTAGCAACGTTATTTGGAAACTTGAACAAGCCCCAGTTAAAAACTCAGCTCCAGTAATGCGGCATGGCTGCTTACTTCTTTTTTCTTTCTTAATGATACAAAATTTCTATTTTTACTACCTTCCATCATTTTTGAACATTCATTTTTCTTTTGAACAATTGGACAGTTGTTATTTTTGGGCTTTCTTCCATTTGTGATTCTTCGGTTCTTTCAGTTTCTATATTATTTTTGTAGAATTGACGAATAATTTAAATTTTTACGCATTCGCCACCCCTTTCTTTGGGAATCTTGAGGAAACACTCGTTGAGCGATAAATTATGCCTGATAGAATTCTGCTATTTTTTTTTTTTTTCATTTTTCTCGTAGTAAGGGAAATTGGTACTAATGCATTCGTAAATTTGCGATATCGTGGCAGGCATTCCACTAAATTATAAAAATTTAATAAGTAATTACCATAATTTGTGGAAAATTACATTTTTAACAATTCATCAAGCATTCATTCTTCTCCAAGTTCAACCATTGTTCGGATCATCGTAATTTTTTCACCGATTCTTTCCATTTTCAAAATTATAGTGAATTGCGAAAAAAGAACGAATTCTCGAAAGAAGAATATTCCTTTCATCTAGTTGTGAATTTGAATTACAAATAAAGGAACTATCAAACAATTAATAATAAATTCATCCTTCCCCCTCCTTACGTAAATAGTAAACATCTTGTCGCAATCGTAGATGAACAAAGACGAGGAAGAACGAGATTCTTTCATTTTTCGTTTTTTTTTTTCTCTCACACGACGCAAAGAGAATCAGAAAAGAAATGAATTCCTTCGGAAAATTTACAAAAACATTCAAAATATGCCGACATTTTACGGCGCGGAGGATACGGCTCGCGTCTTATAAATCGTCTGAAATAGCCGATACGAAGTTTCCAACGACTGTAGTTTCGGGAAAAAGGGCGAAGAATTCGGCGCGGCGTCGAGTTCGGCCTTGAAACGGCTGCTGGAAGGAATTTGGAGTGGCGCGTTACGCGCGAGGCGAAACGGCGGATAAAGTTAGCAGCTTTTATCGACAGCAACGTAACTCGCAAAGAATGAGATTGCATTTTGTTCTTTCATGTTGAGCGGAACTACTATCCGGTTGGCAATTTGTAGTAAACGAAGTTGACGTGAGGATATAGAAATGCGAAAATCTATAAAAGAAAATATAGTCTCGGAGCTGGGTGCTGTATGTGTGCGAAAAACGTTGTATAATCTAACATCCTTGAGAAAATTCCGATAAATATGTAATATAAGTTTACGTTACGGTCGGAGTTTTCGCGAGAGCGGAAAAATTCCGTGATCGAGAAAATATATGTAAGCGAGATGTTGTAAACTGGTAATGCATACGATGGAGTATTATAATAACATGGCGTATTGTGCGCGCGAAATTATTACGCCAATATCTCGACGTTTTGAATATAACGAAAATTATTTGCAGCTCGTAAACGCCAAGCTGTTGGCGCGGATTAAAAATGTCGATGGGCGAATGTAAACTTGTGTGATGGTTTTGTGCGAAAAAATAAGGACTCTGGGACGGATGGAGAAAATAGCGAGCATTTAAGGCCACGCAAAGGACTTCAGAACCTAAGAAAGACACAAGATGATAGCAAACAAAATTCCCCCAAGCTATTGTACTAATTTGAGTATTATTAAATAAATAAAAAATTATAATTTATTATTACATTAATTAAACTTAATTCAGGGTAATTATTTTTTTAATCTTATAAATAATAAAAAAATATATATAAATTAAAATTTTTAATTAAATTTAATTATAAGTCATTAATTTAAAAAAAAAAAATTATTATAAAATTATCTTAATAATAATAATTGAAAAATTACGTATTATTCAATAGTGACAACAACACATTTCTATTCATCCCAAAGACTCAAAGTCAGCCCCCTTCGTACTTAAAATACTATGAATTTCAGAAAACACCTACGAGTATCTCTGGTTTCTAATGAATTTAACATCCAACCATTAAAATTAATATGCTATGCTGCATGCAAAGATGATAAAGAGTAGAATCAAAAAATATTTTGTATCTGAATTTTTGATTTTAAAATGAAGAGGATCAGTTTATTTTCATTCTTATTTTCCTTGTAATAACTTGGAAACCGGCATTACGAAGAATATTAAAATTTTTTTTTAGGTATAACTGAGTAGAAATATAATTATATGTTTCTTGAAATTTTTGACTTCGATTTCCTGACAATAATCCTTTTGAACTTAGTCTTTCATATAATATGATACCACAATCGAAAATTCTATCATTTTCATAACATTTTGAGGACACCTGTGAAGTTGCATTTGGGATATTATATTATATTTCCTGTCTCTAGTAATTGCATGAACCTATATTTATCAAATTTAAGTCATTAAGGGTTCCTCAAGCCTTCTTCAAATTTTGACTATTTGGCATTTTGAAAGCCCACATACGACGTTTGAGCTTTCTAGGTACAGTAGGTGAGGATATATGAAAGATTCAAGAACAGTTTGATCTTTTTAAATCGATTTGGTGAAGATAAATGGAATAGTCGGGAAATTTCATGATTCGGACCCTCCTTAAAAAACCATTTTTGCTCTATGTTCTCTTCAAATTCATTTAGGAAGCTGAAATTAGAGTTTGTTGGTCTTTCGTACGAGATTATAAAAAATGATTTGGGGTTATTTGTCCTTTCTCTAGCCTCTCTCAAAATTTGAGAGAATCGCCGCTCTTAAATGAATCAACCGAAGTCCTCAACAACCATTCAGCAATAATTTCCCTCCTCACCGTGCTCAAAAAAGCCAATCTTTTTCACCTAATTTAACCACCCTTAAATATCACGTGCCTCTGGCCTAAGCAGCAGCACACGGCACAAAACAAAAAAAAAAAAAACAAAAAATAAAACCAAAAAAACAAAAAAAAACGGAAAGTAATCATTTTTTGCGTATTCAAATGAGGAGTCTCTCATCAAATTTTTATTTATTTTCATTCATATTCAACAGTGGTACAAGGCAGGGTAAAAACTATATGCGTTGTATATTGTATATAATTATTTATAGATATGCGAGTAGTTTTGTGCATTATTGCATCTGACATGGTCTTTCAAGTACACTATGGTACGCTAAGTTGACGTTCTTGCATCCGTTGCTGGTGCAAGAACGTTTTCTCATGGGAGTAAGCTAGAATGGTTGGCAACAGTGTCTAGAATATGTAGGCGAATTTTACGTCGGGTTCAATAACGTATACATTTTAATGGACTTGAATAGCATAAATAATTTTTTTTTTTCTTGAAAAGCATTGGTGATCAAAAAAATGCTGCCCATATTTGATACTGCACATATACGTCGATAGAATTATTGTTATTTGAGCCTAAAAACAACTTTTACAGTACGTAAATAAATTTGTACGTTGCTGCACCCAAACTGGTCTTTAACATAAGTACATTACTACATCCTTTTTTGGGTGCAATAATGTAAGTATTTACGTAGGTAGGTGCAACAACTATCAGTAATCATATATTGGGTGCAACAAGTACACTTAAAGATCGGTGCGCAATAAAGTACTGTAATTAGGTATATATGTATATATATCTCTCTTATCAGGCCCAGGTGGGTCTACCCAAGATAGCACCATATCCAGGACTTTCCAACGTTTGTATAAAAATGAAAGCTGTATACGTTCAAATATACACACAAAACGTTGTGAAACCCAAAAGCGGTCTCGCAACGTAGGGCCAGGTCTCGGAAGGATAGCAGCATTTGCAAGATCGGGCCTGATTTTACCGTACCATACCTATGTATCTCAGGGGCGTACCGAGGACATTCTTCAGGGGGGGGGGGAGAGAACCAAAAATTGCCAACTAATACCATGAAATTTTACCAACTGTTGCCTTTTTTTTTTTTTTTTTTTAGCCTTCAAAACATTTAAAAATAGCTGTAATAATACTGCGCAAGTAGTCAAGTTTACCAACTTTACGCTAAAACTCCGAATTTACCAACTTTCCAAAAACCAAGGCGGCTACGTCCCTGGTTGTGCGCTATACATGATATAAGTTGGCATTAGTTCGAATTTATTCGAGTTTTTATTTTCCCAAAAGAAATTCAAGTTCCCAATTTCAGCGTTGAACAATTATAAATTTCCCAACTTTTCAAAACACCTGGGGGGAAGCTCCTCCCATCACCCCTTAGTTACGCCCCTGATGTATCTATATTATAATATACCAAAAAGTTGGACATTTCTGAAAAGCAAAGATTTGAAGACCTCACCCTCCCCCGCCCTTCCCTTTCCTTCCCTTCCTTTCCAAAATCAGGTAGGTCGTAATTGCTGTCGTTTTGAAAGAAAAAACTCAGCTAATAAAAAAACCAAAACACATCAAGTATGCCAAAAAAGTCAATAACATTGTATCTTCATCCCCAAAACATATAGAAAATGATTCACGCATGCGCAAACTTCCACACAGAAGTTCGACGAACACGCAGAATATTTTCATCGATTTTTACACATGCGCAGTTTGCTTATACGAGTTTAATTTACTCGTAAGGCAATTTTTCTTCGTTTTCACGAAAGCATGACAAAATATTCTCTACACGAAAGATGTACTCTCGATTGTCAAAACGCCAACGCATAAATTTAACAGCTAATCAAACTCGAAGAAAATTTTTCAAAATCATTCCACCAATGAATTTCTGAAGGGAAAACAAAACACAACGCGATTTCGAGTGCTGCTTAACCATACAATACTTCGAACACGAGAACAGCTGTTTCGTCAAGTAAAACGCAACATTACGAACCTAATTCCACTGCCACCTGTTAAAGAACGAAATTTTCATAAATCTACAGTCTAACGAGTGAACTAGTAATTTTAAATTTATACCCGTTCACATGCTGTACGAGGAGCACTTTAGATACAATTCGACGATAAGCGAACACAATGAAAAGAGAAATATCGCAAACGTGAATAAAAATTTCATCATTCCTAATAATCACGTGCTCTTTTATTTGAGAGCAAAAAAAGTTCATTGTTTATAAATAATTACCTAATAAACGTACCTATGTTTCCAGCTATGCATAGCATTTTCCCCTTTGCCCTTTATTAATCTTATCTATAGCCAATGGCCGGGTTGCATCTGATTGACTTTATACGTTTTCATTTGACCGCCAGATATACCTTAAACGATAATTTAGCGAACTAATATTTAATTTTCGCGCACCAATATAACGAGAAATCTATACGCGTACGGGGATAATATTTTAAAAATTCCAATTTCCATTCAGACCCGATACACATAGCGGTTTACTTTCGATTACGATTTATTAGTTTCGAAACGACATAATTTATCTGGGTCGAGTCCGGGGTTGCTTTTTAAAAAACTATTAAAAAAGGCAAAAAACAAGGCCGTTTCACCAAATTACCAACTAATTCGAGCGAACACGCTATAAATCGACTAATCCATCAGTTGGATTATTTTGTCAATTAATTTTATCGATCTGCTCGAATTGGCTTTACGCTCTATCGTGCGGCGGCGTTTATTAAAAAACTCAATTTATACGACGCGACACGTTGCGCACACTATGAGAACCATTGCTACCGTTTAATTCGGCGCACCGAGCTGTTCGATGTGTACAACGACTAATGTTCGGATTTAATTTGAATTCGTAGCGGGCGCGGAAGAAGGCAGGCAGCAGGGTAAAGTTCACTCGATTTTCAAGAAATACACGATCGTCGTCTTTCCATAAAAAATAAAATTAACTCGAATTCGCATTGTTTTACTGCTGTCAGCTGTTACTGCGGTTCCGGAACGGAAATTTAACTAAAACTTCAAGAACCGGAACACGCAATAATTTCTGCCTCAAACAAAAACAAAACCACGACGAAATAACGTTTTAAACGAATATAAAACGGAACAATATTTTTCGCGCGGTATAGTCGGCCTTTATGTACAGCGAATTATGCAAATTTGGCCAAAAAATTACCGTACACTTGGCTAATTTTTAATAATTTAGACGCGCCTTTCGTCCCTTACGTGGCTTCGCTCGGTTACACAGTATGGGTATGTGTACGATATAGACAAGGATAGCACTTCTCCTATCTACCAAACGACCATTTTCTTTCATTTCAAACAGTGGTTAGACGTTTTAAAATGCTCTGAAATGTTCGTTCGATATTTTTGTAACGTCGTAAAATCGATATCGTTCGAATAAAAAATAAAAAAATAAAACGACTAAAATATAAATATTAAAAAAAAAGAAACATGTTTAAAAAATTTCTTATAGTTTTACAGCTTCATACAATTTTTTTTCAATTTCAGAATTTAAGAATCGCCAAAAAATTAAGGAAATGTATTATTTAAAAAAATTTAAAAAAATGAATAAAGTAACAGTTATTTGGCTTTTAATGAAAAAAAAATCTAGAATAATAATGTTTTCCAAAAAGAAATAATAAAATTTTTTTTTTCATTTTAAAAATTTAGGAATCACCACAAGAATAAATGAAGAAAATGTAAAAAAAAAATGAAAAGAAATTGGAAGTATTTGGCTTCTGAAAATGTGTAAAAAAATAATAAAATTCGAATTCACAACTTTGAAATAAAAATTACAAAATGAAATATTTTTTAATAAAAAAAAAATATATAAATAATAATAATAATAAAAATTATACCGTCTACGAATAGGCCATACATGGATTACCCATGATCATCTCTTTACAAAATCCTCACCACCCCTCTGTCAAACTTGCTCCATCCCATTAACAGTTCACCACCTTCTCATAGACTGTCCAACTTATAAAAATCAACGCTTACAATTTAACCTTCCACCTACCATACAGTCCCTACTTAGCAATAACCAAACCACAATTGCAAATCTCGTAAACTTTCTAAAATCCAGCAAACTCCTTTTCGAAATCTAAAAATTATCCATCCGTGTCTCTGGCCTCAGTTGCAGTATAAGGCACGTAAATGGATAAAAGTAAAGTAAGTAATAATAAAAATTATTTACTAAAAAATAAACATTTCAAAAAAATTGTTCAAAAAATTTTCAATTATTTTAGAGCTTCATACAATTTTTTTTTCAATTTCAAAATTCCAGAATCACCATAAAATGATACGCTTTCCCGAAAAGATCAAGTAATCCTGACGAGGGTGCGTTCCGGCCACTCACTCTTAACTCACGCTCACTTTTTTAACAAACAGCCAATACTACCTGTGACGCATGTCTAACTCCCATTTCCACACTACACCTACTAAAACACTGCCTAAAATACCCCATCCAACGTTTTCTATATCTCCCCAATGCTGAGAAAATCTTTTCAAACAGTCCCTTAGATATCATCAACCTTTTATCTTTCCTTAAATCATTCAAACTTTACTCTCTTCTCTAAATATAAAACAGTTTAAAAATTTTCTCTTACGCGCCTCTAGCCCTCAGCTGTACATGGCACAGAATGGAAAAAAAATGTATAAAAGAATGTAATTTAAAAAAAATGAAAAAGTTACTCAACTATTTGGCTTCTGAAAACGTGAAAAAAGTAGGAAAATTAAGAAAATTCGAATTCACAACTTTCAAAAAAAAATCACAAAATGAAATATTTTTTGATTAATTAAAAAAAAAAAAATGAAAAAATCGTGCCTTTAGCCATTGTTGCTGTAGATGGTACGTAAAAAAAAAAAAAAAATGTAAAAACACGGAGTTAGTGAAGATGAGCACGAAAATAGAATTTCATCTCCTCCTCAAACATCCTTTCAAATTGGGCCTAAGAAAAAATGATCAGCTTCCAATTAATCGCGAATTTTACTTCCTTCACTTTTTAAATGAGATGTTTTTCACATAAGAGACACGACAAGCAATATATTTCCAAAAAAAAAAAAAAAGTGGAGTGAAGAAAATGCATATAACTTCGTTTTTTGTAGCTTGATGCTTCATTTTAAATTGAATTTTTTTCACCTATGATGCATTGTAACTAAGATATATGCGAAAATAAAATTTTACCATTTTGAACACCCTAAAATAGGACAACGAAAAACTGCAGCCATTCAATCAATTGCAAATTTAACAAAAAAAACCGAGATGTTTTTTACCTCTTTGAAAAACATCATTTTTGATGGTCAAGAGCATTTTATGACCAAGAGCACCCTTTTTCTATGCCAATACCTCAAAGACTTTGGGTAATGTGAAAAAAGTATACTCCCTAATTCTTCGGAAATACGAAATCTTTTACTTTCGTTGAAAGATTTTTCATCTAACACCAATAGTAACCGAAATGAATGCAATAGAAAGGAGGCTACCTTCTACCTGCCCACTCCAAGAAAGAATTACAACGGAAGACGACGTAATTTTTTTTCTATTCATGGAGGGGGTCCTCTACAACATCCAAAAATGAAATTTTCCCTTCCTTAAATGTTCATGGGACTCACAACAGCTCCTGGTTTATATTATAAGAATGAAAACTTAAGTATTAACACGTTAGCTCTCGTACCTAATTCACCGTGAAAAATCCTGTTCTCGAAACTGCCATATGTGAATTTTTCAAGGCTTCATGCTCGTCAAAAAACCCCCTTCGGTAATTACATCTCGCGACTTCCAAACTTCCCTCACTAATCCACTCGATAATCTACAATAGGTGACCGGAAGAATTCGCACAGAATATCGAAACATGCTACGGTTATAGTACGCGAATAAAGCTGAGAAACTCAATCATGCATACGTTAGCTACTTTCATGCCAGGAAGAGAAGTTACATCCTGCATTCAATTCCGTTCCAGCACGTGCGCGAATTACCATTTTGCAAGATCGTCGTAAACGAATAAAAAAAACACAGGAATCTCATTGTTAGATTTTAATAACTGATACAGCCATTGAAATTAGGTTCACGACACGCCTTTTCCTCTCCCCTCTATTATATCGAGCACCCTTTTTTATTGAGAGTTGAAATGGTTATCAAAAAAAGACACATCTATTTATTACATCCTCAGTAGAATTACCACTTTTTTTTTCTCGAAAATATGCATTTGTTTAACTACTACGAAAAAAAAAAACTAGCATCGTTAAAAAAAAAATATCTTTATTGCAAATACTGTCATCAAGAAATTCCACATTTACCCAACTAATGGATTTTCAAAAAAAAAAAAAAAAAAAAAAAATACTCAGCCAAAATTGGAGTATTCGACTCGTGAAATTTCCGAAGAGGTTTTTCAAGTTGGAGGCCCTTACAAAAAAAAAATTGGAACATGAATAGCTTGATATTTTTCACTTCATATTTTCACTGTACTGAAAAATGAATCTTGAAACTAACACCATGCAAGAATATTACGAAGCGTCTTACATCTTCAATGGAATCAGTTCCACTACGACTTTTCTCTTCTCCACTTTGTGAACACATGATAATAATTGAGAACAGAATTTTCAAACTAAATGATCATCAGTCGGTTGAGAAAAATTCAAATTTAGGAGCTAGGATTTTAAAATCAAGATGTCTCAACGTTTCCTTTTTAAATTTATAACTACCCAATAAACTTAGACATAATCCACATCACCTGTGATTTTAAAATGGTAGATCACTTAGCAAAATATACTGATTTTAATTTGATCTTGGATGACAAATTTTCAAAATAATAAATCAAGATTACATTTGTAGACAAGCTAGACGACCATGAAATAATTAATAGAATTTCAGCAGACGTACAACCTATCAAAGATTATTATAATTTTTAAATTTAAATTTTTGGACAATTATTGTTTTTTGTTTAAAAAACAAAACTTCATTTCCAAGTTTGAAAAATGAATTGTTCTCAGTGAGGGTAACTTTACTCAAATAAAATTGTACAATATATTTTTTTTGATAGGAGAAAATAATAGGATTCATTTCACTCAAGATTGATGCCCCTGCCAAATCAATCCCCTCAGAGGCTTTTTAAAGCCACTGGGGCTGCCATCGAAGAATGAATACTGAATACCTTTCCAAATGAATTCCATAAACAGGAAAAAAGTATAGAAATAAAATAACGATGAATAAATGAATGCATTAGTATGGAAAAAAAATAAAACTCGCAACTTCAATCGGATTAGTAGACTCGTAACGAGGAAGATATCGACGAACACTTTTATCCGTTTATCTTTCAGGCCTTTTTGATTGATTTTTAATTATACCGTTCGTCTTTCAATGACGTATTTACGTACGGAAAAAAATACGAGTACATTTTACTTCCCCTTGTTACGAACGATAATTTAACTCGTAGTTAAAAAAATACCACCGTCGCGATTACATAACAATCGCGAGTCATTAAAGTCAACATTCGTGCACATCCGTCAAATTTCCACCGATCGTTAATTCTCAAATATTACAACTCAATTAAATACCAATAAAAAGAAATTATTGGCGCCTTAATTACAATACGATAAGTCGTTAAGTTAAACTTTTCTCATAACGAAACCGCCTCGCCGGCTCGTAAAATGCCATTATACGGACACCTACTCGCGATGTGTAAAAAAAAATCAACCTCCAAATAATCCGCATTTTTCACCTCTCATTTCGTTCATCGGCGGAATAATTTATTCATCTGCCAACCGCCATCAACGGCCCCGTTGCTCGGTTATTAGCGAAATTTACGATGACCTTTGGCTCGACATTAAAAATCCATTGTTATTCGTAGGCTGGCGCATGTGTGCCAACATGGGCGTACGCCGGCTTCATAAGCCCATGTAATAAAATAAAATGATTGACGTTAACGCTCGCGTTCCAACATACAGCGAACCGGTTTCGTAAAAACGAAAAAAAAAAAAAAAAAAAAAATACGTAAAATAATTCAACCTCGAAATTTCCTAAATATTAAAATTTACTTACGCAGCTTATCGAAAGTAATTTTCTTTTCGACTTGAAATTGCAACCGTTTAATATGAGTGAAAATCCGCCAACCAATAAGCAATTGGCCGAATACGGAAACGCCATTTGAAAGCCTCGAATTCGCAAAAAAAGTTCAATTTTCAAACGCTCGCAATTCCAATGAAAACCCATTTCACTCGTTTCACTCTCGCCCCTTTCCCTTCGATTTAATTTCGTTCGGCAATTCGGCAGTTATTTCGTTCAACTGAGGTCGTAAAACACCTCGAACGGAACCCTAAGAATACTCCTTTATTCCTAACCGTTAAACCGAGCTTCGTGAAAAAAATCCCATACTCGGAATTTTCGGCTAATCACAGCACCAAGCTCGATATAGGTCATGGATTCGTTTTAAAAACTTCGTCGTTCGCGAAATGAATTCTGGTTCGCCCAGATCGACGAATTTTTTCGACGACAATTTTCTGCTCGCGATAATGCCGAGCTGAATAGTATCGAGGGAGGAGGTTATTTTCAGACAGATAATCGAAAAAATAAACCGAACGATATTTCGCCTCGGTTGAGCGGTTGATGAATTTCGACATTTTTATTCAGTAGCTTCGCAAATGCTGAATGCAATGTTTGTCGTATTCGCATGTAACCTTGTTCGCAGCAAAAATTATGAAAATTACATTTACAGCTCATAATGAGAGCGAAAAGAAGAAAAATGTTTACGTGGAATTCAAACATCATATATTTCACTTTTCGTTACTGTAAGCTGCATCATTATCTTTTTTTTCAATTGGAAAGATCACATTTGTTTTTTTTTTTTTCAATTTATTAAATTACTAAATTAAATCATTTTTTGATTTAAATTTACTCGATAGAGAAAATTAAAAATAACAGAATAAATTTTAAGCGGGTATAATATGAAGAAAAGTCCTTACGACAGAAATCACATAACTTCACTATCAAAAACACAGCTCATAACATGATGATAGACTGATAACACCGAAAAAAGTAAAAATGCCACTTTATGTTCTCAAAGTGCCACTTTTTCCCTCTATCGTTCGCGATCATACGATATGTTGCGTTTGTATTAGTGAGATCACGTGTCCCCAGATGTTAAACTTTCCTTTCCTATGGAGATAAATTTCCTATCTGAAATACACGTTTCTATAAAAAATAAATAAATAAGAATAAGATACCAATGTAAGTATCCTCTCATTTTTATGTTTTTTAGGAGGTGAAGAGGGAGACTTCATACCCTGTACCATCGCTTAAGTCAATATACTTATATTAAATTTGGAGTGTTATACTTGACTGATAAGGCTACATTCGTTTTCGAAAGGTAAACAAGAAATTGAACAATCTACGAGTTATTTTTCAACATTTTGAAAAAACCTGTAGACATTTTTGGTTGGATTCGATATGAGTACACTTAAGGCAATCTATTAAGATAATCATAAGTGAGAGGTGATACTGTTCGCAAATGGCAAGGAATTATCTAACGTGGAGATAAAAATAAACCAAAAAAGTCTAGCCTAAACGAAAAGACATGAAAAATAATTATTTTATATATTGTAAATTAAAAAAGAAAAAAAATCAATAAACCAACATTTATCTTTTTGATTTGAAAATAATCACTCAAATTTTTTTCAATTAAAAACGACTTCGCACACTTCTTTTTCAGCTACCAGGGGTGATTCCTCTTCAACGATGCTGTTACTAAGATTCTGTTACATTGTACAGTAAGAAGTGACACAAGTATCATTCATAAAAACCCAAATTCACTCTTACAAATACTAAATAGTGAACCTGGTACTTCCCCTTCCCCTTCTTCAATTATTATTCTCAAACGATTAAATCTACTTTTTTTTCGTTAGAATTTACATAAAATTTTTTACTTAAATAACTAAGAAGAAAATTATGGAATTTTTTGAGTGACGAATAATTAATTTTAATTTTTCATTTTTATCTAAATTTAACTGAAGTTTCGGAATTTCCCAGAAAAATAAAAATTTTAGACACAAAATTCATGTAATCTGGAAAAGAGTACAATTTTGTACCGCAAGAAAGTAAATTCCCAATTTAGGATTTTTAGCTGATTTTTCAATAAAAAACTAAGGTTGATGATGGGAGCACTCTCAAATGTTAATTTAATTATTTTCAATTTTTCAAATTAAAAATCAAGACAAAATTACATGTATTCTTATATTTGCTTTTTATTTAAAAAAAAATAAAAATAAATTAATAATAATAATAATTTTAAATGAAAGAAATAACGAGCCTCGTAAAAATTTTTAAATGACGTGAAAAAATGCTACATTTCCCCCCCCCCCCTCCCCCCTGTATTCGAAAATGATAATGTACAGGTGTGAACTGAACTCTAAAAATTGGTGATTGGTGAATTGCTAGTTTTAAAAGTTTTGAAAGGACCTAAAAACTCGAAAAAAATCTCAATTCTCTAAAATATCAAGGATACTTAAATTTTCAGCAATTTGGTAAAACTTCGACAGCTTGACCATTTTTTGAAAATTTTTAAAAAAATAAGTTTTTAGATTCGTGTTAAACTCTGAGATCTTTATCTCATCAATGTTCAAAACTAAAATTTATCCCAATGAAATATTATTTTCAGTCATATTAGGGAAGGGGTTGGGGACGCTATCATGCATTTTCAGCTCACTTGATAACTTGAGGGACACCGATATTGTCAATTTTTCTTTCATCTTACTCCATAGTTCATTTTAATCGCATGCAAAAAAAAAATCTCGATTAATAAAAAAATTCCAAGTGAAATCAGAAAAAAAGGAATCTACCTCTTTTTTTAAGGCGAAACAAAATAAAAAAAAACCAAATGATATTTTCTTTAGTCAACACTGCATGATTTTTAATAACATTTTACGACAAAACCCACGAGCAAAATAACGAATAATAACTGATTGGGAAAATTTCGATACAAATTAAAAAGTACCAAGTTCATTCAAAAGTAACGTAACGAACAGCCTAATTGTCAGGAAATACGACTCAGGTGGGAGATACTCGGAAATCAGTGAGAAATAAATTCAACGAGATGTTTTTGCAATGCCATTACAAAAATACACCAATATTCTTCAAACACTCAAGAACACCATCAAATCGAACAAATAACCCACAACATTCTAGGTGGGGGGAACGGCACAAACTGGAATTTTCCATTCGATTCTAAGCAACGTAAATTCGGCCAACTTTACGAATTTACTCCAACGCGTCGCCGAGTCGTTCATCCTTCAGACACCTCATAAATGCGGTCAGTGAGACACGAAAAGTGACTAAAATTCGCGACTAGATTAATGTCCGCTTATGGCGCAGACGACAACAATAAACCTTAGAATAAATGTCAATTACCGCCTGTCCGACTTACAGGCGAATAAATTTTTCAATCTCGATATAACCGAAAAGAGGTGTGGGGGGTTGGAATGGTGAATTTATAACGTGGTCAACTGTCTATCACGGCGCTATACAAGAACGACCTTAAAATATTACGCGCGCAACGAGTATACGAGTAAAACCTGTTTCAGAGATGAGGCCCGTTTATCATACATCGTGCCGGTTGCGCCTTCTCAGTGTTGCCATGTTTTCGCCCGAGCGTCGCCTTCGTGAAAATTTTTCGGTACAGGTAATCGAAATGCGTAACGCGATCGTTCGATTAATAATTCAGCTCGACCATCGCCGTCGCGTTCGGTCGTGAATTTAATTATACCGTATCGGTTAATTTTTTTGCTCAAAAAATACACTCGTCGGAAGCGAACTGGTATGGTCGCGTAACGTGGTACCGTTTCCGTGATATTCTCCGGCTGATATGCAGCGTGCTACGAAAATTCGGAAGCTAAATTCGTGCCCAAGATAAACGATTCGATAAGTATACCGAAACCAGAGGCGGTTGGGAATACGTTTCGGGTACGAATCAACCGGATACACTATGGTGACCATTTTGAGATTGTTAACAAAACGCTTTGGTCAGTGGGACAACAAATGAAATCAATAAAATACCGTAGCTTCGCGGACCCCCACCAAAGTACAACAAAACCATACAAGCAGTTAAATTTTCGTTCGGTAATTTCGTAACAGTAAAACGTAGGTTTTCAAATTTTCCCTTTTTTCGTTATCACTCGATAATCTGAATTGGTTAATTAAATATACGAAAAAAATCACAAGTGTTTCACACCAGTTCAGTAGTAAGTAGAGCGAAATGAAAATAATTTTTGTTCGATTATTTAAACCAATTTGTGAATAAAACATCTATAAGTAGACTGCTAATACATATTTTGAAGTTTTACCACTTCCTCTACCCCGGCCGATAATGTGCAAGTACACGTTATTTTCAAATTAATGACATGGTGGCCTTGAATGCTTAGTTGGAACTTGTAAACTTCACTCTCAAAAATTTTTTAATTCTTCCAAAATTTCAAATTCGCTGCGTATAAAATACTCAAATTTTCAGCAAATCAGAAAAGCGTTGAAAGCTAGATTAATTTTTAGAAATTCTTCAACGCATGATTTTTCAAGTCTGTATGAAAATTTTGAAATCTCAACTCCATTCATTTTCAAATTAAAGTTCACCCACAGGCGTAAACATATACGTAGAGGGGGAGGGGGAGGGGTAAACTATATATATATCTAAAAATTCAATTTAAAGGTAAGTTTATAATTAGAGGATGAAAAATTCAAAATATCTTTATTATAATTTTTTTATTTTAAATTAAAATAATATTATAAATATATAAATATAAAAAAATTATTAAATTTCATAAGTAAAGGTAGATTCATAAATTTGGTATTATTTGAATTATATAAAAAAAAAAAGATATTCGAAACATTTTTTTGAATAATGTTTTAGATTATTCAACAAATTATACGACCCCTTCAGTCTTCCATACTTCATTCATTCTCATAAAATTACAACAGTGGAAATCAAGATACAAATTATACAAATTAATAAAATTCGGACCGAATAATGAAAAAAAGTGATTTTTTTCAACAGGTCAAGCAATATGAAAAACGAAAACGAAATACGATATCTTAGGTCAAAAAAGTAAAAATTATTAAATTTTGCAATAAATATCACAACAAATCAAAAAATTGCAATTTTTTGGAAAAATATAAATTTCTAGAAAAAACAGAAATTTTTTTTTAGAAAAATACATCGTTTTTGAAAATAAGTAAAAAATAATAATAATCAAATTTCTCAAGTTTTCCTCAAATTGTGACCCAAATTCAAGGAAGAATATTCAGTTAATGCAAAATGCTAAACACAAAGTTCGAGCTTTCTAGATGCATTTGGTAAGGAGATGTGGTTGTTTCATAAAATTTCGTGATATTAGCCGGATTATATTTTATATTTCGTTTTAATGAATTTTTAGATATAAAGATAATTTTAATTTAGTTTTATTAACTTTATTATTTTTTGGTATAAATTTAATTTTTAGATTTGATTTTTAAAAGATTATAGCTTTTTCTATTATAAAATCATGTTAGAATAATAATTATTTTTATTTATATAAAAATTTTTAATTTAATATATTTTTATATAGTCCTCTCCAACCCCCTCCCTCACCACCACCACGTCTTGAGAAGCTAAAATTAATTATACTTCATTCAGTTCATTTTGTGATATGAACTATAATAAATTCCCAAATCAGGTAGGCTGTAATGGCTGTTGTTTTTTAGTTAAAACTCAGCTAAAAATCATTGCGTTTATTTTGATTCTACCACATTTCGAGAACAAATAACCCGCAGTTTTTTGCCACAACTCCTTCTAATTCACTTGGGAAGTTGAATTTATGAAAAAGTAATAATTCTCGCCTACAAGAATCGTATAAGCCCACACTTATGAAATCTGAGCAATTTGAATTCAAATTTAATAATTAGGAAATTATTAAAATAAAAAAAATCAAACTACAAAAATCAGATTAATTATAACTAATCGTTTAATAATTTATAAAATGACTATTCACCATATTGAATCCATTTTGAATCGAATTCGAAGGAGTCGTATTCAGATCTTCAAATAACTTAATATACAATGTTTGAGCTTTCTTCATATATTTGGTGATGGCAATGAGGCCATTTAAGAATTTCCAGAACTTAAAACTTTCTCAAAAAGCTATTTTTTGCTCTCACTTTCCTTCAAATTCACTTAGGAAGCTGGAATTTGGATATGCTGATATTCTTACTCTACTCATTAACCAAATCAAGATGAAAAATTTTAAATCTTTGAGGGTCTCTTTGACCCTTCTCAAAATTTTAGTTTATTGTAATATTAAGTCGGATCAGAAATTTTAGGAAACCTATCCTACAGAGATCTAATGAATATCTTTTCGTTAAATTTTCAGCTATTTTTACTCATATCTACAATGCTATCTGAGAAGGCTAACAGGCACTAACCAATCAGTTACAAATGAAACGTGAAAATATGAGTTCTCACTTCCCCTCTCCCTCCATTCACAAATAAGTCAAGTCCTAATGGCTTATTTTATCATTTAAAATTCATCCAAAACCAACACACGAGGAAAATCCAACTACAAATCGTTTCCAATATCGTGCGAAAAAACGAAATTAAAATTTCCAACCAGCCACGACTGCACCTCCAGCTGCACCATACGGCGGTAATGCGCTCCTAAGGTCGTTCGGACTCGTACAGCCGATGACGTAACGACCTTGCTCGTCTAACCAAGATTTTCAAATCCTAAAACCGGCGACCATACGACGACGAATTAACCAGTACAACGGCGATAAACGAGAAAAGTCAGGTCGCCATACCATGTACCGGCGATCATCTCGTATTGAATTCCATCTAGTCTGCATATCATTATCCGTACAGCCGCAACACGTACCGAGGATCGACGCGGAGTAAAAAAAACACACCTCCGTCGGACGAAAAACTCGAATCATAAGATCGAGTCGCATTACGCGAACCAACGTATTAGTTTTCGCTTTTCCCGCGCTCGCTGCGTTGCCAAACACCGCCCGTTAAATTAATCGACCTATCTTGAAAATCAGCCACTACGTACGTGCATACTTCGAAATCGCCAAGTCCTTGAATTCGTACAGTACATAAACGAAAGCGAAGAAAAAAAGTATCCCACTTCCCACTCGGCGTACCCGCCACGTTCATCAAATTGAGAGAAAAAATTTCCGCCGTAGATTTACAACCAAAAAGGGGATGTACTCGTTCGGCTCGAATCGACAAACGAAAATGTAAATTTTGGCAATACGTCAGAAATTAACATTTATTTTTAGGCTGCGTTCGAAAATGAGCTTCGGTATAGTTGGCCGTTCGCGAGTACAGCGGGTACACTTTAATTAAATTTCTTTTCAAATTCCCTCCCCTCGATTGGACACCGCGCCGTAACCCATGCCAACGCCGCATTTCTCATCTTTATACACGCCATAATAATGACATCGATAAATCGTTAATTAATTTACTTCGGCGCTGGTGTCTCCGGTAAGAGCGAATTTTTATCGACGCACGTGTTCGCTTTTCCTTCCCCTACCGTCTCTTTACCCAGGCGTATCTTTCACCATTACAGCGAACCGAATAAAATTTTTCGACGCGTATACGCACCAATCCGCCAGTCTATTTATACCCATCGCCCTATTTAATTTCAAACAGCCGTGTAATGCATTAGCCGTACTCATACCGTCTCGCAGACATCTCTCGCGACCGTTCTCCGCTCCTTTAATTCCCATTGTCGAGGTTAAACGTTGCACTATAATGGATATCGTGACATTAGACAGCTCAACCTCGTACGATCGTCGATCGTGTACTAGATTTAATTATTAAAATACCGAGGTTTTTTTTTTCATCTTTCTTTCTTTCTTTTTTCTTTGTTTTGTTTTTTTTTATCGCGTTAAAATAAATAAACGCGTTCGAATCGAAGCCAAAAATTACATTATGAAAAATTTTAATATTAAAAATATACCGTCGAGAATAAAACGTGAAAATTTTCGTTTACATTTTACACCATTAATGACGGCGATTCCTCCGGCATATTTTTGCGGCGGTTTTGATTGGAGATTTGAAGCCTAAAAAATATCATAAATTTGAGGAAATTTTCATTTGGCTCCATTAAAACAGTCCCCCGCTCATTAGAGGTGGGCAGATGAAAACTTCATCAATCGTTTGTGGTTCATTTGAGCGTGTTTGTGGAGTCAATATTTTCATTTGTGTTCACTCCCTTACCATTAAAGTTGAAAAAGTGTTTGGTGGAAATAAGCAATGTAGGGCAGCTATTACGAGTGGAGGTTGAAAAGAGGTTTCAATCGTTTGTCGTTCATTTGTGCATGCTTGTGCAGACAATATTTTCATTCATGCTTACTTCCTCTTCATAAAATTCAAAAGTCTTTAAACGAGGCTAGTGTATTGCAACCTGACCCATCATGCGTGGGGTTTGAACAGAGGCGGATTTAGAATTTTGCCCCCTATGGGCAGTAAATTTATGCCGCTACCCACCTCCCCCCCGCAAAAAATTATGAAAAATTTTCATTTTTTTAACGTTCATTTTGGTACATAAGTCGAACTTTTAAGTTTGATTTAAAATTTTAAAAAAATGTAAGCAGCCATGCCACATTACTGGAGCTGAGTTTTTAGCTAAGGCTTGATCAGGTTTGGAAATAACGTTGCTAAGGCCTTCATGTCTACAGGCCACAACCAATACAAGTCTGAAAACTTCTAACCTATCTTTTCCGAAAACCACTAGAGAACTTAAATTTAGAACAAATGTAGTGTTTCTTGCCATGCAACAACCATATGAACACATATTTTTCAAATTATATCTACTTGAGGTTCCTCAAATTATCTTCAACTTTCGCGATACGCCATTTTGGGTCCATTTTGAATTAAATTGAAAAGGTCGTATTCTGGTCACTAAAGAATATTGACCTTTCTTTCCCTTCCAAAAGCGGTTTTTTGTTCTAATTCCTCTCTAAATGCACGTAGGAAGCTGAAATGAAAATAGGTTAGTCACTCGGGCTCATTTTATCATATGACACCACAATAAAACTCTTCCTCTCCTCCAATATCATCTGTGAAAGTCAGGGACGTGCCGAAGGGGGGGAGGGGAGGGGAGCTTCCCCCCTTGGCTTTTGGAAAGTTGGTAAATTGACCACTTGCGCAGTATTATTACCGCTATTTTTACATTTTTTGAAGATTAACAAGAAGACTGTGACATCTTGTTTAACATCTTATTTTGGCGGAGCAAAAAAAAAAAAAAAAAATAAAAAATAAAAAGTTCAACAGTTGGTAAAATTTCATGGTATTAGGTGGTAATTTTTGATTTTCTCCCCCCCCCCCCCTGAACAATGTCCTCGGTACACCCCTGCTGAAAGTAAATTTAGGATGTAATACACTTCTTAATCCCAAAAATCGAATGAATTAATATTAATTGCATTACCACTAATTTGAGGCTCCTCAAGCTCTACTCTAATTTTGATAATCTGTCATTTTGTATCCATTTTGACCCAAATTCAAGAGGTCATATTCTGGTCACCGATTTACCGTACACACAATGTTTGACCTTTTTAGATTGATTTGGTGAAGAGATGTGGAAGATTCAAGAAATTTTATGACTCAAAACTTCCTTATAAAGCCGTTTTCTGCTCTTATTCTCCCTCCAAATGCATTTAGGAAGTTGAAATTTGGATGTGACTCACTCTTTCACATGAGATCAAAAACAAAAAATTTGAGCAAATTGCCTTTTCTCCAGCCTTTCTCAAAATTTTATCGAAAAAACAAAAAAGGGATTTTCTGCACTTTCAAGAAGAGTCTCTCACAAAATTTTGCATGTAATGCCTGCCGGCGTTAAGCTTGGAAAAAAATTATATCTATAGCTATCGTTCTGAAGTTGAAAAAACTCAATCGAAAAAAAAAACCGTTCATTTTTACTATAATTTTCAATTTTTCATAATCTTTTTTCAAACTGATTTCTGAATATGTTATAAGTTCATCCACCCGACAACCATTTTTTTTTTTAATCGATCGTCGTAATACATTTCACATTTAAAAACAGCAGAAAAAACAAAAATTTGCGCTACTGAAATTTTTACACCATGGCAGCTGCCCTCTTTGCCCCTGCCTAAATCCGCCTCTGGGTTTGAAAAGGGTTTCAATTCTTTGTGGCTCATTTGTGCACGTTTATGCGCAATATTTCGTTTGTACCTTCCCTCTAATCACGCCACCCAAGGAGTTGAAAAGGCGGGTAGGGGGAGGAAAATATTACATGAATAAACACTCACAAAGAACCACAAAGGATTAAAACCCTTTTCAACTCCTATCCACAGTGGATGGGGCTATATTACTCTAGTCCCGCCAAAATACCTTGTGAATTGTAAGAAGGAGGAAGTAAGCAGGAACAAAATACTGTCCGCACAAATACGCACGAATGAACCACAAACGATTAAAACCCGTTTCAACCCCACCCGTAGTGAGCGTGGTTGCATTATGCCTGCCTCGCTCAAAGACCTACTGGATTAATTTTAAGGAGAGGAGCAGTGCTGCCAGACTTGGAGATTTCTACCTGGATCTAGGTATTTTTGACTGCGGCAAAAGTGTGTAGGAATTTTTTAGGGATTTTTCACCTTTTCCAATTTTTTAGGGATTTGTCTCTAGATTCAAATTTTTTAATATAATATATTTTTTTTCATTTTGTACTTTCTAAATTGAAATAAAGCAAATTTACATCATTTTAAATAATTTAAAAACGATAAAAAATTGTTTTTCAATTCTACTTACAAACTGTGGTAATACTGCATCATTTATTTTACAACAGAACGCCAAAAAAGTTGATAATGTGATCGTGATAATTGATGAAATTAAAAACAACGCAAAAAGTGAAATGTGAATTGTGAAATTTGAGATCGAATTTTCGAATTTATCTACCTCGTAGCATTTTCAGCTGCATTTTATACAGTACAGAAAAATAAGTAACTCATACAAGCCACATATCATACCATCTACAAAATGCCTAAAAATCAAACAAATAAGGCGCATTTACACGTTACAACAGTATTTTACGTTCTCTGAAAACGCCCACTTTAACAAAACATCGCGTCCGAAAGGCCACCGTCGATGCACCCAATCGTACCGAATAAATATTTAATTAACGAGATGGAATTTAGTGCAACCTTCTGAAATAATATTTACCCGTTCGATAAGCAAATAACACCGGGCTACTGGGACCACTACAAATAGATATACCGAAACGCCGAGAGAGATAGAAAGACAGAGAAAAAATGCAGATAAATTAGTACAGTAAATAATCACATCGAAACCGATAGAGAGAAAAACTCGGTTAACAATAGAATTGAAATGCAAACAATGATTAATAAATAATTTTATTTCGAAAAAAAAAAAATTCGAAATCTTCAAACGCGAACAATAGATTACAATAAATGATCCAAGGTCGTCAAAACGTTTCACTTGGATGGGCGAAGGTGTGTGTGGTCGTGAACAATGGACGAAATGATAATCTCGATTTACGTACCAAGCGCTGGTAAATCTTCGCAGAGGGAAAATTTCATCGCGAATACGGAAAAGGGATGAGCGCGAGTGCGCAACATTCGATAGGACGCAGACACAGAGAACGAATCCGCGTAATATACAGATTACAATAGACTTAAAGAGAGTTAATACCTCGCAGCGTATAATAGAATGGAAATGAGCTACAAATAATCAATCAGAAGTTATCAATGATTGATTAGTTTACATTCATACGTTGAAACCGTATATATACGCGAAGCGTACCCGCTACATGGGAGTATGGGAAGTGGAAAAGAAACTATTATACGTATCTGTATGAAATGAATTTCCTAATGATACCCTATCACAACGTATACTCGATTGAACGGACGCAATTTGTACCGGAATACCGATCAATTCGGACAGTTAGGATATTTATATCAATTTAAAATTCAAATTCGATCCTAATCGATGTCTTCTCTATGTCTACTTTCTGCGGTCGTTTTTCGTTCACTGTAAGTTTTTCAAAGGTGTCGAAAAAGAAATACGTGAAAAATACACTCACGAAATATTCTCAACTCCAAGTGTGCATAATAAGGAATGGGAACCTTCAAAGATTCAAAATTTGGTCTAGACATCCGTTTCTTCCATAAAGGGTATATCAAACATGAAAATTATGCAATGTTTCCCATCCTATATTCATCCATGAGGTACTAGGCTCCTTTAAGGTTTCGACATAAGGACATATTATTTATGGGGGAAAAAAAATTCAATTTTGATATAGTTTCGTAGAGCCAAGATATCAGAGAGGATAAATATATATTTCCTTCAATCTGCCTTCGTTCATTAAGGTACCAGCCCCATTGAAATAAATGATACCTGGACGTATTTCCTCTAAAAAAATCAATTCTGAAATAGTATTGTAGAGCCACGATACAAAAGATGATAATTATATCACTCGTTTCATCCTGTCTTTGTTCACTGAGGTACCAGCTCCCTTCAAAGATTTAAAATTACATATATCATAGAAAAGAAACGAAAAAAACTCCTAACGTTGTCATCGTTTATGATATGTCAGAAACAAAAAATGAAAAATATTTTAAATCTTCCCCTCACCCCCTCAATCCCATCAAGTTATAACCCCTTCGAGGTAAAAAATGAATTAGTATAAATTCCATTTTTGTATACACTTGGTGAGCACTTGACTACACGTCGGTTTCATGTGTAAAGCTAGTGAAGGTCATTTCATTTCCTTTTCTTTCGTCTGACGTAGGCATTTACCTGTACCTTCCGAGTTCACGAGAAAATATATCACCATACCCTTCACTTTGTTGTAGCGCACGTGTTTTACTCTAAAAATAAAACTTCTATATTATATTAGCTTTTCATGTAATTTGCATTGAGTGGAATTACTTCGTTAAAATATATATTAATCTGATAAAAAAAAAATTCAATTTAAAAATTAAACTACTAATTTTGGCATATTTGCCCCCTCGCCACCTTGATGAAGAGTCCAACCCATTAATTACCGTTAGGTCGGACTCGGACATATTATACAATTCGGTTCAAACATTATTACAGACAATGAATCAGGTGAATATTCATTGGATTGAGTGAGGTTGTTTTTGGGAGGGTGGTGGGTGGTGGTTGAAAAGTTTTCTTTTGAGGAGAAGAGGAGGGGTGATTTTCAGGATACCTTTACGGTTGGTTTTTCTTCTTTTTTAGGAGGTGTTTTCTTTTACTCGTGGATGAGATTTGCAGAATATGTATATTCGTTATCATTCTACTTATACATATACACACATATTTCTAGTTGAGTTGTTAATTCAAAGTATAGCTATTACAGCCTACCTGATTTTGGAATGAGGTAGAGGGAAGTTGGGATCTTCAAATTTTTGCGTTTCAGACCATTTGTAATTACGTGGAAAACGTACGACTTTTTGGTAAATACATAATGTATAATAAATATACATTTATTTTCCATCGCACATAGCGCCAGGTAGTATGAATAAAAATCGCTCAAAATTCGGTGACAGAGTATTCATGAGAATATGCAAAAGTACTTTCCTGAAATTTTCGATAGAACTCAAAATAGTGGATTATTCATATTCTGAAGGGGGCTGGAGCGGGGGCAAATCGCTCAAAATTTTTGTTTTTGCTTTCATACGAAAGAATGAGTCACAGACACCAACAAATTTCAGACTTCTTCAATTTGGATCAAAATAGATACAAAATGGCGGATCAAAAAGGCTTTTTGAGGAAGCTGTAATTCACAAAATTTTTTCCCCACGCGTAGCGCCGGCGGGTATTCATGAAATTCGCTTAAAATTTGGTGAGAAACTCTTCTTAAAAATCCAAAAAAATATCCTTTTTTGTTTTTACGATAAAATTCAAAATGGCGGATCACTTAAATTTTGAGTGGGGCTGGAGAAGGGGCAAACAGCTCAAAATTTTCGTTTTTGATCTTATATGAAAGCGTGAGTCACGGACACCAACATATCCAAATTTCAGCTTCCCAAGTGTATTTTGAGGCAAGTTAGAGCAAAAAAATGCTTTTTGAGGGAGTTCTGAGCTATGAAATTTCTTGAAATTGTTATATTTCCTTACCAAATTAATGCAGAAATATTAAACTTTGTGTGTGGGGTTAGTCTTTTACCGGAATATGACCCTTTGAATTAGGGTCAAAATCAATCTAAAATGGCGGATTACCAAACTTTCAGTAGAGCCTCAAGTGGCAAAAAATGTGATTATAATTAGCTTACATTATTATTTGGGATAAAAAGTAAAGTATGTTCAAAATTAACCTTACACATGATGTTTGAGGGGAAGGGGAGGGGTTATCGACCTCAAAATGTTGTGGAAAATTTTTTACTGCAGTGTCTATGATTAAATGAGCCCAAGTGACTCACATATTCTGATTCTAGTTTCCTTAGCAAATTTGGAGGGAAAAGTACAACAGGAAATTTTATAAATCTTCCTTATCACTTCACCAAATCGACCTAGAAAGATCAAACTCTGCATATAGTGTTAGTTGATGACCAAAATATGAGCTTTTAAATTGGGTCAAAACGGATCCAAAATGTCCAAATGTCAAAATTTGATGATAACTTGAGCATTCTCGAGTTACTATAATTTGAAAAACATGGGTTCATACAATTATCGCATGGCACGAAATGCTACATTTATTCTAAATTCAGCTTTTGGAAGCGCTTTTGGAAGTGATATGGAAGGGGTTTCCTGACCTGGTACTGAGTGTAGTCTGTTGACATGAAGAAAATAGCAACTTTATTTGCAAACCTGAGCAAGACCAAATTAAAAACTCAGCTCCAGTAATACGGCTTGGCTGCTTACCTTTTTTTTATTTTTTTTTCCTCCCACTTATTTTATAAATTTATATAATATCTTGTGGCCTCCTACTATAATTGGTGAACATTTATTGGAGGGGGGTAGGGGGTGGAAGGAAGTAACAATACAACAAATAAATAAAACTAAGAGTGGGCGAATGCTTCACCCTAACAGTTGGTCATGTATTTATATACAGTTACATAACTGGTATGTAATTTCTCGAAATTACCTAATCAAGCCAAAAATGTATCTTGTTTCTCGTTCATCACCAAAAGATCTTCCAATGAAACTGATAACTCATTGAAGAGGTAAGAATGAAGAATATTATATATTTTCATTTTTTCTGTCATCAAAAACTATGTCAAGATGGATAATTTTTCTCTTTCTTCCCCCACTGATATACATCATTTTCAATCTTTGAAGGGGGCTGATATCTCGGTGAACATGGGCAGGGTAGATCACATCTCTGATACGTAACTCTACACAACTATGTCGATTTTACTTTTTTTCTTTTCCTCACAGATAACATGTCCTAACGTCGAAACCTGGAAGGGACTGGTACCTCATAAATGAAGGTTGGATTGGGGACATCGCATAATTTCCATCTGAGAGACCTTCATCAAAAAAAAAAAAAAAAAAAAAAAATGTCCCTACTACCATCAGAGAGTACTGATGGGACCAAATGTTGACTTTTCAAAACCCCTACCCGCACCCCTTATTGATCGTACTCGGAGTTGGGAACATACCAAATTTCAGTTTGGGTTTTGGGTTCCGTTAGTTAATTACCATGTATTGCTTTTCCGCCACCTTTTGAATCGAAAAAGTTCATTCCCTAGATCATTTTTTGAGTCATATAAAGTACCCACTATCATCACCGATGAACCATTAGAGGTTTGGAAAACTAAAAATACCCTACGAACGAAACCTCATCCATCGACACCGCAGACCACGAACACGGTCGCCGAGCCGTCGTGCACGCGTATAAAAACTAGTTTAATTAATAAATTCGTCGTCAAATTCAATAAAACCAGTTTGAAAGAGGGGACCGGCGGGCGGGAGTAAATTATGCATTTTTTATACGAGCGGCGTGAAGTGGAACGCAAAACCTAAAGGAAAAAACCTCGAACCAGCTACCATGCGTGACACTGTATGCGAGTGGCCGCATCGGCCGAACGTAAAAATATTTCTACGTCGCCGATGATCGGTGGCTGAGCAACTGGTGCTTTATAAAGAGCCATTTCATCGAAAACGGCGAGGTTATTATGTAGTATCCCCTTCGTTGACCTCATTTAACGTAACATGTGTCACAAATGGCACTGATAAAATATACTCCTTCCGCGCCAATTCTATTTAGCACTTTTCCGTGTTCTCTTATCAACCCCACCGGCTTTCAAGGCTCTTTCCTTTGTCCTACTGTTATAATAACCCGCGCCGCGCCTCTTCGTCGCGTATTACCGAAACAACCCGATACGTCCGCGACGCGCCAAACCAATTTCGATACTAGGGATTATTTCCAAATGTCACGTCGATATTTCGCATTACCATTGTTAAAAGTCAAGGAAACTCGTTACTTTCTTCCGTATCGCGTCAAGATGCACAGCGCACCCCCGTAGTCGTTCGATTTTTATCATAGCTTCGGCGACGACCGGCGAAAATTTTCCAATCATAAAAATACGACGTCATATCACGCAACATTAAGGGTGGTTCCCCGACGTATACGTCTGAAGATTTGTTAATTCGTAAATCAATTATATCATCTTCGCACCGCTCGCTCCGCCTTCCCTGGCGAGTCGTTGACGTAAATACAGCTAGCGAGTTTATCGTGAAAATCGTTAACCCCGAGTGATAAGCGAGTGAAAAATTTACACGTTATCGAGACTTGACCCAATTTTTACACCTCAACGTTGGTCCGTTTTAGTTTTTGTTTTCGCAAAAAACAAAATCCGACTCGTTCATTTCCGCAATGCCCTTTTTCTTCCCATTTCCTACGTGTCAAATACAACAATCGTGTATTTTCATCGTCTTGCGAGATGAAGACAAATTTTATTACTTTGTAAAGCGTTTAACTTTTTACAACCAGTAGATAACATTTGAACCGCAGAAGATAGACGCGAACGAACCAAAATATTTTGAAAGCCTCGTTACGTGTGCCTACAAAAATTCGCAGAATTTCGTTTATCTACGGTCGTCCGCGGGGGGCATTTTCCAATCACATTTTCTACTACGGAATGCAAACAAATCATATTTCACTGCCATCAAATTAAACTGAAATTTAATTAATTTTTAATTTTCCCATTATCCATTCAAAGTGAAAGATTTCGTCGCATAAACAATATCTACCTAAAAATTTACTGAATAAATTTTTTACAAAAAAAAAAAAAGCATAAATCATTAATGTTGTAAACTAATAGCTTTAAAAAATGTAGAATAGGGCCAATTCTATTAAGGGATGAAAATCTAGGGGTTTTAAAATGCTACAAATTCGAGAGAAAATAACAAGAATAATTATTTCAACGAATTTCCATTTTAAGTACATTTAGCATTTTTGAGTGACTTAGATATAGTTAATTAGCTTTCAATTGACGCATAACCCGATGAAATAAATTTGGTATTTACTGGTACTTATAAAGGAATCTCAGGACTTCGACACGCGGATTTCAATGAGTCGAATTTTCATGGTGTCTACCAAATCCGAAAAACAAAATTTCGCACCTTTTTCGTACTTTTTGCGTACGTTAAATAAAAAACTTGTTACTTTTTCGAATAACTTTATTTCAGTATAAAAAAACTAGGTTTGAAAATTTTTTCTTCATTATAAAGAAACATAATTACTCGCTTTTGAAATTTCGTAAATTTCCTACACTTTAGATGGTTATTCCAACTTTTTTCAATTATTTTCAAATTTCATACCTGCCTTGTAGACACCATGATTTTGTTGGAAAGTATATCACTACAGGAATCCTCACCCAACATTTCAGTGGCAATAGGCATTTTGAGGGGGGAGGGGGGGTTACGTTTTCCAAAATTTGAAATTAATCCCGGGTGGTTATTATGGGGAAAAAACCAAAAAAATAAAACTGATAGATTTGCATAAATTTTCCTGATACTATGTCACAGAATAATAATTTCATGAATATAACAAAATATCATTGTCTTTTCCACAAGCAGGAAGATGGGACCAAATGGACCAAAGTATCATAAAATGGATTCTGCGAGACCATGAAAAGTATTTAATGAAATTTACAATTATAGACTATTTTTCGTTAAAAAAAGTATACACTCCTCACATAAAGAAGGGGTGGGTTGGGACCTCACTGCATAAAATGAGAAAATAATGACTTACAACGTATTTTGTCGGCCATACTTTGATAATTTTTAACCACAGACCTTGCTTGAAAAAAAAAACCAAACCATTCAGGTAAGATCATTCGTGGTATAATTTACAAAAAAAGAATAATTACATAGATCAAATTCTTCACCTGTGCTATAATTTTTAGAACCACTTAATTTGGCCAAATACCAAATATTTAAAATATACTAAGGAATTCGAAAAACTGCCTTTACATGGCTCAAATATCCAACTGTAAGTATAACTTTGGGACCACTTATTTTAATTCAATGCTAAAATTAATACTCAAGTTTGGAAATTCGGGTGTCGGGCTCGGTGCGTGGAGAAAACCCTTCCCAAAATGGATTTTTGGTGCATAATATGTATAACGAACAATATTCTATTTTTAATTTTGACAAAAAAAAAATTCCAATGATTTTTTGTAAAAATGTTTTCCACAGCCAAAAGAACCCATTCACCAGAAAAATAGTTATAAACAAAATGCTTTGGCATCTCGAACTGCACCTTTTGAGCGTTGTTTTGGGTATCTCTTATCACTTTTTGAGCGACAAAGTGGAGAAAATAAGCGATTTTTTAAGAATATCACTGGTTTAAAAGCCTTAGCCAGTACCGAGGAGAGGGAAAGGCAAGGGGATAGATTGACCTCGTGTTCAGGTTCCTAAGAGGGCTCGGAAATCTAAATTTTAGGTTTTAAAAATTTTCACAACTCTGATTAGAATTTTTTTCATTACATTTTGTCAAACTTTTCATCGAATGTAATAAAAATTTTGAAAGTGGGCTTAACAATTATTTTTTCCGGAGGGCTAATTCTGGCTCTTCCCTCGCCCTACCCTTAGCTCACCTCCAAGTAGTTGCTGGAAGCTTAAAATTTGGGGTAGTTACTGTCAATTCAAAGTGAAGAACATATTACAATTTCATCGCGATTAAAAGACATATTTTTCTTCACTCTACCCCAAGGGATTTTGCCCTCTAAGCATCTTACATATAAAATGAAATACGACATTTTTATAGTAAATTAAAAGCAACAATAACTTCGTATAAACCTTTTTTTCTAGTACACTTATGCGAAAGTCATACTTAACATAATGAATTGTTAAGTTCGTTAGTTCGTTAAATGAACGATAAAGGAATTTTTAGGCTTTAGGAAGCATTTACCAAAAAAATTGTTAGAACTTTTTAGTTCGAAATCAAAAATAGATTAATTTTATTCATGATCATTTTTTCCGTAAATGCCATATTTATTGAGATATATGCGCAAAAACTAATTTTTGGAAGGGTTTTACCCCATCGACTCATATTTGAGATTAAACAAAGGGAAATTTTAAAATATTATTCAGGGTGGTACTATCGGAGTATGAGTCCAAAAACTGAAATTCTCTGGTTAATTTTAATGAAAAATCATGTTTACATTATATCTTTGAAGGGGGGCTGGTACCTCATGTAAAGGTGGGGTAGAGACATTGCATAATTTTCATCTCTGAAATGGCCTATATTGAAAGTCAATATCCCTACGTCCACCACGAAGTACGTTTGGAACCAATTTTGTTCTTTTGAAAGCTCCCACTCCTCAATGAGGAAACTTTGAGAGGGGAATAATGAAAAACAATTCATAATTATGTTGATCGAATGAGCCGATGAATTATGTAGATTTTATAAATGAAACAGCACAAAACTCGTTAAAAATAATTTAATTATAAAAACGAAACGCTAGTCTGATTTAGGACAACCGTGAGTTCATTTCCCATGCATGCATTACTATTTAGTCGCCATTTCAAAACTTATGAATCGTCACAGAACGTAGATTAATCTCAATAAATTGTTTTTTCTCGTATTTTTTCAAAATTTTTTTGTAGATATCATTGTTTCAAAACCATCTCAGAAAATATTTTTTCAAAAAGTATTTAAAAAATTTTGTATTATATTTCAAGTAAATTTATGAACGAAATAAGCATTTTTCAAAAAAAATTAATAGAATCTTTCATGTAGTAAATTTTACGTAGATTAATTCAACAAAGCGCTATTTTCCACGTATGAGCTTCATGATGGAGATGAAAGCCAAAAACTGTTGTTGTTTCATCTCCTGCATAGCTACTCTCAACTGAATTTTCAAGATCATTCACTATGCTGGTTAAGAACGATTCGGAGCAACTATATGAAAATTCGTCTTCATAAACATTATTTCCATTACATGTCCCAGTCGTCAAGCCACAAAAAAAAATAAACCAAAAATATTAGCGAGAAAATATCAAAGATACCTATTTCTCTTGCTACACTCCTACATGTAGATTTCTATTAAACAGAAAACCTTCACTCTTACACTCGAAAATCACATCGAAATAAACCTCCAGAGCGTTTCACCGTGGAAAAAAATTTTCAATCTTAAATAAAAATTTCGCTCGAAGAATTTCTTTCGAAAAAAAAAATCCATCGTCGAAAGCTCGTACTAAATATAAATGGTATTTCAACTCTGACGAAAAAAATCGACGTAAAAAAATTTCATTCGATAAAACGATTTTCGCATCAAGGGCATGTCAAATTATAACACGAGCGTTACAGTTGCGTCAACCAGCGAAACAGCGAGACGAAGGGTTTTGAAATTTTACAAGAAAACGCTGACTTTGACGAGGTAACCGTAGATCAAAATAATTACACAAATTACTCCATCGCTCAGTATCAAATTACCGAACACGTTGCACTAAATGTACGATCATCTACCGCGTGTTGCAAACAGATACCAACGCGAAAAAAAATCCCTGAGGCGAAATTTTCCACCATTCTGTAGGAGCAACTACGTGCAATTTCGTGCACCCGGTTAGTAGGATTCGCGACGGGACGTATTAATTTTAAAAACTCCGCGTGTCGAGTTTGCGTAACTCACAATTCCCCGGTACTTCCACGTGTGTAATTGCGCGACGCGATTTTCGTAACGAACGCGCGATAAAAACGCAACAAAATGAAATCAAGAATTGTCACCGACGTGCTCATATAGCCAGAATACCTCGTACTGTCGTCGCCGGAACGTGAGAAGAATGCGTGAATTTATTTTATTCGTTTTTCGTCGTCGCTCAAATTACGCTTTTAGTATGGTTAAGGAGTACAAGCGGTGTCGTTGCTGCATCAACGTACCCACTATCGGGTACCTCGGCGTCCGAAATTTAATATCACAACGTTTCGGTAATCGACAACATTTTCATTTTCAGCCAATAAAAACGTTGAATAATAATTCACCAAAAAAAAAACTCCATACATATGTACATTATGAATATACACATCTCGTACTAATTTACCATCCTTTTGGCGTTAATTACCACGTCGACGTCGTGTAAAATTCATCGTATTCCAATATGGTGAACGCGTTAAACCGCATATACGGGGAAATACGCGTGGCAATCGCATGTTCCGTTCAACCGGATCGTTTTAAATTTCGAACAAAAAGAAATTTCCACACGAGCCTAGAATTACCACTTTACATATATAAAAGAGTAAAAAAAACTCTGAAGTCACCACCGTAACAACGCTTCGACGCGCCGTAATTACGAATGCAAATAATTTTCCTAGTTTGAAACGCGATAGTTTTTTTTTTCATCATAATATTCACACCACAGCAGCTGATAAATAGTGATCGCTCTGGCCACCCTAGAAACCACTCTACATACTGCTACGCAATTACAGTCTTGTTAAAATTCAACCGCAATATTTGATCTATCTGATTCTCCAGTGTCCGGTCCATGCTGTGGATAATGCGGTAGCGCGGATACGTCATATCCTCACTGATATCAGCAATCCGATCGCCATTGCTAATACGGACCCGCACGTGTGAATTACACGCTGCACTGTCGCGTTTCTCGTCCAGTGACAATAAACACTATTCCACAGGTCTATTCCTGTATACCTAGCTATAGATATAGGCGTCGCAGAGAAAAAAAATGTAAGCAGCTATGCCGCAAAACTGGAGGTGAATTTTTAATGCAGTATCCCTCTATCACCACCATTTTATACGATAGATTTACTATCTAATTTTCATAAAAATCGAAATTTAATTTCAATTAAAGTAATTATTTTATAATTTGTTTTTTTCTTTCATTTTTATAAAAGTCCAATTATAATTGGATTTTTAAAAGAAATAATACTTTAAAAAAAAATTATATATATGCATGTATACTTAGTTACACTACTTTGTTGCACCCGAGTCGTTGAATGCTTTTCATGTACTTTGGTTTTTTTTCCATTTAAATATAAGTACTTCAATTATAATTAAATTTTTTTAAAAAAATGATACTTTCAAAAATAGTTTATATACATGTATGTACACTTAGTTACAATACTTTGTTGCATCCGAGTCGTTAAATGCTTTTAAGGTACTTTGTTTTTTTTTTTTTTTTTTTTTTTCATTTAAATATATGTAGACCAATTATAATTGGATTTTCAAAAGAAATAATACTTAAAGAAAAATAAATTTATATATATATGTAATTATGTATATAGACTTAGTTACAATACTTTGTTACACCCGAGTCATTGAATGCTTGAAATGTACTTGCTGCACCCAATATATTAATAAGGATATTGTCGCACCTATCTATATAAAAACCTATATTACTGCGTCTGATAACGAGTGCATTAATGTATCTTAAAGAGTTAACCCTCAAAGTGCACATGTGGCGAAATTTAGCACCTTAAACATTTAAGGCGCATCATAGGCAATACGGTAGGCGCGACGTTCTCCAACGCTCGCGTGCGAGAATTCTCTTCAGCTTCTTAGCATAACAGGCTACATCTCGAATTTTTCCCTCGTGTTTGCCAGAGGAGGGTGTGACCAAAGATTTTTCTTTTTAATTTTTTCTTGTAAAAATTAACATTAAAAAAAAATTAATACGTTTTGTAAAAAATGGAACCCGGCAGTATGTTTTATGATGAATTTATAAAGATTATCCAATTTTTAAGACGATGAAAATTTTTTTGCTTAAATCATTTTTTGAGGTAGTTGGTAACACTGCTTGTTAATTCCAACACTCCTGTAAACTGTCTAGCATGTTGCTGTAGCTACGATTTAAGGAAATTTTTACCATACCCCTTCATCTGTAGACCTAACAGTAACGCTGTAGTTAATTTTTAATATTTTTCGAGTGCACATTCAGAGAGTTACGGACCAAATTGGGCGCAACAACGTAGGAATTTATATAAAGTATGTACTTATACACATAAGCCGTTTCACAATTCGAATAATAATTTAATCAAAGTATTTGTGCATTGTCACACACGAACAACATTTTTTAATCACCAATACATTATAGAAAGAAACAATTATATTTATGCTATATAAATTCAGTGAAATACGTATATTACTGCAGCCGACTTAGATTTTCCTACGGACTCTTCACAGTGTTACCAAACATTCTAACACACACCCATAAGATAACGTTATTATAGCATCCACAACGGGTGCAAGAACGTCGATCTTGGGTGCGGTAGTGTACTTGGAAGACTATTTTGGGTGCAATAACGTACTAAACTATATCCACAATAGTATATATATATAGTGATCTATGGTCAAAGTGGCATCACTTTGCACATTCCTCAGAAGTGCATCTAATGAATGAGTTATAATTAATTAAATTGGGCGCAACAACGTAGGAATTTATATAAAGTATGTACTTATACACATAAGCCGTTTCACAATTCGAATAATAATTTAATCAAAGTATTTGTGCATTGTCACACACGAACAACATTTTTTAATCACCAATACATTCTAGAAAGAAACAATTATATTTATGCTATATAAATTCAGTGAAATACGTATATTACTGCAGCCGACTTAGATTTTCCTACGGACTCTTCACAGTGTTACCAAACATTCTAACACACACCCATAAGACAACGTTATTATAGCATCCACAACGGGTGCAAGAACGTCGATCTTGGGTGCGGTAGTGTACTTGGAAGACTATTTTGGGTGCAATAACGTACTAAACTATATCTACAATAGTATATATATATATATTTATTTTATTAATAAATTAATTTTTTAACAGAAACTTTTTTCTTTATTAATTTTAATTACATAAACATTTTTTAATAATTTTAAAATTTACTATAAACATCAACTACAACTACATATATTAACTACATTCTGTGCTCCATTATCGTTGAAGTACAGTGGATATTTTCGAGTGATAACTCAAGCTCTCCAAAAATTCATGGCGGGGGGGGGGGTGACATTTTGTGAATCAAATGAAAAAAACTGAGTTGGTATTAAAATGAAGAGAATCGAATTTCCAATAATTTAGTTTTATCACTTTTCAATGACTCTACAGGAGGGGGGGAGGAGGCTTGTCTTTTTTTTTTACAACATTGTAAGCACTCGAGCGGCTTATCTCTTGAATGAAAATGATGAGAATCAGAGGAATTAAAGCAAGTAAAAATGGAACTAAAAGTATCCAATCCTCAAAAATTTAAAACTAGCATCACAGCTGTACAACGAGACATGCTGTATCAAATCTATTGAGTGAAATTCCATACAGAAGAATTATTTCTCATATCTATCTCAAGAAGGGGTATACTTCCATATGCATAGAGGAAAAAGCTGGACATTGGTCATACTCATACAATTACACGGTCTAAAACAGATATGAACACCCCCTCCCAATCTCTACACGCAAAATCAGGTAGGCTGTATTAGCAACTGTTTTCAATAAAAACTCGGCTAAAGTGTGTGGCCAACGTTGCAGCAATTTAAATTCTCTTGATCAAACAGTCGAACGTTCTGCTCAATGATTCTCATAATTACCGCATTATAGTTGCCAAGATGGAATTTTCCAGTCGATTCGAATATAAATATACTCAAACTCGATCCAGATGGATTTCGAGTTCATTAAATGAATTTCAAATTTAATCCAAAAATCACGGATGAAAAATAAAATAAATGAATGATAAAGATTTTCCTTCCTGTAGGGTCACCAAAACCGTAAAAATTTTCAAATGTGATTTCATATGTATAATAAAATTAGTAGAATTCAACATATGCAATTACAGTCTCAAACAGAACTGGAATGAAGTAGGAGCCAAAATGACTTCCTAGTTTTTGGCGCTGGAGTACATCGTAAACAAAAAAAGATCAGACTTTTTTTCGTAATGAATCTGAATAAAAATAATTTACTTACAAACACCCATCTCATAAAATTCGTAAAAAGTATACCCATATTTTTCATAATCAAATTATCAATCCAATATTCGAAATCGAAATATTCCATCTGAACCTCCACGCGAACTCGACCACGCAAAGCGAATCCAAGGTCGAAGTATTTTTCGCGTCGTAACTTCAATAATTACCGAATTTCTCGTAAAACGCGCCATTAACCAGAAAAATGCTGGTAAAGTTGCATATATAAATTACAAAATTCAAAAGACCACTTGGAAAGGAGGTGTTACACGAGGCGAAAAATTTTAATTGTTCTACAGGCTTTTGCATAAAGCGGAAAAGTTTTCCTGGTAAATGGCTTCCACGTATAATAATTTAGCCATGATAAATCGCCGGTATTTACATTTTACGGCAGTCATGCCAAAATAGCATACCTCATGCAGCCGTAAGTCATTGGGGTAGAATAAGGGCTTCGGTTAAGCCATTTACTTCTTTTCTAATCCGATACTCGAGATTGTTCGACGATACGCTTAATGATTAATAGTTATAGTCATAAAAAAGAGTGGAAAGTTTTTTTTCAAACAATCTTCATGTAAGTTCGAATGAAATCTGTAAGACTTCGTCGATATATACGTGGAGAAGATATTGTATGGGTGCGTCGTCTTAGTCGGGGTTTTTCCTACCTTCTCCACAACGATAACCACGACTGTGTTCATGGTGCGAATGACTTTAGCATCATTCACAAAGAATATTCCCTTTTTTTAAGAATATAATTTTTTCAAACAAAATAAACAAAATGTTTTTGAAGAAATTAAAAAAAAAAATGATCTGTTTTCTCATTTTTCAAGAATTAACATCTTTTGGTGATTTTTTTAATTTTTCAATTTTTACTCTTAATCTAAATTCCTTCATTGTTATTTTTTTCTCGTTATTTAAAATAATTTAAATTTTTGTCACTTTTTCCATGTTTGTGAATTTATTTTTAAAAGGCAAAAAACTCAAATCACTTATCAATTCGAGATATTTTTTTTAATGTATTTACGCGCGGTGTACAACTACTATGGCTAGAGGCGCATCGATGTGTTGGTTCTAGATGTGTAAAGCTGGGTACTATGTAGAAGGGCCAACAGATTATCGATTTGGCTGGGATTGTTTGCCAGAATTTCATCTATGTTAGGGCTTCGGAAGTAGGTTGATCTTTGAATACGATATTTTGGGCAGGTGGTCAAGATGTGAACTATTGTAATAGGTGCTTTACATAAATCACGGATGGGAGGGGACAGAGAGTGAAAACCTAAGACAAGTTTTTCTTTCTTTTCCCCCACCTTCAATGAACTGATTACTTATCTTTATTTTTGAATAATATTTTAATACTACTGAATTTTTATTTTTGAGTTGTAATATTTTTTGCAATTTTTTTTTTTCATTTTCATTTTAATTTTTAATTTATGGGCATTTCTTCACCAGACTAAAACTAACTCGAATTATTTATCACTTCTGTTTTTCTAGGAAGTACAGAGCCTATAATTATTTTGTAACAAATTATATTGTTAATAAAATTATTATTCATACTAATTAATTGTACGTGTTTCTTAAACTAGAATAAGAAAAAATAGGCGAGAATATTTTCATTTATTTTGAAAAAATGACCACTCAACCCAATCTTATCTAACCTTCCACGAGGCATAACCAGAACGTTGTTATGGAATAGGAAAAAAAATGCTCAACATTTAAAACGACGCATTTACTCGTCAACTTCAGTATCGGTCATTTTAAAACTTCACCTAGCCCTTCACCAAAGATATCGTGTTCAATATCAAGGATATAAGCGAACACTTGACTCACACTATCAGCGTTACCAAAGGTCAGCGTGAAAACTTACAACTTATTTTTCGTGAAAAAAAAAAAAACACGCTTCAAAAAAACTTTAAAATAGTTTTTCACCTCGTTATCACCACCACCTCGTCATAAAGTTCGTTAACACAAGAAAAACGAAACTTCTGTAAGATAATCGTGTCTACAACAACACGTTTTCTGTATTGCGAATCAGAAGGTAGGTGGGAAGGACAAAACCAAAATTCTGGCTATTTCGCAAATCATCGTAATAACGAAACCGGGTCATAGTCCTAGCGAGTCGCGATGAAAGAAAATTTCGCGCGTTAAATTAAAATTTATCATGTTCGATATTAAACTCAACGTGTACATAAATTCGCGAGTTATAAGTATACACAAACGTTCGCATATTTCGGCGACACGTATAGCATAGATATGCGGAGAGCGGGGTTAGAAAAGAAACTCGAGGATTAATATCATTTAATTATAAAATACGAGATTTTCGGCGCTCTACATGTTATATCAGTAGTAATTTAGAATAGAATTAGAATATAAGGGCACTTCGCAGTTTCTACGGACCTTGGCCCTGAGCCAAGGTAATATTTTATCCGACCGAGCGTTTCGTTAATTTTAAATATTCCGTTTTAGAAAATTTTAATGAGCCCTTAGCAGGGTGAAATTTCGCCCTTATCTCACTATCTTACCATTTCGCCGAAAATATTCTAATCTTGTATATCTCATCGAGCTTCGCTTACCTGGAAAAAAGAAGACGAGAAACAATTACATTAATACATCGTATAAATATTTGGATACGGAATGAGATAATTTACAGATAATACGTATATGGCACCGTACTACTCATCGAACACGTTTAAAATATGCGTACATTTCTGGTATCCTAAGGTAATAAAAATACCGAAAGGTGGTTCTTTATAGCATGCTCGGCGGTCGGCTAATAAACAATACGTCGGTTTCGAATGGTGACGGGCCGAGGGTGGAATACAGCTGTGGTACGGGTTGCGCGTATTTTAAGGAATTTTAATTGAAAGCGAACTTTTTGGCTTCATTTTTTTTCTATCGTTCGGTTAATGCACTGCGGTAAGTATACCAAGGAGTATTGTAATGAAAGGCTGGTGGCTGAAAAAAAAAAATTTTCGACATCATCGTCTCGGCTGCTTCGCGCAAAGTCGTGTCACTTTCAGCCATTTTTCCCTCTGAAACCCTTCAAAGTCGCGTTCCATTCATACATCGAGTTTAAATTTTGAATAGCCCTGAAGAAATTTTTTTTCATCTATTGTACTCTTGTGATAATGTTTTTTTTTTTTTTTTTTTTTATTTTGAAATTTAAGAAGGGATTTTTTTTATATTTTGAAAATATTGAGCAATATTGCTCATTTCGAATAAAGTCGCATTATAATTGTAATTTTTTATTTTAATTAAATAAATAAAATATATTAGGAAATTATTTTGATTTTTATAAAAATTATATAGTAAACCAATTATAAAAAATATTATCAATGAATTAAATCTATGAAAAATAATTAAATAAGTTAAAATGTTTAAACTTGTTTTATAATTTAAAATTAAAATAAAATTAATTATATTTATATAAATAATTGAAGAATAAACAATTATAGGTTTTATGTTTTCCTCCTTTTTTTTTTAAAGGATGGGATTCAATTTTAAATAAAAAAAGTATCATCTGGGCGTATTTCTATAGAGAAAGCTATCTCTAAACTTTCATCCCTTATATCTTGCATTATGAAAAAAATACCTAAATTGAAACATTTTGTTTTCTTTTGCTCATAATCTCTAAAAATGTTTCTTTTAATATTTCCATGGCTTAAAAGCAAAATCCATGTCCAAAGTTTGCTTTGACCTTCTTATTAATGTGAACAGAGTCTTTCACATTCGTAAGACGGTTCCAACAAAACGTGGACATACTAAATTTTTGCATTCGAGGCTTTTCGGTTCGCATGTAGCACAAGTGTTCTCATTGTTATACGATTACCAGTGATCGTGTAAATTATCAGTTGTCTTATCGCCTTCCCTAGTTCATTATTTTAAAGATAGTTAATAGTTAATAATTAGTTACCCAATTAAAATACAAAATGTTATCAATTTTAATACAAAATACATTACGAAACCATCACAAATCCACAACTTTCATTTTTATTATTATTTTGCACATCATATTCTCTAGCCTTTAGTTCATTTTTCGTACATAGATGTCGTGAAAATTTCCACTGAAAAGTCCTAATTACTTGAAGAAACGTAATAATATTATCCAGATTTAGCTTGAAACCGCCTTATCAGTGTGAACGCTCTCTTCACATTAACGAGAAGGTTAAAGCAAACTTGGGACTTACAATATTTTCCTTTTAAATCATCGATTCAAAAATACTATACCAATTTTCATATCCAAGAATAATTTCAAGTGGTAGCGCATTAAGGTTTAATAATGAACATTTTTCGTAAATTAGAAAAAAAAGAATAATTTTTTTTGCTTTTTATTTTTTAGATTAACGAATCATACTAAAAAGATATATCTCAAAATTGTTTTTCTTTCTATGAATGAACTGATTTTTTTATAATTATATGAAAGTGCAATTTACTTATGAAATGAAATTCTGATTTTTCAACCCCTATGCGACACCCCTAAATTTTTTTTGGCCCAATTGTCAAGATATGATTTTTTCTCATAGAAATGAACAGTATTGAAAATCATGAACTTGAAACTTGAAAAAAATTAAAGTTGAACCAACCTAGTGTACAGGTTAAGTTGGGACAAATTTGTCTTTATTTGTTTTTGTTTGTTTTTCCTCTCTAAAAATGCTTTAGTCTACAGCCTAATTATGATCAAATAACCCCAAAAAGAACGCACGAAAATTTCCAACCCTCGAACGAATTGGAAACATACGCTAAAATTGATGTTTTTTTTTTTTTATTTAAAAATTAAAAAACGTTGTTTTTTTCAATTTAAAATTTTTTTGCATCCAAAAGTTTTATTTGAAATAAAAAGCCTATTTTTTTTTGAAATTTTTCAAAATTGTAGTTTTTCAAAAAAAAAAGAAAAAGAAAAAATATTATCAAGTCTTTCTGTCTTTATAGCACCAAATAAACTTCAGCACTCAAAAAATCAAAATGCCCAAAATCAAAATTTTTTGGAAATTTTTCAACTTGAAAAAGCAATTACTTTCATTTCGGGGAATTTTCTCGATAAGTCTGAGGGCTTATGGTGGCTGTTTTGTCATGAGATCGGACACTTGAAAAATTAACATCGTACTGTACATCTAATGGCACTCCAAACATTCGAAAATAATTTCAGCATAAAGCAAAGAAATTTTCGAAATAATGTCGTTCGAAAAATGTAGTTCGTTATTACTCGAGGCATTAAGGGATTTCTAAAAATACGAAGAAATTATTTCGTAGGGAAAAATTCGAAACATCGTCTCCACCAGGAGTACCTAAAAATTTCACGAACTAAATTCCGTAACCTACCCGAAGGTCGCGAAACTTCAAAATCGATAAAATTTATTCTTTCAAAGGGTTCCTAAACCCTTTCTAAAGACAACACATACGAATTCGAATAATTTCGCATTTCCAATGGTTACCAAAATATTCGATAAACTTCTCGCCGAAAACCGTTTCGACGTTACGTACATTTCCACTAAGACCCGAAATTACCTCCGAAAATCAATTTTCACGCCGACTCGTAAGAAAAAAACGCGCATAAATTCCTCAACTAAATACACCGTTCGTGGTCGAGTTCGCCCTCGCGTAAAACACCATCAACGATCATTCAAGTGTACAATTCTCTACGCCTATTTAATTCCATAATTTCGCCTTCGATCGCACGCCCAGCAGTGGTAATTTGATTACAGCTAATTCCACCGCTTCGAACCGGCCGCTATTCGTATCATAAAGAGCTTAAATTTAGCGAATAAAATTCGAGAGGAGTAATTTTACAAACGTAACCTTGACACTTCAAACCAGACAATACATCATTTTGAAATAAAACCCAGCGTATAATTTAAGCCTTAGTCGTATTTCGACATGTCGTAAAATCGCATATAGGCCTACCGCCGTACCGCATTTCCGCAAACTTACGCCACACGTCGACGAATTAATTAATATTCAAATGGTCAGTCTCGTTCAAGGCCGACCGTGGCAATTTTCAATTCCCCAAATTCGTCGACACCGTATCTTCTTGATTTTTCCGTTTCGTGCGAGATTTACGTCTTTTTTCCCTTCGTTGTACCACACTCGAATCGCTATCGCGCTTAATTATCTCGGCTTTAATTAAACCCGAACTCGAGCTCCGAATAAAAAACCCTCTTCGTTCGAGCTACGAGAATGGGGGAAAACTCTTGACGGGACAAAAGTTTTATTCTTCTTTAACCTTGAAAACGAAAGACCTTTAAAGTCCTCGCCTCGCTACTCGACGCATCTACGTGTAACTGACTATTATACCAGCCCGTTTGGCCACTCCAATCAATGAGCGAGAAATGAAAAAGTCAAATCGCAAAATTACGTATATTTCGAATAATGATAAAATGACGAGTAGTGATTAACGTTCTTGTTATAATATGATGGAATACTGTGTCAGAAAATTCGTGAAAACATTTGCATGCTAATTCGATGGAGATGTTAGGACTGCCATAGATATCGTGGAATAATATAGATTGATTATACAACAGAGATGTGCTCTACAGAGATGCACGAAATCTCACTTCTTTTCATAGAGAGTGCAGAGTAATAGAGTAGATAGGTCAAAGATGCCCCCAACACTTTTTTCAATTTTTTCAAAAATGATTAAGAAAAAAAATTTTTTTTTTTTTTTTTTTTGTTTGATACGCCGTGTACAGCCCTGGGCTAGAGGCGATCAATTATGGTTTTAGATCAACTGGTAGAGAGTTGTGGCGTGTAGAAAGCGGAGTAGGTTTCCTATAGATTCAGGACTGTTCTTCAGGATAGACTTCATTTCGTTTTGCTGGAAGTAGGTATTTCGCTGGATGAGGAATTTCGGGCATTCTACTAGAATATGTAGGAAGGAGATAGGTGAATTACATTGCTCGCATAGAGGGATTGGTTGTCTGTTGAGAAGGTGACCGTGTGTTAAGAGCGAGTGTCCCGTGTGTACTCGGGTAAGTGTTACTTCGTCCCTCCGTGAAAGTTGGCTAGGAAGGTTCCAGGGTTCTATATCGTGGCAAATAGATTTCAGTTTGTTGGAGCTTGGAACTTGATTCCAGAATTGTCTAAATAAAATTAATAACTGATTTTTGAGTATGAGTTTGATGTCTTTTAAAGGAGTAGGAATATTCGGAATAGGTGAGATAGATAAAGATGATTTGGCCATGCGATCTACTTCTTCGTTATTTGGTATGTTTCTATGAGATGGAATCCAGCACAGATGAACGGTTTGATTTGTGGTTGCTAAGAAATGGGCTATGTCTTGTGAAATGGGATTCTGCTTTTTGGCTCGATAATTTTTAATGGAAAGTAGTGCTGATAGAGAGTCAGTAAAGATTAAAAGTTTTTCGAGGAGGATTTCCTGCGAGAAAATAAGTGCTATTTTGATCGCATAGAGTTCGGCGGAGAGAATCGAAAAATGCGGAGGTAACGGGTATGGAATGGCGTGGCTATGATAGAGAATGGCGCAGCCGACACGATTTTCGTGTTTTGATGCGTCTGTGAAGATGTGATCGTATTCTGGGTATTTGCTTTTAAGGTCTAAGAACTGTTGCATGAAAATGATTTGGTTGGTATTTTTCTTAGAAAAAGTAGTCAGGGTCAAATCTATGGATGGTTGGAAAGAAGACCAGGGTGGAATGGTATTGATAACGTTGTGATGTATAGATACTGATCCGGAGAGTAAAGATGAGAGAATTGACTGTAGACTAGAAGATAGTGTTTTAATAGGAGTTAGGACGTGAAGGGGGGCTTTAAAGGTTGGATTTGCCAAGATATTCGCTATAGTTAGCGATATGATGATTTGTCTCCGTATATGTAGAGGGGGTTCAAGCGTTTCATACAGGAGACTTGGGGTAGGTGTAGAGCGGAAAGCTCCCGAAGCAATTCTGAGACTAGTGTTTTGAATGGTGTTGAGGGAATTTAAAGTAGCCGTACTCGCAAAGTTGTATAGTGGTGAGCCATAGTCTAGAATGGGTCGAATAATGGAACGGTAAATTTTTAACAACGTGGCGGTGTTGGAGCCATATTTGGTATGTGCTAGTTTTTTTAGGAGGTTCAGCTTTGAGAAACATTTACGTTTAATATCTTGGACATGAGGAGTCCATGAAAGCCTACTATCAAAGGTTAAACCAAGATATTTAACAGTATCGGAGTTAGGTATAGTAATATTGTTTAGATTTATTTGCAGGTCTCTTTGACATTTGTAGAGCTTACAGAAGTGAATTGCTGTTGATTTTGGGAAAGAGATGTTTAATCCGTTTTTTAAAGACCAGGAATGAATCTGATTAGTTGATTGTTGCAGGAGAAGTTCACCTATTCTTGGGTCTTTACATTTTATGAAAATGCATAAGTCGTCTGCAAATAAAGATTTAGAGACTAGTGAAGGAATTGACTGAGGAAGATCATTTATTGCAATATTGAATAGGGTTGGGCTAAGAACGGTGCCCTGAGGAACGCCATTATCTAAGAAATAGTTTTTAGAGAGAGAGTTGCCTATGCGAACTTGGAAGTTTCTATTACTGAGAAAATTATTTATAAAGTGAAGGATGTTGCCACGGATGTTCCATGAGTGGAGGGTTTTTAAGATTTTATACTTCCAAATAGTGTCGAATGCCTTGCTTATATCAAAGAACACTGCTAGCAGATGGTTTCTATGCTGAAAAGCTTCGTTTATACGGGAACTGATGAACATTAATTGGTGCATTGTAGATCTGGAGGTACGAAAACCGCATTGACTTGGTGTAAGCCGGTGGTCCTTCTCTAATATCCACAGTAGTCGTTGATTTACAATTTTTTCAAAAATCTTGCATAAATTAGATGTTAGAGAAATAGGTCGATAGCTATCGACTTGAAACGGGTTTTTGCCAGGTTTTAGAAAGGGTAAAACGTAGGCTGATTTCCATAAAATTGGAAAATCGTGATCTTTCCAAATTTTATTATAAATTGTGAGTAATTCGATGATAACATTATCGGGTGCATTTTTTAAAAATTGAACATGTATAAAATCTGGCCCTGGAGCCGAATTTTTTGAAGAGGTAATAGCTAGTTGTAGCTCCGATAGAGTGATATCTTCATTAAAGGGAGACAGTGGGAATATCTCGTCGAAATCTAATGGACGTTCGTTTACAGCCTTAAAAGTCAGAAATTGTTGTTGAAGTGAAGAATCACTCGATACAGAACTAAGATGAGCTGCAAAAGCTTCAGCTATAGCTACGGGGTCATTAATAATGTTATCATCTATGCGGATATTTTCGGGCGAATTAGTACGATTTTTAAATCCTAATCTCTGGATAGCAGACCACAGCTGGGTTGACTTAGTATTAATGGTGAGCCTTGATACAAATTCGTGCCAAGATTTCTTTTTGGCTTGTTTAATGGTCCATTGAGCTTTTGCTCTTAATCGGCGATAATTTATTAGATTAAGAGTAGAAGGGTTAGATTTTAATGTCTTTAATGCCTTCCTGCGATTTCGGATTGCTTGATTACAATCATTATTCCACCATGGAACGGTTTTTTTGTTTGTGAAAGTTGTTTTTGGGATGGATTCTGTTGCATAGTTTATAAGGTGGTTACAAAATGTGGAAAGTATAGTGTCTATATCAAGGTGAAGGTCTACTGGAGGGAGGTTTGAGCATAACTCTTGGAATTTTTTCCAGTCTGCGGCTTTAAATTTCCACCTTGGAAGGTACGCAACAGTTGAAGCATTAGTGTAATTTAGCTGGATTAGCTGTGGAACGTGATCGCTACCAGAAAGGTCATTATGATGAAATACGCTAACTTCATCGCTAATATGCGGTGAGCCCAGAATGAGATCGATTGTGGACCATGTATTATAAGATGGGCTGAAATGCGTAGGTTCGGGAATATTGAAAATTACTAGATTATTAACATCTATGATTTTTTCTATTATTTTTCCTCTTTCGTTTGTGTTTGTGCATCCCCATGTGGGGTTATGGGAGTTCAAGTCGCCTGCGATAATAAATGGGGTTGGCAATTGGTTTATAATATTTTGTATATCGTGTTTTTCTATAGTGACGCTAGGCGGTAGGTAAATGCAACAAACAGTAAGGAATTTAGAATTTTCAAAAAAGACTTTAATAGCTAGAGCTTGTAGATGGGTTTGAAGCCGAATTTCTTCGTGGAAAATTGTGCTTTTTATAGCGAGAATAATGCCTCCGTGTGCTCGTAACATATGATCAAGCTCAAATCTATAAATAGAGTAGTTTTTCAAGCGAAGTTGTTGTTGCTTGCGAAGATTTGTTTCTTGGATCATTAAAATGGAAGGGTTATAATATTTAAGAAGGATCTGGAAGTCTTCATAGTGGGCATAGAGCCCATTACAGTTCCAGTTTAGAATTGTGTGTTTAACGGTAGGCATTGTGAAAGGAGATAAGCTTAGCTTTGAAGATCTGACTGAGTTGGCCAATCAGAGAATGTTGGACAGAGCGTTATATTCTCGTCCTTGAGAGCGTTGGTTATTTTAGTGAATCGAATTTTTGTTGAAGTGTTCGGGAGGTTAGGGTGAATGAATTTCAAAATAGTGAATAGTTCTTGTATGTTTAGATTTAATTTTTGAGCTGTTTGAGCAGGTTTCAACGAGGTTCTAGTTTCTTCTAGGAATTGAACTACTTGTTCGAAATCGATTCCACCGTTATTAACGTTTGGATCGAAGTATTCTTTAACATCGTTTAGAATCGTTGTGAACGGAATTTTCTTGTTTGTGTCAACCGTTTTATCTTTATCTGTTTCTATGGTATTGGTAGGCTCTTGTTTGGATTTTTGGTCTTGCGTTTTACTGCTGGGCTTGAGGTTGTTTGTTGTTGTTGCGTGCGTGAATGCGATGAAGATGATGCAACTGATAATGGTCTTTTTTGAGAATTGGATGATAGGGTGTTGATGTTAGATTGTTGATCGATGGGTTGCATTTCGATATCTTGATTGCTTGAGTTGTTGTCGTCGATTTGGTTGTTTACTGGTGGTTGGGGGGTGACTGGATTGTCTGGAGTTGTCTGTGAAGAACTGGAGAGTGTTGTGTCTGATTCGCTTTCGGAGTCATTGTTTGAGAAGTATGCGTCTGATTCTTGATCGTCATTTGGTATGGTTTGATTGTTGGTTTCCATGATTGATTTATCTGGTATATTTTTGCATTGTGAAGCTACGTGGCCTGTTTGATTGCAGGTGAAGCATTTGATTTCGTCTATGGTTAGAAAAATGCGGAAAACTTCTTCATCATAATCAATTTGGAGGGAAGGGGGTACTTCCTTAGTTTCATCGCTAATATAAACTTGCCGGCGGAAGCTATATACTTTGTATTCACTATCGTCGACAGAAACTTTCATTTCGGTGACTTTGGATAAGGTTTTTATTCCTAAAAAGTTGAGAGCTTCTTGAAGGCATTCGTTGGTGATATCGGGAAATACATTTGAAATTAGTAGGCGTTTGGATGGTTGCATAAGTTTTCTGGCCTTCATAACTTTGTTATTCAATTTGATTTCACCAGAATGATCATTTAAAAATTTTTCGACTGTAGCTTCGCTGTCAAGATAAATGCAAATTCTGTTGTTCGAGATTTTTGATGCGTAGGTAATTCTGGCGGGTCCGATTATTTTACCGAGAGATTTGATGTAGGATTGTAGTTGAACTTCTTCGAGAGCGGGAAAAACTATAGCGTGCTTATTTCTGTTAATTCGGCTGGTTAATTTTGCGTAACTGTTTTGGATTTTTGGCTTGAAGATAATTTCGGTTGGTTTTTCTGTGGGTTTAGGATTCGAATTTGGTTTGATTAACGGTGGGAAATCATTTTCGTTGGCTTGCATCGCGATATGCTAGGTAAAGGCAGCGCCTTTACCGTAGCTCGTTTCGTAGATTGATAGTAAAGATAAGATAACACTTACAGTACTCTTGAAAACGTAAACTCGTTACTTCACATATGTAGATAAGTGATACAATAGAAAGTAACAAATAATACACTACTTGCTGAAGGAGAGCGATGAATTGAACGCGCGGAACACGTCTTTACTCTATAACGTCGATAACAGAACCCAAAAATTTTTTTATAATTAAAAATACTTGCAAAATATTCATAAAAATTTTATACAGAGTTCGAATAAATAGGAACTCAAGTAGGTACTTCCGACTTCGACATAAATTTTAAAGGAAAAAAATTTCAAATTTTTCTCGCCTTGAAGATATCCTAATTTTAAAAAATTAGTGTGAGCCAGTTCCTGAAATTGTACTTTTGTTCCATTAACGTGCCAAGAAGGAAAAAAGCGACAAGCGAAATTCTTTCATTTCGGCTTAAAACAGCGAATATTAGGGTTTCAGAAATTGAAAAAATTTAAAAATTTTTTCATCAAAATTTTGCAATTGTATAAACAATTTCTTTTCATATTCACCTTTGAATGAAATAAAAACAATTTCTTTAGCCATTTTCGATCCGAAATATCAAAATCAAATTTTCGAGAAAATTTTACATGAAACGGGTAGTTATCGTCAAGGTCGAGAAAAAAATGATAAATAAAAAATTCACATCTTTTCGTAAATAAAAGCTATGAAGCTCCAAAAAATATAGACGTCTTCAAATTTCATAAACAATTTTTTTTATATAATTATTTTATTAATTTTCTTTTTTCAATTTTTTTTTTTTTTGCTTGGCCCATTTCATACAAATATTTTGTAATTTACTAGATAATTTTTTCTCAAAAACCATCATTATCATTTTTAAAGCGAAAAAAATATTCTTCTATAACTTTTCAAATGAAATGCAGTCCTTTTTTTATTGAAAAATTTTAGTGAATTTCCAAGAAAAAAAAAAAATTAGGCAAATTATAAAAATTTCATGAGATGACATGTACTGAGGGCTGAAATGATATATTTAAAGTATGATACATCGTGATGGATTCACATCTTCCCGTACTTATGGGACTTTAACGTAAGCTATGTCAAAAAATAGAGGTTTCTATGGCATAGTTTATTTCGCCTCTATGTAGACTACAACTTACAACTCAATGGTACAGTCGATCTCTTCTAAGCCGGCACCACACATGCGTTACTTGCCGAGTAACGAATATTTCCCGAGTGGCGAGTAGTTCGTCAGAGTACTCTCGTAATTTCGAGTACCATGTACACATATGCGAAAATTGCCGAATAACGAGCAAAAAATGGGAATCTACTTGCGAATCCGCGAGTCAATAGGGATATTAATTAAAATGGATAGTGAAGTGGTAATTACTGCGGCTATTTATATAATTTTGAGTTCTGGGTTATTATTAAGAAAAAAAAAAAAAAAAACAAAGAAACGAAGATGGTGCATCACATCAATACATCAGAGCAGAACACAGTAAGTAAAGTCCAAAGTTATAATTGAACTCTTAATACCTATCATAATTACGTGTCGAAGTCAGATGAAAAATAAATGTAAAAAATAATAATAAAAAAACATACAACTTCCCCTACAAGCATAAACCAAGTACGGATGAATACACCAAGTACTGACGAATGTGTGTATGCGATGCACGAACATGCATCGACGAATATTCGCGCTCTTTGACTTGTGTAGATTTACCGACATTGGATGGGAGTAGCGAGTAGCGAGTAACTTGGCTCGTGAAAAAGGCGAATCACCGCTACACACTACTCGTGATTCCGCAAACTTTTACTCGTTACTCGGCAAGTAACGAATGTGTGGTGCCGGCTCTACGTACAACTATAATCGTGAGACAATAATGGGAATTAACGTATTTATTTAGATAAAATTTTCCAATAGACAGAGTTTCAAATCCATCGAATGTTCACCCCGAAATCACATAAAAACTGATTTTTCAATCTCCTCAAACACAAAGAATCTTTCTAATAATAAACACGAGTATCATTCACCTATCACCTTGTACAATAAACAAAGAAAATTTCCAAATGGAATTAATTCAATTTTAGAGATTAAAATGACTAATAATTCGTTAATCACCGAAGTCGAAATTAATTCTACCACGTGTAATTCAATTAAGGTATTAACTTCACCATCATTATAATATACCAGAAGAGAAACAAAATACGTCATCTTCGTAAATTACAAACAACACGTATATACTCAGGTTAATATATTTTATATCATTTTGTAAGACGAAAAAATGTACATAAGAATCAAATATTGTAAATAAAGTCGAACACACGAAATCACGAATTACAAAAATTCGCGTGAAAACCATTAAGCGTAGAAAAGAAGGGAAGAAGTTCGACTTGGTGAAAAATATCTCGAAATAATCGAAATACCCGTCCAGTAGTTCGAATACCTCGACCATTTATTATAAAGTTTAATAACTCGATGGTATTCCTCGAGGCTAATAAATACGAGAAAATATTTATAAACCGCATAGAGACTCGCTTTTGAAGGTCTTTTGGTTATAATTTTCGTAATCTTGGACTCGATCTGATGAATAGATGAAAAAGAAATCCATACGATGCACATATCGAGCGTGTTTCCATAAGTCACCGATCGGCGTGAACAAACTCAACGATGAATGATCGCTGGTATTGATACAATGACAATAATGTCGCGTTGTAATAAATAAAACATACCGGCATATTTCGATCAAATTCCAAATACTTTGTTGTTTACGAGTGCCTAGGTTACTTATAGATATTTTACGTACAGGGTCAACTGTAACGATTAAATAATTTTTATTTTAGCGAATAGTACTTTTTTTTCGCAAATTTTAATCGGTGAAATAAAAATTCTCGATACCGAGTGAACGATAAATTCAGTTATTTTTAGTTGGGTTTCCGATAAAAGCGAAAGCTATTACATGCCTACCTTATTTGTTATGAAGAGGTCAGGGAGGCAGGAAGGAACAAGAGTGGGGTTTTTCATATTTTTGCATTTCACACCGTTATTTTACTTCAATTATACGCGGAATGTCCGACGTTTTTCTCCATTAAAAATACACTTTTTAAATTTTTGATTCTGTTTTACATAACATGGATTCACTCAAATTTTGAAAAAGTTTGAGAGGATACACACGGACTCAACATTTTCGATTTTAATATCATATGATGGAATGAAATGATGACAATAATTTACTCAAATTTTATCTTCATAAGCAACAAACAAAAAACAGCTTCTTGAGAACGTTTTAAGCCATGAACTTTTTGCAATTTCCATTTCTTATGTCTTTACTACCAAATTTACCAAATAAGCTCGAACTCTGTACATGAGTTATTTATAGACCAGAATATGACCACTCGAATTTGGGTAAAAAAATAAAAAATTTTCGATGACAGTGTCATATCACAGCGTAAGCTGAAATCATCAATATATTTAAATTTCAGCTTCTTAATTTCGTTTGGAGAAAAGTTAAACTGAAAAACAATAATAACAACAACAACATTGACATTAACAACAACAGTAGTAGTAACAACCTTACATACTATAATGACAACAAAAATAATAATAGTAATAACAAGGACAACAACAACAGTGGCAACGATAACAAGAATATTAGTAGAAACAACAGCAACATCAATGACAATAACATTAACAATAGAAATAATCACAATAACAACGACAACAAAATTATCAATAACAATAATAACAACAACAACACCACCACCATCACCACCACCACCACCAGCTGCTGCAACATTATCAATAGTAACAACACCAACAGTGATATGAACATGAACAACAACAACAGCAACAACAACAACAACACCAACAACAACAACAACAACAACACCATCACCACCGCTAATGATAATTTCAGGAACAATTTAATAGTTACTAGTAATATTAAGCGTTTTAAATCAATGCGAAAGAATATCTGCCTTGAATTCTGCATTCAAATAAATATAAATAAGATTTTATTAAAGAAATCGTCGACACAAGAACCGCTTTCGGTAAAATCATGGTAAACGTTCAAACTTCCGGGATTCTATTTTATTCGACAACACAGTAGCGAAGAATAAAGGTGATCAGGATGCCTCTTTTATCGCTATAAAACGCATTAAAATAATGTTCGAAACTTCGTACACGTAACCCCGTAGTCCTATGTAAAAATATATAATTTTACGCGACCGAAAATATTCTCCAACTGGGAACCGTTCACGTTCATCCGTCTCGTACGCAAAGTTTTTCTTTATCTTTGCAACTAAAACTTTCGAATGGTTTTCGTAATAGCTCGCGTTAATTTTTCCAAACCCTTAGTTTCGCCTTTACAAAGAATCGGCGAAACTTTGAAAATCTATTCGATGGCTGGTTAGATGATAAAAGTTGAAAAATATTAAAACCTTAACTTTAAAATGTTAATCACCGTCGAGACAATATTCTTACCATGTTCGGATATTAATTTCATTTTTTCTAAATTATGTCCTCAATTTCGCGATAATTTAACGCAACGAGCAGATAACTCTTTTATGACGAGTGCGTTACGACTGGTGTACGAATCGAAAGCAAAAATAAGGTTTCGAATGTTCGAATTTATGTTTTACGACAGTATAAATTTTTCGGCCAAATTTTTATTTCAGGGGCCTATCTGAGAAATTTGGCCCAAACATGCCGCTTTACGATTGCTCCGAAATTTTGAATAAAATAATATTTTATTCGTTCGCGTAAAATCCAAGTCACGAGGTTTTTATTCGCGCCGTATTATCAAGAATTACCCTTCGGACATATTTATACGATGTTTTCGCCCTAAACAGTCTAATCTTGTACATAAAATTAAAGATTACTCGGTGCGTGCATTTTATCGAAAATTTTTATAACCCATCGAGTTTTATTTTAAGAAGCTCTTCGGCGGCCGTATAAAATATATAACCGTTCGGTACAATATTGTTGAAACGATTCGCATTCTTCTACGTACTTAATTAAGAGAAGCGTCGAATTTATATACGAGCTCGTAAAGATATTCAATTTATTCGATATCGTTTGTTATCGAACTTTCTTACGTAATAACGTACTCGACGATTGTTTACATTCGACAGTAATCCTCTCGAGTTAATTATAAACGTTGCATTTTTTTCATTCGAGCGGAAATTTTCGAACATTTTAGAGAAAACTGTACCGTATCTCGAACAACCTTCGTTTGCATTCGTCGTTATTTTTCGTACTCGATTATACCAGGATTTCGATCGCAATTTCATGTTTTCAAGAATTTTCAACCGAACGAAGCTGCAAACTCGGTACATTGAAAATCACCGATTCGCAAACAGCACGGATACCAGTAGTAGAGAAATTTTTACGCGCGAATTTATAAAACTTTCCTCGTTTCTGACTCTATCGTATGATAAAACTCACCTTGAACTGTAATAAACGAGCTGGTTATAAGGTCGATGCATTACAGAGATAATTTTTTACCGCCAAATGAATCGAAATTGTCATTATTAAATTCAACGCTACCATATTAACGAGATTTCCGCCAACTGAAACGGAGAATTTTTTATCACTAGATTTCTCGCATGAAATGTGTACAAGTGGAGATGATAAATTTTTTAGTGGCAGACGGTGTTGCCAAATTGTAATTCATTATAGACGATAGTAATCGTGCTGTCGAAGATATTCGTCCAAAATCTAAACCAAATAAATAATACAACAACGCCACTACCACTACCACAATTATCATCAGTATCACTACTATTACTAACAACAACGACGATGACGACTGCAATGATGAGAACAATGACGAGGAGAAGGAGGAGGAGAAAGAGGAGGAGGATAAAAACATTAACAATAACAGCAATAATAATAATAATAATAACAATAACAATAACGATAACAACAATAACAACAACAACAACAACAACAACAATATCAACAACATCATCATCATCATCATCATCGTCGTCGTCATTATTATCATCATCATCGTTGTTGTCATCGTCATCCATAACAACAACGACGATAAATAACAATAACAACAACAACAACAATACTAACAATAACAATAACAACAAAAACAAAAACGACAACAACAACTCCATCATCATCATCATTATCATCATTGTTATCACCGGTAATACTAACAACAACACCTACCACCAATACCAACAGTAATAATAATAATATCAACAACAACAACAACACAGTGGCAGTAACAACAACAGCAATAGTGACAGTAACAACAACAGTAATAGAAACAGAAACAGTCATACTGACAACAGTAGCAGTAACAGATGTAGTAATAATATCAATAATAGTGACAATAACCATAGCAATGGTAACAGTAATAGAAATAGTGATTGTGATAAGGAAGTAACAGTGACAATAACAGTAACAGTAACAGTGACAGTAACAGTAGTAGTAATAGTAAGGGTAATTCTAACAGTTGACAGTGATTGTAATAATGATGATTGATGATAATAGTAACAGCAACAGAGGCAATAATAGCGATATGGGACATTAATAGTGATATTAACAGTATTGGCAAAAATAAAATTGACAGTGGCAGTAACTCAGCAGTAGCAGCAATAGTAAAAGTTATACTAACAATAACGGTTAGGTTTATAAGGGTAGTAACTGTAACAGTGTCAGTGATGACAAGAATAACAGTGACAGTGGCATCAGCAGTAATGGTAACAGTAACAGTGATATTTCTGGTTCAGATTTAACTAGGTGGCGCAAGTATCATGTACTCTGTCTATTTATACCCAATTGTGCCCCACACTTAGATATCAGAGGCTCATAGGAGCCTTAGCTGATACTATACCAACTCCTATGCAGTTATATGAGTCAAGTGGTGTCAATAAGGGTCCTTTTTTGGAACACTAATTTATACGTCACCACGCAATTTTTATCAAAAAAATTGCATTCCATTCATCACTTCCTTGTCAGATTCTAAGGCCGCAAATAGAGCACTCAAGGGATTCGCAGCAAAGCTCATGAACCATTGAGAGCTTTTTCTTCAACGTCTGTTTTCATGAGTTGCCGCATATACCCGTGCCCAAGGTATGGAAAAGGGTTGAAAAAAGGTTCATTACAGGAAGCAGAGAGAACTCAGCAGCACAGTGTGCTATGATATCAATGAAATAAATTCCTATCACTGGACTGGGTTTTTTGTCAGTTTCAAATCACGCTCCCACAACCAGACAGTTCCTCGAACACATACTGCAGCTCTGAAATCCCTGGAGAATAGAAAAGGGAATAGTAGTGGCATAGAGAAATAAGAAATGATGCCACAGCTAGCTGAGGTGCCTCGGTTTTGCCAGGCTCAAGGGAGAGGAACAGAGATAGTAACAGTAATATTGAAGGTAACAGTGACAGTGACAGTAAAGTTAATAGATAATGTAACAGTGATAGTGACAGTGGCAGTAACAGTGATGCCAACAGTAACATGAATACCGACAGTGGCAGTAACATTTGTGATCATCTTATTGTACCAAACTTCTGCATGCGATTTGGTAATAACCAGGGGCATACATTAGATAGGTAATTGTATATTTACTATATCCAACTTCAGAACACTGTAGCTTAGAAGATGAATTTGAAACTTCAGAGCTTCTACATTATAATCATTCTTTCGATAAGCCCATTGTAGAGTTAGCCATTCTTCTAGTATCTCATAAGTACTTTAAAGTGAACTCATATGATCTAAGTAAAATTACATCAACAAATAATATCGAAATAGCCTCATTAATCGTTAAAAACTTTATAATTTCTTACACTTCTATTCTTATCAAAAACTAATGAAAGAAGGAATATCTTCCCATTCTTCTTCGTTGCACAGAATTTTTTGAAAACATAATATAAGCAGTTTGAATTCTTAGCGCTAATCCATCGCCAGAAATACAGTCTAGGAATGCAAATATGGTGATTTAATTTTTTTACCAGTATGATGAGTAGCTTCTGCCCAGGGGCTAGCAAAGGAATTAGATAATTTTTTCCAAATAGATTCTACAATGCTTACAGGTTAAAAATAATTTATTCTAATTATGAGACTTTTCATTTCTTTTGCTTGATACATTCTCAAAAACAAATTCAAGAGTACAAACAAGATGACCTCTGATAAACTGGAAAATTCGTGTTATTTTTCTCCTTCATCATTAGAAAACAATCGACTAGCTCGAGTATCCCATAAATCGTGAATTATTTCGTTATCCAATCAATAACAAGTTCAACGAACTCGGACACCCTTTCCTATGAGAATTGCCGCGAAAAAAATAATTTTTTCATGCATTCGAGCGATATTATCATCGCCTGTCATGTTAATTACCGCCCTTGGGACACTAAATATTGAAAACCAACTGTCGTAATCTGTCGGGTGAATCGCGAAAATCGAAATTTCATTAAAGTTTTCGCAGAAACGCCAATCGATCGCACACGTAGCACGCGATTACGAAACGTTGAAATTTTAAGGGCACCTTGTATCCATATTTAAAGTGGTGAAGTTTCAAAAGTGAACCAAATGAGTTCTTCGACTCGAGCATTTACGCCATAAACCATTACGGACACGGTTGTTTGCCCGACAAACATACAAGTTTGTAAAACGCTTGTGAAACGAAAATTATTATGTACTGTGGCGGTTTTTTGCGCCCGCCAACATCTCGGGTAAAGTTTTTAATATCTATCGTCGAGCTCTTACAACGACTACGCGCGCAATTTTATTCATATTTTATACGCAGCGTGTAAACCGAGTAAAAAATACATAGGTGGTCATCGTACGCCACGTGTATCGCTGTTAAACATTTTCAAATACTTATCGTGCAATTTTTTTCCGACTCGTGTTCGACGAAAAGGTTTAGCGGTCTTGGGTTTCCTTCGTAATGTATTTCCTCCCTTCTCATACGTCGTTCGCGTCGCATCGCTATACTCGTTGAATGAAACACGAAAACCAATTTAACTAACCTTGAAAACTCCGAGCTCTTCCAACTTTCGCATACATTTTTTACACTTTGTTTAAAAATTATCAAGACATCGAGAGTAAACTGAAAAAGTATTTTTGAACTTTTACCTCGACTCGTCTCACAAAATTTATACTTATAAGTTACGACCGGCCTTCAGTATAAACTTTTCTGCCGCTTCATCATGACGAATCGACCGTTCCAGGGTACTTTTCCAAAGCCAGCAAACGGAATCGCTGTCACAGGCGAATGAAAAATCGATTTTATTTTCTTAATGAACGTCTAACTCGAATTACCGGCGACGTAACCGACCAGTCCACCGATACATCTACCATTAAATTCTGCAACTTATCAACGCTCTCAGATAGGCGGTTTATTCACGTAACGCTTCGATATAAGGAGGAATTTAATTTACACGACGTGAAAGAAAAAACCTTGATAAATAATCGCCGCGCCGTCTATTCGATGATACCGCGCGCAGTTCCGTGATAATGGCGCGAAATTTAACCGAATGATGATTATTTTTTACGACTCGCAGCAGGTCGTGTTTTAATATTTGTGTCAACGCGGAATCGTTGCGATAAATTCAACCGTCGCCCGCGTCTGCAGCCGCGGAGGTGTATGGGATGATAAAATTTCGCCAGTTTCGCCTGCGCTTTCCACTATGGTCAAATTGTCGATACATACGTACAGCTACGGTGTCCGTATCATCCAACGCTCGGGTCCACGGCTGTTTTAAATTCCACGCGAATAATTAACGTCATTTTGTGGCTGCGAGTTTTAGCGGTTTTTAAACGTGATTTACGATTTGCTGACGCGTCCAAAATATCCTAAAATGAGGGGCGAAAAAGAAAACCTCGCTTATTTCAAGCTCTAAGCTCTATGCTAATATGTTACCATAAAATTATCGTATTCCAACCTAGAATGCAGGAAAAAATAATTTTAAAAAAATAAATGAAAAACCAAAAATTTAAGTACAAGTATTAATTTAAATTTTGAATAAAAAGTTAAAAAATTAAAATAATCCATACAAATTATATCGAAAGGTAATATTTAAATCCAACAATAGAAACTCAATAAATCTTGACATAAAAGTGAAATTATTTACATCTTGAAGAATTTCTAATCGCGAAGATAATTTCTTTATTTTCAAGAAAGTATGGAGGAACAGTATTTATCACAACAAAGAAAAAATATATTACACATTTTTTCTATCATAAAAAAGAAAATATTAAACCTGGTCTCAGCTTTCAGTACGCTCATAGAATCAGTACTTACTCAGCCTCCTGGACTTGATGGAAAAATACACGAAATAAGGAATTTTTTACATGATGTTTTGGGTATTTTTGGACCCCTGAGTAACGGAAAAATTTGCGTATAATATTTTTTTCATAATGGGAAGATAAAATATGACCTTCGAAAGAAAAAAGTTACACGTATACAAACATTCATTTTTTTCAAATTTTTCAAAGAATTATAAACCTTGACCTAGAAGTATGAAATTTTTTCAACATACTACTGAGGTCATTTCGCAGTGCCTAACAAATTCGCAAAAATGAAAATGCGTCATTTTTCGTAACTTTTTGAAGAATTCTCAGAAACCATAAGGTGATCCCCTCTAAACTCAAAAAACATAGAATATCACCTAGTGGTACCATTACAACAGCCAAACAAAGTGTGATAACACATCACATTATTTTTACCATTTAAATAGCACGATGTTTTTTTTTACAAGGTGACTAGAAAAAAATAAAAATTTAACACTTTTAATCGCTGTCATTTCAAAACAAAAAAAATCACTATCTTTTCGTTACCTTCATTTTTTAAGCAATGTTGGACAGATGGACATTACGCGGCGGATCCATTTTGGATTTTTCTGAAAAGTGTGAGTGGCGAGGATGAGGAAAGTTGGCAAAAGACGCTAATAGCATGCTCAAAAAAATTTCAGCTTCTTGGATCAATATTTATTATTTTCATAGTGGGCTCAATGATTATGAAATTCGCGTTTTTAAAAAATTTTCAATTTTTTTTTCAAGGTGAACGATATTTTTGATTTAAGAATATTCTTATTTCATCTCCTTGATGCAAAAAGTACATATAATATAATTTTTCACTATATTCAGGGGTCTCAAAAATATTCTAAAATTTTGCTATTTATAATACGTATAACATTAGGATTTTTCGTTTTTTTTTTTTTTTTTTTTTTTTTTGTAATAATGCTAATGTAGCATCAAATTTTACGCCTTCCCATGAATATGGTGAATAATGATATTTTACAATATACATATTTCTTTTTTTTTTGGTATCAATAAAAACAAAATTCAAGATTTTGCCTCCCAATTTTTTTTTTGAAAATTAAAAAAAAGTTCAAGTTTTTCAAACATTGAGCCCATTATGGCAATACTTAATACTGACATAGAAGCAGAGCTGGATTACGCTAATGTGGAGCCGAGCGAATGACGATTTCAAGTCTTCACAATTTTTGCACACACCATATATTTGTATAATCTTTTCACCACTACCTCATTTTCCCATCAGCATACACTGATATCTTGTTGTAAATTCTCATTTTTTTTTTAAATGAAAATTCTTGTTGTTTTTTTTTTCAAATAAAAATATCTGAGTCCTCAATCGTTCACAATAAATTTGCCAATTTTTTTTTTCAAATAGATAAAACAAGATTGCAGAAGTACTCAAAAACATTTTAATGCATCAGGTTTTGAAATTTTCAAAAATCATATATTGTGAGCGTTTAAGGCCTCTGTCCAGCGTCCAGCCCGCCCATCTGGGATTGTCTGGAGGGCTCCAATTTCTTGAGTACATACTGGGTTTTTTAGACATTTTTTTCTCATTCTGTCGCTATCGATTTTAAAAAAAAATCCGAAATTAATTCAACTCATTGGACACCGTGTTTTTGGACTATTTCTATTTTTTTAAGACCTCTTACTTCTTATTCTCATTATCTAGACTTTTTTAATTATTAAAAAAATGATTTTTTTTTCTCTAACACATAAAGAGGAAGAAATGAATTTTTAAACAATGTTCCTAATTCCAAATATTCCAATACCATCTCAAGATCTTAAAAAAAATATCCAATTAGCTATTCACTCCACCTGGGAAACCACCTGGAGAAATACTTCCACAACTAACAAACTCCGGTCCATCCAAAATTCCACCTCACCTTTAACGTCACCTCAATTCTCGAGGAGGGAAGAGGTTATCCTAGCACGTCTCCGTCTAGGTCATACCCTCTTATCCCACTCCTACCTCCTGAATAGACAACCTTCGCCCATATGCGCGCAATGTCAAACCCAGCTTTCAGTCTCACACATCCTAACAATATGCCCCACATACTCAAACATCCGTTCTAGACTTCAACTCCCATCTACCCTATTCGATATCCTCAATAGCCACCAGACCAACCTCCTATTCACCTTTCTGAAATAGTCAAACCTTTATCACAGAATCTAAATACTCCATACCCGCAAACGTGCCTCTGGGCTTAGCGGCAGCACACGGCACAAAAAAAAATATTTTATTCGTAAAAAAATTTGGCCTTTGTATTTGTATACTGTACAAAATCTATACTTGATAATTTTGTTAAAACTTTAATAGGTACATGAGAAGTTCCAATTTTTTTTTTATGGGGAAAAAAATACAAAAACAAAAATTAAGAAGTCTACCCAATGCTTTGATTTCAATTTATCTTTTACAACTAGGCTACTATGATAGATTTTTTGGTTGGTGGAAGGAGGGGAAGGGTGAAGGATTAGCTTAATATAGATAATTTTCTACTAATACTTATTTTCTTAATTCACTCACAAGCAGTAAATATTTTGTCTAAACTCAAACAACTACTGTCTTATTTCACCCTCTTTTCGAATACAATAAATTGCAAAAAAAAAAGTTGCACGGTTTTCACGTGATTACTGAATTTTTTCCGTAGCTAAAAATGTCAAATATAATAACGAATTTAAATAAAAATAATTTGCAACTCTGGAATTGCAACAAATTACAAATGCAGCACGATTACTCATATCAATCTGTAATAATAATAAGTAGGATTATTATTGGCGCGTAAAATAGATGTATTCTTCGAAATGCTTATTATTTGAGCTTACGAAACATATAAGAGGGAGCAACGAGACTTTGAAAGCTTCGTTTTTTTTACAAAGAGAAGTGCATAAATAATTTCACTCCTAAAAAAAACCATTGTAAAAGAAATCCACATTTTCTACTAAAGACTGAGAAGAAGTAATTTGACGCTTGAAAAAATTAAACTGATTTTTTTTATTACTAAATGCAGGTAAAAAATGAAGGACTATTTTCTCGAGATTTAGAAAGAGAAAGAGGTTTGAAAAATTTAACATCAAATGCATTAAAAATATTTTCCATTATTTAGAGTTATATCCAACCTCACGTGACTAGGTGTGCTTATAGTATGAATATAGAATACAGACGAGTGTGGCAAAAATCTGAAGATATTGATTGAATTTTTTAGCGACTATATTTACCTTTAGGCACTGCCATTTGAAGGGGCAAAAAAGCTTCAACCAAGTATTCCCCAATAAGTACAACCGCTTTAAATGATCTAAAGAAAAAATAATTCCCCAAAATCTACCTCCACCTAGATCAAAAGCAGTACTATGGAAACAATCACTTAATGCTTTCTCCAAATTGAGAATATAGGTATCGTGAACACGAAAGAAGCGCTAAAATCGATTACTCAAAAGGCAATTGCGTTTATCGACGCGTTACTTACCTAAATTAAATACCGCTTACTTTATACACCCTTAACACCGACACTCGACAGTCCAACCATGGTTGGGGTAAGGGAAATAGAAAACCTTCAAAAATTAAAATCCTTTTTTCGACGGCAAAGCGTAATCTATATTAAAAGAAACACGCCACCTATCTTTTTACGTCTTCGTTTCAACAACGGGTACTGCTGCGTAGGGAACAGTATAAAATCATATACTTATAGGGAAACTTTTTTTCAAAATGAGATTTCAACACTGAGAACGAGTTTTAATAAATTTGTAACATTTGCCGATCACGTATGATATTCGAAAAGCCTTCCCCCCTCAACTGAGCTTACCGTACGATTATGAACGTTACGTAGTTTACGTTCGAATCGTGGTCGGCATGAAGAAATCACAGGCCGGAATCTAGTCTCCTAGATACTCGGATATAAAAACCAACAATCGATTGGATTAAACGATTAATCGCAATTGCGAAACGCATCATTACGGCGTCGTATTTTATTCGTTCGTTTATTTAGAAGTTTTTTCTCAACTTCCGTTCCCTTCTATAGAGATAACTTAATGGCGGCCATATTTTAATGCCGATATTACGTGCATTGTTTTAATAACATCTATCCCTTTATGTTGGCTGGAATAGTAGAGAGAGATCTCAACGTACTCAGATACTGAAGACATCTAAGAGGAAAAAACTCTCGCCACGTGGATTTTCTGGTATAGTTGTCAAGAATAATCTCGCAATGGAAAACTACGACCTATAGCCCTATATGGAGGTTTGGACACCCCAAAAGATCAGTTTTTCGAATTTTTCTACTTTGTAATAACTGATATGAAAAACTTAGTTTTATAATAAAACATATTGCCTCAAAGTGTCTGCAAATTCTATACACCATTTTTTTCCTATTGTCCACGTTAATGAGTAAAATGACTTGATCTATAACTACCCTTAATCCTTACTCCAATAAGAACTGATAAATATAGTCAAATTTAAGAATAAATTTTCAATGGCTCAGATTCATAACCGATCCTTACAAGGGAACCATCAGGACTCCAACACTCGAATTTTGATGGAGAGTATATCATTACAGTACCCATAAGCTAAAATTTCAGCTTCAACTCACCATTTGGAGGGAATAATGAATTTTCAAAATTTTCAAATAATTATAGTTCTATTAATTTCCAAGAAGAAGTACATTAACTTTTTTTGTATTGTATTCTAACACTTCTAACAGTATCACAGAATTATAATTTATTGACCATTAAAAAATATTCCTTCCCTCCCCCTAAGAAAATAGATGAGACTGCATTAACTACAGATATCGTATAATGGACAACGCTAGACCATGACCATTATATAATGATCTTATAACTTTACAATCAAGAGCTTATCTCCATAAAGAAATTATCACGCACTCATCTTGGGAGGGAGAGGAAGGGGGGGGGTGTGAGAACACATTATATAAAATACGAGAATAATGAATTATACTGAAGCTTAATTTTCAATAACAAAACTTTCTAGAAGGACAGAAATCACATTTTGGGAAATCATAACCCCCCCAACGGTCTACTGCAGCTGAAATTTTAGCCAATAGGCACCTATAGTGATACATTTCTCCAACTTTTGCCCTATCGAAATCAGACTGGTTTCCTTATGAGCCATTACTCTACCAAGTGTTGAAAAATATCGTCAAATTCAAGGACTAAAACAAATTCATTGTTCCAAGTAGTGGGTCTTAGTTTTTATAACCCGAAGTATTTATTAATCAATAAATTTGGATAAAACTGTATTTCAATATTTATTAAATAATTCATATTTTTCATCACTTATTTCAGTATACATCAACTATTTTCTACGAATTTGGTCTTTAGTCTGGCAATACTCGATGTAGCTACTCGTAGATAAAGTGTTGCGTTAATTACTACATAAGCCTGAATCTATACTGACTTTATACACGAAGTCTGAACTTTCTAGTTCTATTTGGTGAGGTGACATGGAAAATTCAAGAAATTTCCAAACCTGGCTCAAGGTCCTACCAAATTATTCATCAAAGTTGAAATTTAGATATGCTGGTACCCTAATCTCACTTCATGATAAGACACGAAAATCGAAAATCCTGAGGTTTCGGAAAGGCCGTCTACCCCCTCTCCCCCTCTCAAAATCTGAGTGAATTGCTATTTCGAGTCGAATCAAAAATGTGAACAAAATGTTGGCAGATTTTCTCATGAACAAGCTTTGATGAAATTCTGAGCAATCATCAGACATGCCGATCGATTCGAGTCACGAAAAATAAAATTGATGGCATAATGACTTGAAATGAAAACGACTCCTTCCCCCCACCCCCTGCCCCTATATGAAGGCTCAAAAGCAGAGTTTTTCTGAGCACTCATGACTATAGCTAAAAGGAGGGTTTCTGGGGTCACAGCCAATTCCATGAGTAGTTTTTTAAATAGTAAAATGTCAAGTCATAAAATTACTCGTCTTGTAAATTTATACTGAAGTCGATTTCTTAAAATTTTTTCTAATTTTAACTGACTATAACTCCTGCTCGTGATTATATGAATTATTAAAAAGATTTTTTTACTTTTTTTAAATATGTACTGAAGTATCATTAAATTATTCAATTTATTTGAAAATGTTTACTGAAAGAATTTCTATTCCGTAAATTTATTATATTATCCATGAAATAATATAGTTTTTTGGGGGGGAGATACAGTTTCACTTGAGCGAGTTCTACTATTACAAAAACGATGTGTTAGGATAATGTTCAATTTAGGCCAAAAAGAGTCCTGCAAAGATACTTTCATATCGGAAAAGTTGTTAACAATGCCCTCTCTTTATATACTGAATATATGTGATCTAGTACATAAAAAATTAATAATAACACAGACGGGTACACATAGTTATAACACTAGACATAGCAACGATTTACAAATTACTCAATATAGGACAAAATTTCATCATACGAATATAGATACTATGTCCACAAAAATTTTTAATTCCCTCCCCCAGAATATTAAAAAAATTCATTCTAATAAAATTTTTAAAACAAAACTCAGGGAATTCCTGATTGCTGGTGCGTTTTACACGGTGCAGCAGTATCTCACAGTGTAGTGGTTTAAAATGTCTTGTATGTATGGGCCATATATTAATTATAATTATAATTATAATTCAGCTTGATTTACGATTGTTATGTAAACTATAAAACTTCATTACTTTTTTCTCTTTTCAATAAATAAACAATTTGAAACTCACGTATCGCCGTATTAAGAATCATAATTTGGTTATGGCTGATTTTGCATCTAGAGTGCTTTGGATTTAATAAATAAGTTGACTTATAGTAATTTTGGGAATTTTGCATTTTTTGATCCTATTTATTTTTTAGTCATATTGTTGCCATGTTAATAAATACAAAATATTGAATTTACAGTCGTAAAATTTAAATAAATGAAATTACATGTATAGGGAATGGTTGATTGCAGACGCGGTTTACACGGTGATAACGTTTGTTATTTTATATTTTTATTTTATTTTTAAACATTAAATTTTTATTATTATTTTTATTTATTAAATTAAGACATTGTAATAACTCCATGGAGTACCCTGCAAATCAAATAAATTATTATTATTATTATTATTAATGGAAAATTTTATTTTTATAATCGAATTTTAAATTCAAAGCGTTAATTTTCCGTCACATTAATTCCTTCTTGTATAAATGAAGGAACTTCGGCTCTAAAAAAACCTCCCCCTCAACTTCATTGGCTGTTGACTACCAAAATGTACATTCTGAAAAAAATTCAAAATTTCTCCCACCAATACCTCCTAGCTACGGTATCGTTAGCGCTGACTGGTCTAATTACCTTTCCAAAACTCAATCGGATATAATTCATGTTATGACCGTTGTGCTAGTATCATGTAAGCTGGCTTTGTAAAAGGACACTCCTACTGACCCTAGTTAACTGATTTCGTAATTATTATGCCAGCTTGTGCTCTATGGTGCTCCTGATACCAAAGTGATGATGGGTTATGGGGCACAATGGGCTATAAACAGCCAAAATGGCCAAACTAAGTATTCTGTAATAGCCCATATTTTTACTGAAAACTTAGCTATAATTGATTTTCTACTTCGAATTCCTCCCCCCCCCCCTTTCTGAAGAAATCGTTCGTTTAACGAAATAAGCCATCTTCAAAGTCATTATACAGATTAGCTGAGATTAATAGGCAATGGAGAAAAATTCAAAAAACTGGTTTTCTTTCGAAGTATTCGAACCTTCATAGGAGGCTATCAGCGTCCGCTATACGTCTCAGCATTTTAGTACGTTATTCTTGGGTTTCCTTCAGCCGACCATATCAAAAATCAGCGCGATAACAATAATGATTTTCCGAAACCACGCTAAATATGTCTAGAATGCCTGGAGTATAAATCATTTTCGGAGTGTGGGAAATTCATGTACTCGTACACGCATAGCGTCTGATTACGCTTTGCCATTTAATATGCGTTTCGCGTTAACAATAAATTCTACACACTCATACTAGCTCGGTATCGCTTAACGCGTACGTGCAGTATACGCGTTCGCGCAGAAGAATTGCGAACTCGTCGTTGTATCCACGTGATGCTGAGCTGGCGACCAACGTATCGGTTTTCACGTATGCACTCGCCAATGTGCATAATTAATGCTGTAAATGAAATACACCTTGCTCGAGTATCATGTACGTCGTAGCGAACGAAAGAAAAACAACGCATAAGGTACTCGTCAGGTACGAACGCGAAAAATCCTACCACAGAGACCAAGCATCGTAGATAAGCGATATTTGCACTTTTAAGTAATAAATCCAAAGCAACTGACGGCGTTTCAGGTTTTTTTTTTTGGCGCTACCGCGCATATATGCTCGTTTGAAAGATGCTTTTTTCACATTTCGTACCGATACACGACTAAGTGGGAATTAAAGCGGCCATATCCAAACAGTACGTACGAGATGAGTTATGGCCTGTGTAGCTTTCTTTTTTCGCCGCTATGTGTACTTAACGCGAGAACAGATGAAGAGGCTGGAATACTCGTACGAGTATATCGCTATTTCGTTTACCTGTATTAGTGAAATCGAAACGTACGCTGTCTTCAAATTGTTTTCCCCATTTTTCGTATTCTTTTTTTCTCGCACGTGCGTTCGACTTTCATTCAAATACCGTCGTCGAATTTTCCTTCTTTCCGACGCTCTTTCAAAGCCCAAGGTTCGAGAAGGAGAAAAAAAGAAATACCGCGCCGCCCTCGTTCGCCTTACGCGATAAAAAGTGAATTCGTGGAAATCACAGCTTCGCAAACGGAGCGGCGTTTATTAAAAAAATAATCGATTAAACTTTATTCCGTATTTTGTACCTCCTATGTATACGTATCTGTTACCCGGCTCGTTTGGCGCGAGTATCGAATTCTCGTATCCGCCATATTAATTAAGTCACGAACGGAAATACCGTTAATTAGTCGAATAAATTTATTCGTTTACCCGTACGAAATTCCTTATATCATTTCTGCCGTAATTCCACCTTCGCTTCTGTATCCGTAAGCGCGGAAGCTGTTATACTTGTTCTCGGTACGAGCTTTTTTCCACTTTTCGTAACAGAACGTACATTTTTCATAAATTAACGCGCGTAAAAATTCGCAAATCTAAAGCAGCCAGATATGACGTTCTACTAACAATAATTTTCGCCTTTTATGAATGCAAAGTTACTGAGAGAAAGGATGGGTAAAATAAGGGTAATTACGCGTTTCATGTACACTGAATTTTTTTCTTAAGAAGATGCTGATAACTGAAAAAGTATGGCTTTTTGCAGAGAATTCAGAGAAAATATTCTGTGCACAAAGCATAAAACTCATTTCGACAAATTTAAACTCTTTGTGAAGTCTGCACATAGAGACTGCCTGGTGACTTTCAAAACGTATCACGAAAACAATAAAATTTAAATTCTGTGTTATTCGCTCTCTAAAGCGAATTCGTTGTCTTCACTGAGATACTTATTAATGGAAAACCCATCATCAAATAAACATCGATAATCGAATGTGAAAAATGAAAAATTAACGGATGAAACAAAAAAATTGATCTCTGTTAATTAAAAGTCCATTATCGAAAATGTGAAATAAAAAAATTCTTTACCACGAATGAACATAAATTAAGCATCGATTATCACCACTGGGAAAAATTATCAATCGAAAATATATAAATTAATAGAAATAAAAATTAAAGGACAATTACTGAATATACATAATATCGCAAACATAAAAGCGACGACTTGAAAAGTCGATTATCGACAATCTAAAACCATTTCACGGAATAATCAATAATCGAAAAAACATACTCGATGACAAGACAGTCGACTGCAAAGAATGTATAATCAACTGCAAATAAAAATTGATTATCGAATATGATCGACTTTTAGAAAGTCGATTGTCGATTATTGCAAGTGAAAAATTGTCAACTATTACTTTGATAGGTAAGATAGAAAGTCATTATTTACTGATAAAAATCGATAATTGAAAACACGAGAAAATTATTAGAATATCGATAATCGAAAATATAACACTCATAATTATGAGTGAATAATCGATTGTAGAAAATGATTAATCGAAAAAAATAAAAATAAAAAGTCCATCATTAAACATGAGTAGCATTTACAAAACACGAATATGAAGAAAAAAATCGATTATCAATTATCTAAGTTGCAAATGAAGAATATATTACAAAAAGTCGATTATAAAAAATATGAAATCAACTACTAGAAATAAAAATCGATTATCGAACTCAGAAATCGATTATCAAGAAGTCGATTAATCGACAATTTAACATCGATTACTATAAATGAATAATTTGTTAACGACAACAAAAAATCGATGACTGGAAGTCGGCTATAAAAATTTGAAACCGACTACTTCAAATACAAATCGATTATCGAAATCATAAATCGATTATCAAAATCATAAATCGATTATCGAAATCATAAATCGATTATCGAAATCATAAATCGATTATCGAAATCATAAATCGATCATCAAGAAGTCGATTATCGACAATTTAACATCGATTATTATAAATTAATAATTTTTTAACGGCAACAAAAAATCGATGACTGGGAAGTCGGCTGTAAAAAATTTGAAACCGACTACTTCAAATACAAGTCGATTATCGAAATCAGAAATCAATTATCGACAATTTAAAATTGAATATTACAAATGAATACTTCATAAACGAAAACAAAAAATGGATACCTAAGAAGTCGTTTGCAAAAAAGGTGAAGTCGACTACTGCAAATGAAAACAATTATCAAAAACATGAAATATAACCAGAACGAAAACGTGTAAGAATAAAAAGTCATCAAATGCAAATGAAAATCGATAAATGCAAACATGAAATCGATTATTGAAAAATCGTTTATCGAAAATATAAAACTGATACTTACAAATTAATAGTCGATTAATGAAAATGATTAGTCGATAGAAATAAAAATAAAAAACCATGATATGTAAAATAATTACAAAAATGAAGACCAAAAAATGGGTCATTCATAATCTAAAATCGTTAACTACCAATGAATAATTGATAAATGAAAACAAAAAATCCATCAGAAAATGTCGATTGCAAAGAATGTGAAGTTGACTAACACAAATGAAAATTGATTAACGACAAGTGAATAATACATTATTGAAAATAAATAATCGATTTGAAATAAAAATCATTAGTCGATTATCGTAAATATAAATATGAACTCCAGGCAATGTAAAATTCGATTATATGAGTAAACATAAAAAACTGATTATCAGGCAGTAAAACCAGATCGATTTTTACTGCGGTTCCAAGTTTTTAGTTCAAGATTTTGAGTTTAGTTCTGGTTCTTGGTTCTCATAGGTTTAATCATTTGATTTTGCTCAACACTGCATCTAAAAAAAGTTGAAATAAAGATGCCTCCAACTCAAGTGAGTTACGAAATTATACCCTTTTTTCACCAAAATTTAATCAAAAAAGTAAAATTTCTAATTTCACGTCACTTTTCAATTTGAAAAAATTTTGTTTTTTTTTCTCACCTTTCCTACACAATTTCACAACTAAATAAAAGCTGGATTATCGAGGATGAACGACTGTGAGAATCGTTACTGAGTTCGAAAAAAAGACAACCTGTGAAATAAATACTAATTACTACATGTCAACAAAAAGAAAACAAATCAACTCTTTACATCGAAAATACACCAACAGAAAATTAAAAATACTTTGCATCCCCATTCAAAATAAATTCAATTATCAATATGTAGTGTAGTACCTATCTATGTACCTAACTACCTATACTCGGTTCACTCTCTTATTACCATTCAACGCGTCGTTAGGTTTAAAATTCAGGTAAACAGATACGTTTTTTGCACGATGACACGGTATGGATAGAATTTCAATTTATCGAATCGACTTCATTTCGACGAAAGTTGGCGAAATATACGATCGAAAAACACCGAGAAACACTCCGTCAAAGACGGATTTGGCGAGAAAAAAAATCGTTAAAGTTATTCAGCCAGGGGTTACAGGCGGCGAGGAATATTCAAAGGGAGTAATTATAACTTTTTTCATTACTCGCAGCATCGATCATTCAACAAAAAAAAAAAAAACTACGAGTACACGTACGCGTCGCGCCAGCGATGGCTGTACGAATCAAGCAACATTTGTCGTAAACTTTATTTCCCTTGTTTAAGAACACAGAGCGATATTTTTTTCAAATTATCGATTCCATACGAGGATTACTTTTCGTCCGCCAAGTCGGTATTACGAAGAATGCGAAACAATTAAACATAACGGCGAAGAAATTCGACATAATTATATCTTCACGCTGTTCTCCAAGTTCTGAAGCTGCAACCGGGAATCATCAAAAGCAACTATGGTTGAATAATGTAAAACGCGAGCTGAACTGCATAGAAGAACGAAAAATGAATAGCGACGATAAAGAGTAAAATTACGAGTACGTATCGACGATAAACAAAGGAATTTTACGATAACAGGTAGTCGTTCACAAGGTCATGACGTTATTCGGTTATTTTCCTTCCGATACGAACGACCAGAACAGGGTGCACCACTTTCGGTGAATTTTTCGCTTTTTTTTCCCATCTACGAAATGTGTTGTCATAGTTTACGCTTCCCTTCACTCATAATGCTCGGCAACCTAAATGTTTCGCATTTGCTCGAGTAGAAAATTGGTGAAAATTTTTCCAAACGTTCGTTCGATACGTAACCCAACTTTTCGAAGCATTTTTGAGGGGGTCCACCACTTAGAATGAAATTTCGTCGATATTTCGTGACAAGTGGCTCCAACTGCATATATACTTCAGTGCAAAAATATTCAACTCTACATTCCACATAAGTTGACTCATTACACTTTTTCTCACAGGCGCTAAAGTAAGCTCACGAAGTTCGCATCAAGTTCAGATCACTTATATGGAAATTTCGAAATCGCCCCCCCCAACCTCCTTCGAACTCTCTAGGATGCTCAACAAACTTTTCGGAATAAAATTCATCACTCCATTTGGTACTTTTCATTGTCATTTTTCTAACATTTTATAAGAAAAACAAACGTAAGCAGCCATGCCGCATTACTGAAGCTGAGTTTTTAAGTGGAGCTTGTTCAGGTTTGAAAATAACGGTGCTAACCGCTCCACAACTACAGGCCACACCCAATACCAAGTCTGAAAACGCCTACCCTATCCCTTCCAAAACCACTCAAGAAGTTAAATGTAGAACGAATGTAGTATTTTTTGCTAACATGCAATAATCATATGAACTTATATTTCTCAAATTACAACTACTTCAGGCTCCTCAAATCATTTTGAAAATTTTACAATCAGCCATTTTAGATCCATTTTGACCAAATATAAAAGGTCATATTCTAGTCATCAATAATGTTACATGCAAAGTTTGACTTTTCTAGGTCGATCTGGAGGGAGATGTGGAAGATTCATAAAATTTCCTAAAGCCATTTCCACTCCAAAAACGGTTTTCTACTCTAACTCCCCTCCAAATTCACTTGGGGCGTTAAAATCAAAACAAGTAAGTAATTTGGAGCCATATTATCATATGATGCGGCAATACAAACTTTTTGACTTTTCTTGTACTCCTTCCCCCACATTTTGAGGTCGATAACCCCTCTTTTTTCCCCTTCAACATCATATGTACAGGTAAACTGAAAATATGTTATACTTTTATCCCTGACAATCATACGAGTTCATTTTAATTACAATTTTACTAATTTGAGGTTCCTCAAGTTCTACTCAAATTTTGATAATCCGCCATTTTGGATCCCTTTTAATCCAAATTCAAGAGGTCATATTCTGGTCATCAACTAACCTCACACACAAAGTTTGACTTTTGTAGGTTGATTTGATGAGAACATATAAAATATTCAGAAATTTCATCACTCAAAACTTCCTCAAAAAGCTGTTTTTTACTCTAATTCCCCTCAAAATATACTTAAAAAGCTCAAATTTGGATATGTTGGTTTCCGTGACTCGCTTTTTCATATGAGATCAAAAACGAAAAATTTGAGCTATATGCCCCTTCCCCCGCCCTCCTCAAAATTTGAGTGATTCGCCATTTTGAGGTGTATCGAAAAACACGTAAAAGTACTTTCGTCGCATTCTGAAGTAGAGTCTCTCACCAAGTTTTGAGCGAATTTCATGAACACCCGCTTGCACAACGCGTTGAGGGAAAATCATATATATAAAGCTACAAGAAAAAAAATAGCAACAAAAATAGTGTCAAAAATATGTTGTTCCATGATACAAATTCAAGAGGCCATATTCTGGTCATCAACTAACCTCACACACAAAGTTTGACTTTTGTAGGTTGATTTGATGAGAAGATATAAAATATTCAGAAATTTCATCACTCAAAACTTCCTCAAAAAGCTGTTTTTTACTCTAATTCCCCTCAAAATATACTTAAAAAGCTCAAATTTGGATATGTTGGTTTCCGTGACTCGCTTTTTCATATGAGATCAAAAACGAAAAATTTGAGCTATATGCCCCTTCCCCCGCCCTCCTCAAAATTTGAGTGATTCGCCATTTTGAGGTGTATCGAAAAACACGTAAAAGTACTTTCGTCGCATTCTGAAGTAGAGTCTCTCACCAAGTTTTGAGCTAATTTCATGAACACCCGCTTGCACAACGCGTTGAGGGAAAATCATATATATAAAGCTACAAGAAAAAAAATAGCAACAAAAATAGGGTCAAAAATATGTTGTTCCATGATACAAATTCAAGAGGCCATATTCTGGTCATCAACTAACCTCACACACAAAGTTTGACTTTTGTAGGTTGATTTGATGAGAAGATATAAAATATTCCAGAAATTTCATCACTCAAAACTTCCTCAAAAAGCTGTTTTTTACTCTAATTCCCCTCAAAATATACTTAAAAAGCTCAAATTTGGATATGTTGGTTTCCGTGACTCGCTTTTTCATATGAGATCAAAAACGAAAAATTTGAGCTATATGCCCCTTCCCCCGCCTTCCTCAAAATTTGAGTGATTCGCCATTTTGAGGTGTATCGAAAAACACATAAAAGTACTTTCGTCGCATTCTGAAGTAGAGTCTCTCACCAAGTTTTGAGCGAATTTCACGAACACCCGCTTGCACTACGCGTCGAGTGAAAAAATATATACATACTAAAAAGTCCAGATGATTATAAATAGTCAGAAACGCAAATATTTGAAGACCCCACCCTATCCCTACCCTCTTCTCAAAACAGGTAGGCAATAATAGCTATAGTGTTTAAGTTAAAAACTCAGCTAAAAAAAGTTACAAGACTTGAAGAAAATTTTTCACTCGATTAATAACTTTATTTTTATTCGATAAAAAATCCCCAAGTAACGAAATACGACGAATGTATAACCGAAAGATAACAAACATTTAAACGTAAAAAACACTAACGCTTTCAGCTTTTTGTATTTTGAAAATTACGATTATAATTTCAAGGACTCCATTTTGAAAAATTTTTCAACTTGTTTGCAAATATTTTTATTTCATTTTCCCATTTGCCTGGACTAGTGTACTTCTTGATTCAGTCCAGCATGGCTAATTCTTCAACTATATTATACAAAATTTAATCTTTATTCTTTTGATGTAATAAAATTTCCCAATTTCTTCTCACCAACTCAGCGAGGTCGTAGTGTCATTATATTCTTGATAAAACATCTAGAGCTTAACTTTTAGAGCGTTGAACAGCCGTAATCCATGTACAACTCATATACGTGAGTTCTTGTTTTATCAGTCATGGAAAAATCGATTGCCTTTGTCGAAGAAAAAAATGTTCCCCATCCGCGTCTTAAAGAAGTATACCCAAATGAAGGTTCGACCGAGCAGCTGTACGACTCGATTAGAAATGAGACGAGCGATTGAAACCCATATAATCTGTCACCGGGTCGTAAAACCTTTCAAGTGTATTTATCAGTAAGTTATTAACCTACGAGTTGTAAAAAGTAATAAATTAAAATTACATTCGTCAATCACGAATGTTAAACGCGGTAGTATTTTTTCAACGCTCCATGCCGCGTTTATTGCTTTCGAATCGCTTTTATAATGGGCCATATAAAAAGACAGAAGAGATTACATAACTTGCGATAAATTTTTCGCTTCGAGCTTCTTGATATTCGAGATATACAAAATAACGCAGATACGGGCGCTCGACCGTTCCGTGTTTGCGGTCCGCGTACATCGTGTACGCTCGTAATTCAAAGCCGTCAGGTCGACCGAAAACGGCTGTAAAATTTCCGAACACGCTAACCCGACCATCGAAAATGCTCGGATTCGATTCAACCGCGTACACGAGCTTCGCGTATCGCGTATCGTACCTAATATCAAATACCATAAAGTTAAAAACGCGACTAATTAATTACCAGAACGCGTCCAATTTATTAAGAATAGGCATGACAGACATCCCTGGCGTTTGTTAATTACTACCCAGTGGTTCCGAAAATCTGCCATATCGACGAATCGGCATTTTCGGACGTGGCTTCAGTCCAAACATTCGAGCTGCGTAGCGATTCGAGGTTCGTTTCACCTCGTGCGATCCACGCACACGAAATACAGCTTTCGGGTAGGAACGCGATAATTTTAATTTATCGTCGTCGAAAGTTTCGCGACGCGGATATAAATCTGCGAAATCCCACAATCTTTTACCTCGTGCACCCCCGCAATGTGTACGAAACAAGCGCCAACACGCGGACAACTCAACTTTCACATTTTTCGTTGCATTCGAATATCAAATACGAGAGAAGGAAAAAAAATCATTTTAATATTTTACGTGATTCGTTAAGTAAGTCAAGGGCGTTCCTGTACTACATCGCGAGCCACCTTATTCTTTCAAATTTTCGCACCATTACGTTCGAACCGATACACATGCTCGGCAGCGCCCAATTACCGCCGCATTGTCGTCGCCGAATGACATTTTAGTTTACCTTTTCGTCGACGAACTCGTGTACGCCTCGGGGGACGCCGAACACTAATTTTGCGCGCAATTCGTCGAAATTTCGGCTCGAATCGCGTCCCGTGTAATTTTTATTCGTCGATGATTAAATTTAAATCAGCGCCGGAAAAAGCTCCTGTGGGCGTATTTATTGCGCGATAATTCCAACCCAAATAAAATTTCCATTCATCAAATCCGCCAGCGAACATTTCGATACGAAATTTCGGCTTATACCGTCGCGCTGCGAAAATATTAAAAATCGTTTATCACGCCAGACTCGTCTCGATGTCGAATGAAAACTTCATATATTTTCTATCGTAGCCAGTCAATGGTACTAGTGTACAGAGCCGTAGGCAGGATATATCGATTGGAGGGGGATTTGCAAATTATATTCAGAATATACCTTTTGCAGGTGTACAGCTAGAATAATGAGGGCTCATGGGGTGGGCTTCTGACTAAACTCTTTTCTTTTGGCTACGATCCTGCTAGTCCACTACTTTCAATGGCCAATTACCGTTCATCTTCACAGTAAGTTTTGAAAAAGTAGTAGTAGAATAATAGGCAAAAAATGAACTCACCGAAGCCACTACTTGTAATATGCGAAGTTTCTTTATATTAAATATTTTCATTTTTAGCCGAGTTTCTGATAAAAACTATAGCAATTACAGCCCATCTGATTAGGAGAAGAGGGTCTTCAAATCGTTGCGTTTCAAATTATTAAGTAAGATCATCTGGCAAATGTTCACCTTTTCTGTATATATATTTATAGATATAGTTTGGAACGTTATTGCATCCGAGATCGTCTTTCAAGTACGCTGTGGGACCCGAAGTTGACGTTTTTGCACCCATTCCAAAATGGAGGATTATGAAAATTTTAGTTAAACTTGAGAAGCCTCAAATTAGTAAAAATATAATTAATGTGAACTCATATGATTATTGGGGATAAGAAGTGTACGTAATCCCCAATTCAACTCTATACATGATGTTGGAGGGGAAAAGGAGGGGTTATGGACAGCAAAATGTGATGGGGCCACACGAGATGTCGAAAATTTTTTATTGCGGCGTCATAAGATAAAATGAGCTCAAGTGACTAATCTATTCCAATTTTAGCTTCCCAAGTAAGTTTGGAGGGGAGTTCGACCAAAAAAAGACTTTTAAAGGAAGAGCGTTCGTAACAAAACTCTTTCAAAACGGCTCGACCGATTCTTATGGAATTTTGTGTGTGTATTCAGTACTTCTGAGAATAGAACTTGAACTATTTTTCATATCACTAAATTTCAAAATGGCGGATCACTCAAACTTGGAGGGGGGATGGAGAAGAAGCAAATAGTTAATTTTTTTTTGTTTATGATCAAATATAAAAGAGTGAGTCACGGACACCAACATACCCAAATTTGAGCTTTTTAAGTGTATCTGAAGGGAGTTGGAGCAAAAAACAGCTTTTTGAGGAAGTTCTGAGTCATGGAATTTCTTGAATCTTTCATCGCCTCACCAAATCGACCTAAAGAAGTCAAACTTTGTGTGTGGTGATAGTCGATGATCAGAATATGACTTCTTGAATTTGAGTCAAAATAGATCCAAAATGGCGGATTATCAAAATTTGAGTAGAACTTGAGGAACCTCAAAATGGTAAAATTTTAATTAAAATGAACTCATAAGATTATGAGGGATAAAAAGTATAACATATCCCCAAAAATCACTTTCAATAAGAAAAACTTTTTGAAAAGTACAAAACACAAAACTCGTTAAAAAATTAAAAAAAAAATTTTTAACGAGTTTTGTGTTTTGTGTTTTTTTTTTTTTTTTCTTTTTTATTATACTGGGCGTGTATAATTGCCAGGATTGTTACGCCCAGTATAGAGAGTTTAATTTATATTTGGTTTTTATATTTTATTTGTGTATGAAGGATAGGATTTTTTTTTATTCGTCTGGGTTGTCCGGTATGTTGTGTTTGGATGTTTAGATTGTCACGGGTTTGTTTGATATTGGGGCATTCAAAAAGGAGGTGTGTGACTGAAACTTGTTCGGTGTTACAAAATTCACATAAGGGTTTAGGGGCTTTTTGTACTTTTGAAAAAGTTTTTCTTATTAAATTTTGCGAACTCGTTTGATACACAATCGTTTTTTTTTCCCGTTAAAAATCACTTTTATTCATTTCTTGAATAAAATACTTCCCAGAGCCAAACAAGTAAGTTATCAGCTTATTTTTAAAAAGTATCCGTTTCAACATGTTCATTTTGGTGAGTTGTTAATGGGTATTTCAGATGCAAGCATATAATGAAATAAACAGTACATTGCTACAATAATTACAACGCATCGAAAATGCACGTTACGTAAAAGAGAGGAGGGAAGGGTGATTAAATATTTTTACACATGGAGGCAGAAAGGGGACGCAATAAATGTTACATTTATTCATCATTGAGTACGAATATATTGATTTCGACGTAGTAGGAAGTCGAACATGCGCATTTTTCATGCACTTTTTATAAGGTGTCCTCTAAAGATACCATAGCGTAAATCCTATGCTTCCTGAAGAAAAACATATAAAAGCAAAATTGCAAAAAACCAATGTAGAATAACTTACTTCATAATGCTTTTTTTCTTAAAACTGAACCCTGAAGAAATATACGAGAAAAACATGTTTCGAGGGGGAGGGGGGAGTTCGAAAAAGCATCTCAAGGGAGTCGAAGCAGAGGAATTCTGATATGTGATAAAGGACACCTTTTTCCATAGAATAAATCGAGAAAAATTTCACACAATTTTCCATCTATTTCTACTACACTAAAATAAGAACTATGCTATTTGGTATTACATAAGCGATAAAATCATTTTTTCGCATTCCGATGCATCGTACACAAAAAATGGATGAAACCTTTCTTGTAGGAAATAGAAAGTTGAATAATTTCGTAAATAACCATTTTTCTCGTAAACGTTATATATAACGAGATAAATGAAACATGCTGAAACAATACCTTTCCAAAACAAATTGATGAGTGACTTATCTGGCCTTAAGAAGCCATTACATCGAAAAATGGATAGAAGCTTTTTCGTTTGGAATTAATAATAGATTAATTTTGTTCCTGCGCATTTTTCCTGTAAGTTTTATATTAACAGAGATAAATGCCGAAAACTGATTTTCAGGAGGGTTCTACCCTCCCTTTAGGACATACGAGAGTATGATTGCAGCGAAATTTCAATATGTTATTTAGGATGATACTTCAAACAAATTTTCTAAAAAATTAATTTTTCAGTCCATTTTTGAAAATTAAAAATTTTTATTTCATATCTTTTATGGGAGCTAGTACTTCAATAATCGTTGGTGTGGTTGAAGGCATTGTAGAGTTTTCACCTTTAAGAACATTTCTATCGAAAAAACCGATGTCCTTACGGCTATCGAAAAGTACTTACAGGATAAAATTTTGACCATTTGAACCCCCCTCCCCCAAAAAAAGTCCCAATTTGAAGAAGGGAACATTGTATATTTTAATTCGAAACCTACAGCCTCCGTAAGTTTATTTCTCGAGCGATAATTTTCAGCCATTTTTTAAATTAAAAAAGTTAATTTTCTGAAACACTTTTTAGCCCACGAAAAGCATATACGTAGGACTCTTACAAAATACCTCACTCGAAGAATTCGACTTTAATGTGAAAATATAGCGGTAATTGGCTTTGCATAAATTACACCATCTCGTTCAAAGGCTTATCGCTACGCAAGTTACTTTACTCGACCGTACGTCGTGAGTTCTAATATCGTAGCAATTCCGAAACGAAGTTTTTCCCTGCGAATAATTTGCCGACGAAATGCCAGCCTGAAAACCCATATTCCAACTCGTAAGTGACCATTCGAGTAAAAGCCGCGACTTTTTTAAAATTCATATCGTCTAAGCGTGTCAACACGACAACCCCGTCCAACCGTGAAATTTTCCCGTTGAAAGTTTTACGAGCCGAGGTTTTTCCCGAAATAAAGTTTTTATATTTGATACGTGAATACCGCCGTCGTATTAAACTTTCCTCGTTGCGATTTTTTATTACGGATGATGGAGCTACCGGGTTCCTTTTTCCTATACACTCGAGTTACTCTATATTTTACGATTATTAGTGTTCAAAAATAATTCGCCGTTTCGTTACACTTCTAACGATATAGGAAATAAAGATATACTCGCTGGGTTGCCTGCCTTCGTTCGCGAATCTTACCGAATATACCCGAAACCACTTCGGCTAAATTTTCTTTTACCAACTGTCAGTCGATAAATGCTGTTTCGAAAATTTCCGGAAATGCCCGATATCAAACGAATTTACCCGAAGTACACCGAAATTATCCAAATTACTTATCAGCAGCGACGAGTAACGGTAACTAATACTATAAATAGCCTTTCTTTCTCGAAACTGTAAATGCGAAGTAATGAAACCAAAAAAATTTTTAACGATAAATACATAATTGTTAAGGGATAATCATATTTTCATATAACTGGATTTGTATGTCTTATTTTGAACGCAAAAAAATCAAATATTAGTAAATATCCAATTTGGCACCTTGACCTTGATACTTTCAAATTAATGTTTGTAACTTACGAATAAAAATATTTTAATAATTAGTATAACATTAAGAAAATATGTAACACGCAATCAAAACTGTACTGAAAATTGGTTAGGTTTTGCCTTTTGAAATTTGATGCGTCTGTACTATACCTAAATAAGGTTCTTCACGAAAAAATACACTCATCAAAATCGATCCATTGTGGAAAGCTGGACAAATCTTCGAAGGTTTTTTTTTTTTCTTTAGAAATACTTATGACATTTGAAAGATTTTTAATAGCTCAGGAGCTGACCTGGTCCTATCGACATTTTGAGAAAGAGAAAGTTTTATTTTCAGATGTTATAGAGGACCCCTTTCAAATCAAAAAATCGAAATTATTGGAAATTAAACTCTTTTCATTTTGATGCACAATTTCGTCATTTTTAGTTTTATAAAAACAAATTCTTACATCCCTCCCCTCCCTCACCTGCAACTATGTTTGAGAAAACAACCATTAATATGGCTCAAAATATTGGAAATTCAATTTTTATACCAATCTTATTTACCTAGGATCAACAATAACCGCGATATACTTGAGAAACCCAAATTGCATCCTCTCGAGCGCCGCACAAATAGGATGAGTATAAAAAATAAACGGTCGCATTTTTGGAGGGGGAAAGGTCAAATTTTTTTCAATGATATTTTTTTTTTTTTTGGTGGCGTTTTATTTCTAATAATTTAAGTATATCATCAAACGTTAATTTTCACCTCCGCCCCAACCTTTCAGTGAAACAAAGAGTAGTCAGAATACGATAAATCTAAGTTACTAGATATTAAACTCTCTTAATTTTCATTTCATTTCACTGAAAAAAAAATGACAACACTTCCCCCCCCCCCGCCCAAAATGAAGCAAACAAAAATTATTGCGACTGAAATTTGAAATTGCTATATCGTCGCCTCGTCCCTTCAAGATGTATTCGCCGAAGGTAAAAAATATATTGCTACAAGATATAAAATTAGATATAATTCCAAATATTCGTCGTATTTCAGCAATATTAATAAATTTCAAATTGCAGCTCGAGAAAAATTTAAGGAATCATTCACAAAAGTAGTTTCAGAATTAGATGGCACAGAGGTACGGAAAAATGTTTCAAAAAGTTACCTTCAGACATATGTTTAACAGTGCTGAAGGATACCGAAGAATGGGAACCTGAACAAGATGCAGTATTCCGTGCGAGAGTAGATCATCGAAATTTTTAGGTGAATTTTCTTTTGGTTACAAAGTTCAGTGATGTTTTTTCTGCTTAATAATTCTCAATTATTTCGTTTTATAGGTTAAGTAATATTACAGGTTAATAAGCCAATGGAAGAATTAAAATTGAACTTAGAAAAGGAAATGGAAGAATTAAAATTGAACTGTAAAAAGAAAATGGAAAAATTAAAATTAAAAGTTCAACGTTTAGAAGTATCAGCCATACGTTCTTTCCTGAAATAGTACATAATATTATGAAGGGTATACCCGAATAAGTGGTGATTTTGGCCCCAAGCACTTTTTGCTCCTATATCCTTCAGGTGGTGAACCTATACTAGAAAAAATTTTTGACCAAGTTTTGGACCCCTACCCCCCTCCATTCCCCTTCCATAACCATTTTATTGTCGTTTTTTCGCGAATTTTTCATTTTGTTCAGAATGAAAGTTTTTTGTTTTTTCGCACATAGGTAGATATCACAGTGTGTATCTAAGATAAAATTTGGAGTGATTTTGGTTCATTCCTTCATGGTGTTTTGGCCATTTGAAATTTAAAAAATACCTTAATAGCGAAAAACGACCACTTTTTTAAAGTATCCTAAAAACGTGTTATTTTATGTAGATTTATCTTACGTATTCGCTTTTGAGATTTAGAAATGTCGTGGACTGCCAAATGCGAAAAACGTATCATATAATGGATTTTTTCCACTTTTCGGATGCTAATAATTTTATTTTTCATTTTAAAACATAAAAAAAAATTTAATACACCACTAATACGAGTAGCGTAACATTCAGCCCTTCCCCTTACTCCCCTTCAGCTAACAGTGTATCGCAGTGATTTCGTGTGGAAGAAAATCTACAGTATTTGTATAATATGTAGTAAACGTTACACACGTCTTCTACCCTTATAATATTATAAGTATTAGGGTGGAAAGAAAAAGAAAAAATGTTTTTCAATTTTGATTAAATTTCAGGACGTGGTTATCCTCGAGTTGAAAATTCCCATGCAAAATTTCAGAACCCACAGACCATTTGGGGGTGGATGGGGGTCCTCAAAATATTTTCACTTTCGAAAGAACGTGGTTTTTCCTCTCTATAGCCTCTGGATCGATTCATAACCATAACCACAATGGGCCATTAGAAGGGCCCAATTTTGAGTTTTTACATCTCACTAGCCCATAAGCAGATCAATTAGAGGCCATCTTGATCGCCCTAGCTAGTGGTTAAAAAGTTGCCTATGTGCGAAAGAACAAAAATTTCCTTCATTCTAAACGAAATGAAAAATTCGCGAAAAAACGACAATAAAATGTTTGTGAAACAGGAATGAGGGGGGTATGGGTCCAAAACTTGGCGAAAATTGTTTTATAGTCTAGGCACACCATCTAAGGGGTACAGAAGCCAAAAAGCACTTGGGGCCAAAATCACCCCTTATTCGGGTATACCCTTTTATACAAATTTATTGCTCTATTTACAGAACGCGGTGAATTATATTCAGAGTCGCCAAATTATCTATTCGAAAATGAAATCCGCATTGATCGAAGATTTGGGTGTAGACTACAAAACTATCTGAAGAAGTGTTATTGATATGCTCACCCGAAAGGCTGAAAACATGTGAAAGCTGAGGGGGTGCGCTTCAACATGCCTCAATTATGGGGGAGCTGATAGACTTTAAAACCCACCTCCATAGTTTTCGTCTGAGCCCTTTGAATGTGATTAATATTCATCAAACTTTTTTCAGAGTAAAAAAAAAATATATATTATATCAATTTATACATAGCGTCTATTGAAACAAAAAAGTGAAAATTCGTACTTTTTCCCATTTTTTATGGCCACTATTTTGATAAACATACAACTGAACCACACCCCCCTACCCCTTAAATTTCGACGATTACAGTATGAAGAAAAAAGTTCTAAAAAAAGTAGTCTATGAAAAAAAAATTATTAATTGAAAAAACATAATAATTACAAGATAGTCGTAATCAGGGGCGTACCGAGGATATTCTTCAGGGGGGGGGGGGGGAACTAAAAATTGCCAACTTATACCATGAAATTTTACCAACTGTTTTTTTGCTCCGCGAAAATAAGATGTTAAATAGAGATGTCACAGTCTTCTTGTTAGTCTTCAAAAAATGTAAAAATAGCTGTAATAATACTGCGCAAGTGGTCAAATTTACCAACTTTACGCTAAAACTCCAAATTTACCAACTTTCCAAAAGCCAAGGGGAAGTAAATATATTGGAAAATGTATTTATATTTTATATAAAAATTAATTCAAAATTGATTTAATTTATTTATTTTCTTTAAAAAAAATTATTTTTAATTATAGAAATATAAATTAATAAATTTTTAAATAAAATTATTTATTTTATTTTATTTTTGTATTAAGATTGGGGAACCTTTCCCCCTCCCTTTCGGTACGTCCCTGGTCGTAATTCATCAAGTGTCGACTTCTCGATGCAAATAGCAATAAAAATAAAGCAACTTCTTGACTAATAAAAACTACTTCCTTAAAAAACAACACCCTCTTGCCCAAGAAATTGCTCACATATTAGCCAACTGTAGAAAACCAGTAATTTTGAACTGGGTTCTCATTGTGGCATACATCAAAATGAAATTGCAGATCTCACCGCTAAAGGGTCCCTCTATATTTCACCTGTTCCGAATATTTCAATACCCCTTCGAGATCTAAAAGTCACAATGAAAAACTACCTCCAAAATGCCTTTCAAGACTATTGGACCAACGTTCCGAATTCTAACAAATTAAAGTGTACCCATAAAACAGTAGAGCCATGGAAGTACCCCAGTCATCTCAAACGCAGAGAGGAAGTTATTATGACTCGTATACATACAGGCCACTCTCTTCTCACTCATGGCCACCTCTTAAATAGACTTCCGACGCCCTTCTGTACAACTTGCAACGTTCCAATAACAATCGCCCATATTCTTACAGAATGCCTCAAATTTAGCAATTACAGAAATACCTATTTTCCTCAACCTCAAATGGAAATCATCCTTGCTAATGATCCGGTAAAAATCACCAACGTAATTAAATTCTTACAATCTGTTTCACTATACTCCACAATTTAAGATATCCAAAATAAAAACGCCTCTAGCCACAGGGCTGTACACGGCGTCAAAAAAAAAAAAAAAAAAAAAAAACGAAAAAAGATGTAATTTCAATAGATAATTTTTCAAATAATGACTTCACACGTTAAATTTCTTTTTCTTATATTTTCGAATTTCGTACAACTTCACCCAAATTCGTACGTTTTCCTACTTTTTCATATTGTAGACACCCTGATACACGTGCAATACGTCATGATGAAATTATTTCTTGAAATTTTCAAAATTCGATGCGAATTCGTGTGCGTTGTTTTATAAGAGCCAAGGGTGCTGGTTCAACCAACTACCTTATATTTATCCATAAATAATTCTATTTCCACATAACAGTAAGAAGTTCGATAGAGATAGACCTGAAAGCGAAGAGGCGTGGTTGCGATTACACCCAAGCTCTCAAAAGTTAATTCATCGCTGAATATTGATATCATTTCTGGTGCTAGTAAAGTTACAATACTGAATTTAAATAATTAATAAAAATGGACCCATGTTCTATAGGACCTATTTGGTATACACGTTATTTACTCTTCTCTCCGCACACGCACGAAGAAAAGAATTAATTAATATAATTAGGCAGCTAAAGTAACTAATTCCAATTTCCAGAGTATACAATCGATATGAATAATATATAAAACGAAAAGGAGCTAAATTTTCCAAACGACAAAAGCCACACAAGGTTGTATACGAGGAAAAAATTTCATTTTAATATACTTGAAAAATCGTTTCCCTTTCTCTTTCGATAATCAGAAAATGAAGAAAATGACTAATCAAAAATGGTATCGGTATTTTATTCGGTTAAATAAACGTAAAAAAAAAACGTAAGCAGCCATGCCGCATTACTGGAGCTGAGTTTTTAACTGGGGCTTGTTTTGATTTAGTAATAACCTTGCTTAACCGTTCATCACTACAGGCCACACCCAATACTAAGTCTGAAAACCCCTACCCTATCCTTTCCAAAAACACTTAAGAAATTCAATTTGGCACAAATGTAGTATTTCTTGCCATGAAATAATCATGCGAACACATATTTCTCAAATTATAACTATTTGAGGGTCCTCAAATTATCTTCAAATTTTGTAAATCCGCCATTTTGAATCCATTTTGACTCAAATTTAAATGGTTATGTTCTGGTCACAAACTAATCCTACACACAAAGTTTGACCATTCTAGGCCGATTTGGTGATGAGATATGGAAGATTCATGAAATTTCCTGCAGCAATTTCCCCTCCAAAAGCCGTTTTTTGCTCTAACTCCCCTCCAAAATCACTGAGGAAGCTAAAATCAAAATACGTTTGTCACTTGGGCTCATTTTATCATATGACACAGCAATAAAAAATTTTCGACCCCTCCTGTACCCCACCACTATTTTAGGTTGGTAACCCCGCCTTCCCCCTCCAACATCATGTATGGAAGTGAATTCGGGATATAGTATACAACTTATCCCCAATAACCATATGAATTCATATTAATTACATTTTTACCAACTTGAGGCTCCTCAAGCTCTACTCAAAATTTTGATAATCCGCCATTTTGAATCCATTTTGATCCAAATTCAAGAGGTCATATTGTGGTCACCAACTAACCTCACACACAAAATTTGACCTCTTTAACTTGATTTGGTGGGGAGATATGGAAGATTCAAGAAATTTCATGACTCAAAACTTCCTCAAAAAGCCGTTTTTTGATCTAACTCCTCTCAATATGCACTTAGAAGCTGAAATTTGGATATGTTAGTATCCGTGACTCACTCTTTCATATGAAATCAAAAACGAAAAATTTGAGCTATTTGCCCCTTCTCCAGCCCCCTCAAAATTTGAGTGATCCGCCATTTTGAAATTTATCGAAAAAACAAAAAAACTATTTTTGCGCATTTTCAAGAAGAGTCTCTCACCAAATTTTGAGCGAATTTTATGAATACTCGCCGGCGCTACGCGTGGGGGAAAAAAAATATATATATATACCAAAAAGTTGGACATTTGCCAGATGATTACAAATGGTCTGAAACGCAAAGATTTGAAGACCCCACCCTCCCCCGACCTTCCCTTCCCAAATCAGGTAGGCTGTAATAGCTATCGTTTTGTTAAAAACTCAGCTAAAAACACGTTATAAATAAATACAACATGACACGTATTCATTTGTATTCACCATAAGGCGTAAATATTTACCGGCGTTATATTTCGTGGCCCATATTTTAAAGTTACTCGCATTCTACCACCCTTTCGAGAATCGTTGGGCTTGAGTTTTCGAAAAAAACATGCGATAATTACATTCGTTAACGTCAAAATAAGCGTTATAAAATATTAGCGCCAGCCTTTGTGTCCGGCTCGTATAGAAAATTATTTAAATACGTCGTACGATCGGTATGCGGTAGAAATAATGAAAACTGAAAATAACCGAGGCATTAGTACAGGCGAAAGCGCATCAATAGAAAATCTCGCAATACAGTTAAAGCGAAAAATGATCCTTCGTCGCAAAAGTGGCGTAATTTTTTAACGTCTCGTTTCGCGTATATGCAGACACGCGAATGCGGCTTTTTAAGTTATTGACCTTTCAAGATGAAGAGCTGCGTTTAACTCGAACGAAAAGAATCTGAGAACTTTCGCGAATTTATGTGAATGACGTTCTTTTTGATTTAAAGTATCACTTTGCCAGACTTATTCTTTGCATCTGAGATTAGAAAAATCGTCGGTGTTGAAAACACGCTTTTCTTTCTTTCTTTCTTCTTTTTTTCGGTATTTCTGCGATTGCCATAGTGGCGTAATGTTGTATGGTTTTGAATGGGGTATTTTCGTCTATACAATGAAGTCGCTCTCAGATGCAGCGTAAAAGTTTCGCTAAGGTTTGAAATATACGATTTTACGGTGAGTTTGTATTGAATGTTTTGTGTTCGGCTGAACTATGCTTACGTAAAGGGATTTTGTCGCTTTACAACTTTAATGTAAAATTTATAATACATGGATGGACATTTCACGAGGAAAATCAAAGGGGGGGGAGAATAATCTTTCAAGAGTTATTCGTGTTTTTGTCTTCAGAGACCGATTAGATTGATATTTTCTTCTTATCAATGAAAGAATTTTAATTACCTATTTCTATTCACCGACTGAGTAGGTAATTGAATATATTTTTTTCGACAATTGTTGTTATTATGTTGAGGAAAAAGTTGTAAGCATACCTACCGTATCAGTGTAGCTGAGTTTCTAATGGATGCTCGCTTAGATTCGCAGATGACGTTGTTAATCTCTTCACAATACCCTGTAACAAGACTCAAAACTCCACTCTATCCCCTCCAAAATCACCTCACAAGCTCACCTTACGATATGTAGTTCTTCTCGCCCAGAAAAATCAAATAAGCCCATACCTATAGCTTTTCAAACGTTTCTCAAATTTTCACCATCCGCCATTTTGGATCCGTGGACGAAAATTCAAAAAGTCATATTATGGTATGTGATCAAGTTTCAGCTTTTCAAATACATTTCATGGAGAAATTCATTAAATTTCCTCGCCTAATTTCCCTTCTAAAAGCAAATTTACCATTTTTTAAGAAAATGAATTCCCATAAATCCTATTCTTTTTTTTTGGGGGGGGGGAGGGATAGCGATAGATCGATCACTAGTTCGCCAATGGAGGGTTGAGACTGAAAATTTGGTCAGGATTATATCAACTGAAAGGAAACAACATGACAAAATTTTTTCTCTTCACTCCACCCTAATGAACACGTTGAATCATCAAGTTCGAAAAATGAACGAAAAAGTGATTTTTTGGCTTTTAAAAGCATTTTTCCCGAAAAATGGTCAGAGTTGATTTTGTTCAGAATTAAAAATAGCTTAATTTGTTCACGATGATTTTTTCTGTAGGCGTAATATTCAATGAGATATATGCCAAAATGTCATTTTGAAAGGGGTTTTTATGTCTGAACGAAAGGTAATTTCAATATTTCATTTAGAATGATATTCTCGATGTATGTGCCCAAAAACTGCATTTTTCTGGTGATTTTTAATGAAAAATTACGTTTACTGCGCATCCTTGAAGGGGGCTGGTGCCTCATGGAATGATAGCAGGGTGACTTTCATCTCTGAGATGCCCTTCATCGAAGAAGTCGATGTTGCCAAGACCACTACGAAGTATTTACTGGACCAATTTTTCACATTTTTGAGTCTCCTTCCCTTATTGAGCACACTTTGGGTTGAGAACACAAGGTATTTTGTATTGTAAGGAAAAATCACGAATTTGAATTTTTACAAAAACGCAAAACTCGTAAATAAATGTTCGATTAGCAAAAACGAAAAAGCAAGTTCATGATCCAGTCGTTTCTTTTTAAGCCACTTTTTCATAACGATGAACGGAAATCGGCCCCAGAAATTAGATTATATGTACACGACTGCTTTGCGAGTTCCCTCTTCCAACAATGAAGCAAGATGAATTTTCTTTTGATTTTTCATAATCTAGCAACTTTAGACCATATGAGGGTCGTTTACGAGAAAATTCCTAACAAAGATTTTTTTCATGAATATGTAGACTGTAGAGACTAGTTCCACTAACAACGTTATTCTCAATATTTTCAAGTTGTGTGCGTATCCCACAGTGGGGCTTAATCTCCTATATAAACATAAAATTAATTTTCATTTTAAAATAAAAATTAATTTAATAAATAAATATTAAATAATAAATAATTATCAACTTGAAAAAAAATTCATTTTATAATTTTTATTTAAAAAAATTTAATTTTTGTTTATGATTTTTAATTTAATTATGTTTAATATATATTTAATTAAAATAATTGGACTATCATTGGTAGTAGGTGAAAAAATTTTAGACGAAAATAAAAGGCTTTGGATTTACAACAAATTAGGCGGTATATATTTTTTCGGCGTGATCCATACTTTTCAAGTAATTAGCGCAAGAAGAGGGTGCTTCTGGTCCTAAAATACGAAAATTATCAAAAATGCTCTTTTTGAAGATATCTCGCTTATCGGCACGCTTTACGAGAAAACACAGAGCAAAATTTTTGACTAACTGGGTGAATCAATTTTTTACAAACCCAATTTGGGGGGGGGGGGGTTTCAACTGGTCGTAGGTGAAAACCGTTCATAATACAATAAAGGTAATGGAATTAATAAAAAATTGTGATATGCATTTCTTTTCCAAGGCGTATACTTTTTGAGATACTGAGGTGCCCTTACCACCAAAATTGCAAATATTATGGAAATTCCTCTTTTCGAAAATATCTCGCTTATCTGCCATTTACGTGAAGACACCTCTCTTGAAAAATGAAGAGCATTAGATTTGCAATAAATCGGATAATAATAATTTCCCCTAAACCCTATGTAGGAGGCACTAAAGGGGGTGCAATTTGTTTTCACATATCTCACGGCCACCACTGATTTTAAGTGAACGAGACTGCTATAAATATTGAATTTCCAACACTTTGAGTCACATTAATGTTTGTTTGGTCCAAAATAGTGGGGGAGGGGAATTTATTTTTTACAAAACGAAAAAAGCCTAATTTTCCATCATTTGGATTTTTCGACCCTGAAAGAGGTCATTTTTTTTTATTAATTAATTTTATTAATATATATTAATATATTTAATTTCCAATTTAAAAAATTTTTCTAATATAAAATAATTTTATAATTTTATTATCAATAATTATAATAAATTTTTTAATTAAGAAAAATATTTTCCTTTACGAAAAAATTAGGAAAGAAAAAAAATGAAAAAATTTAATATTAAAACACCTTCTAATATTTATCTATGATGAAATTTTGGTTTTTTAATTTCTATTTTTATGGTCCTCTACAAAATATAAAAAAATTTTTCATACTTGCGGGACGAAAACGCTACTTTACCTCCCGCTCGCTAATCGCTTGGGTCTCAAACGAGCGCTTTTCTCCCGCATTTAGGAAAAATTTCGTTCACTACTCGGGTGACAAACCTCACACTCGTCAAGAATCACTTTTACCTTCCTAGTTGTGAAATAAACTATTGTTTACTTCGAATGGGGAGGGGGAGGGAGAGGCGGTCTGTTTCCAATAAAATGAGAAGTAGTAAAGTTGGTATCAAAATGAAGAGAGCTTAATATCCATTAGCTTGGATTTATAATATCCTAACTATCCCTTGTTACACTGAAGGTGAGGATGGAAGGGGTGAAAATTAATTAACGTTCGATTACATAACCGAATTATTGGAAATCAGACTCTTTTCATTTTGATACTTCAAGTTTTTACTTTTTATTTCATTGAAAAAAAAATTCACCCTCCTCCTTCCCCTCTTTTATTTCAAGGCGAGCAAAAATTATTAAAGAAATGAGACCACAGCTAAGGTCGACAAAATGATTTTTATACTCAAAGAGAGGGAGAAGGGGGAGTGTTCTACAACGCTCGAAAAAATTTCCTCTTTCTCGAAACGTCGATGGGTCCCATGTTAGCTCCTGGACTATCACCATGGATCGCATAGCAAAAAAAAAAAAAAAAAACATACGAAAATCGTAGAAAATTTAGCGTAGAACAAAATTATACTAAGCTATTTTTACCTTACGATCAAACCTCAAGGAGATGATTGCAACGAAAAAAATTTTTTTTGGAGGGGGAGTTACAGTGACAAAGAATAGGAATTTTTAGCATGTTGTTAATGGAGCAAGCCTTCACATATTTATGAAAAAAATCCTTGTCGGGAACTTTTCTCGTAAAGGTCTGAAAGTGTAGATTTACTACACTATCAATATGAATCAACAATAATCGAATACAGTACATAGATAGGTTGATTATTCGTTACGTAGCGAAAGGCGAGGCCGGCGAATATGTCACGTGTATAGCGTACCGCGTGATTATACCGTACATCGGTGCATCGCTGTTTATATCCTTAATAATAGGCATGTATGCCTTAAGGATAGTACAATCGTTTCATTAATTAAAGGTTATTCAATGCGCGATGGCTTCTCTCGATACTCGTGGCTGCGGAGCGAACGTAGTAATGAGTATAGCTGTACGTCAACGCAGATAATGGCTAATGGCAAGATGCGGTTGTTGGTAAACTTATAGATCTGTCAACTTAAATGTCTATAAACAAACGAACAATGCGATCAGCTTATTCAGGCTGGCAGAGTCGCGAGTTTATTTATATCGCAATGGCGAGAGGTTTGCGGAACCTGTACGAAGGTGAATTGGTGACTAGCGGGTTGAAATTACTCACCTTATCGCTGACGAAGTTCTTGAGGGGAGCCAAAATATTGGATTTAACGCACGGATAGTCTGGTAGGAATTGGGCACAGACGCCGTGAAGACAAGCGTAGCAATCAGACGGACAGAGGAAATCGCACATACAACAACAGGTTAACTTGCACGAACATAATAACGCGTGGTAGGACACTGTACGAGCGCAATTGAACGAGTGACTCGGTATGGCCACATTAAAGAGGTAATTTTCGTCTTCGTCGTTCGCGACAGAGTGGATTTTCTGACGCACCAGAGGCTGGTGAAAATTGCAAAAATTTTTCGTAACCTGGGATAACGAGGGTAGGTTAATTCTGAGCTGAGGTAACATCGCGGGCTTCGCCGAATTCACCGATTCGCGCACCGCGAACATATCGTAATTAAGCGGATTCCGCGACCAATTGGTGGACACCGAAAGATCATTATTCGAACGATTCAAAGGCATATCGCGACCGTTCGGATCTCGCGTGGTGCGAAAAAATTCGATCGTGTGATCGGTAAGACTAGAAGATCGAGGTCGAGCCTGACGGTTTTCTAGTATGAAAAATTCGCGGTGAGAATTACGAAACTGAAAATGCTGGAATGTAGTAGCCGGTACCGAGATTACAGTCGGCGACGACGTATACGACGTCGATGATGTCGAAGACGTCGTAGACGATATAGACTGAGACGATTCTTGCTTCGCTGCTGCCTGGAGTCCGTTCGTCGATTCGTGTACCATGTAATTTTCAAAATCTATATTCAACAGAGTGGACACCATAACTGGATGGTATAGAAATTTATTCGCATCTTCTTCGTCACCACCGCTGGCGTTACTCGGTTCGCTTTCAGCTCGAGCTTCTTGCTGGTCTTCGTTTTGCGGATGTACACAATATTCTGGCGACGCACGTCCGTTCTGTTTTTCGTTGTCTTCTTCCGACGATTCTTCGCCCAAATCATTACACATCAGCGTACCGCGATCTTCATCCGTGAGCATTTCAGTAAAATTGATTTTTCATTTCATACACGAAAAATACTCGCAAACTACCTGCGACGAGGAATCGCGTAATTTCGCGTCACAAAAATACTTACTAGTCGACGAATAAAACGACATAACGAAAATGAGAAATTATCACCGAAACCAGAACAAAAAAAAAACTACGAAATGAAATCGAGAACTACTTTTATAATATCGGTTTTTTTTTCTTTAAAGCACGACGGCAACCGGCATTCGGGAGACCTGATTCACACAACACGTCAACGAGCGGTCGAACCGCGGAGTGCAACTAACAAAACGATCAACATTTCGGCGCTGTTATACGCTAATAAGTTATACGAACGTGCTGCAATCCGTGTTCGAAAACGTACAGTGTTGCCATTTCGTAGAATAATGATTTCTGAACGTGCGCGAACGCGTTATTTCTCCCGAGCCTGTACTATTCGAATTTTCTTTTATCTACCTAGATGTACGCGCTGAGTAAACTCATTTCAATTGAGGACTTTTTTCGCTGCGAATACATCGCCAAGCGAATAATTTTAATTCGTGGTGTTTTGTTTTTTGGCAAAATTTCGTGTTCTTCAGGGTGTTTCAACCTAATATCACATCGTTCGACTAATTTCTTTTTCTGAAAGAAAAAAAATTGTACATGCGCATTTTGATAATTTTTTCTGGCCACAGAATGAAATTTCGAATAAAATGAAAGATGTAAGCAGCCATGACGCGTTATTAGAGCTGAGTTTTTATTTGTGTGAGTTCAACATTTTAAATAATACTGTTGATTACTTTATTCTCACTCTCAGTGCCTATGAAATTCTAGTGATGAAAAACCAAGAACGTTTCAATTTTTGATGAAGAATTCATATATTTGGCTGGAGCTTACTTGTTATTGATTTTTGATCAGTTACAGTTGGTGCAGAACTTGGTTTCTGGTTTCAATTTTTGGTTTCAATCCTAAGCAGCTAAGTTATTGGTTATGGGCTGGTTTTTGATTCCAGTTGCAATTACCTATTTGAATATAATTTAATTTTTTTATGAAATGCGATAGGCCAGTTGAAATAAGGAATAAATAAATTAAATGAAACAAAAATGAAAATTAATTTGCTAAGCATTTGAACCTAATACTTCTAGGTCTATTTTTTATTTATATCAAAGTACAGGGTTATAGTAAGTGTTTAAAACAAACTGAAAACCAACAATGCTTTTGTTTTCAACGAAAAAACCGTTTAAAACGAGTTTTTTTGCATTTTGAATCAAAGTTGAGATTTTTTGATAAACTAATATAAAATTACAGGTATCAAGATTTTTGAAATTAAAAATATTTAATTTTTGAAAATGAACTCGCAACTTCGCGAGGAAAAATTGAAAAAACCATGTCGTCACTTGCCATACTAAATTCATATTTTTTTCTCAGTTTTGAAATATTTTATGTTTAAAACAGGAGTGGCGCAACCAAAACTGTGTGTTTTTTTTTTTGGGGGGGGGGGATGTTAAACCAAGACAGAACGACTAAATTTTTTCCGTAAAATTTACGCGTATACGCTTAATAATATTGATCTTTGATATTTCGAAGATGATGTATCGAAAAAACAAAAAGTATTTTTTTGGCATTTCTAAGAAGAGTCTTTCAACAAGTTTTGAGCGAATTTCATGAATACCCTACGCGGCTACACAGAAGGGGAGGCGAAATATATATATACCTAACATTTGGACATTTGCCAGATGATTACAAATGGTCTAAAACGCAAAAATTCGAAGACCCCCTCCCTTCACCCCTCCCTAAATTAGGTAGGCAGTAATAGCTATCGTTTTTTTGTTTTTAAGTTAAAAACTCAGCTAAAAAATTTCAAAGCACAAAGAACGAACATACAAACACTGAGAATTACTTATTTAAATAATTTTGAAAGCTTAGAATTTAGATCAGTTATCATTCTATTAGAACACATCATTAAAGCTGAATAAAATTTCAACATTAAAAAATGATATTTGAATTTTTAATCGATAGAAAATAAAAATTGCTAGAAATTTATCAATTATGATTTTGAGTTCAAATTTCAAAGAATTAAAATGGGTATGCATCTTAATTCAGTAGTTGAAATTTTATTATTATTATTATTATTATTTGATATAGCAAACATACAATTCTATAAACATTAGAAAAATAAGTTATTCTGAGTCAACATTCAACACACTAAAATTCAACAAAAAAGCTGTCCCTCCAATAAATTTTTCTCGCACCAATAACGCTACGAACCAAAATTAAGTTACGAACATGAACGAATAATAGTGAATTTCACCGATTCATCAGACATGATTCCCCAGTTTTCTCTAACATGTCCAAAAATTCAATACCAACATCGACAAAATGTAAGCAGTACATAGCTTCGTACTTCCTGCTTGGCATAGTGTAAAAACGTTGAAAAGAGCATGGATCCGATTTTAAATGAAAATATTCGACAACGAAGAACTCTTATGTAATTATTTACTAAATTTATCAACTTATCTAATTAATGAGTTTTTGCGTTACACGTTATCAATAATACGATAATGTATCATAAAATAATGCCATGCTTATAAATCATTTGATCGTTGTTGTATTGTGTTAATACTTTAAAATAAGATGTAATTAATTATTTTATCAATTATTCTGCCTCACAAATGAGAGCTGAGGTTATGTATTACTTCTCTTAACGGCTCATAATCCGAATAAAACTTGATTTATTGCATTTTGATAATTCTAAAATTACCCTAGTCTTTCTTTATATTTTATTATCTGTTTTTTATTTGAACACAATCTTTACCAACAAAGCGAGAATTTTTTTAATACCCGTATTATGACCTTGTCGAGCAAAACAGTCATATTTTCAATGTTAAGATTCTTTTACTTTTATCCTCTCCAAAAGGAAAGACTATTAAGTCGAGAAATAATTAAAGAAATGAAATGAGGTATTCAAAAAATTTTTTTATCCAAAAAATTATAAAAAGAGAGAATATTAATTTGTAAGTATAAGACGCAAAAAAAAAATTAAAAAAAAAATTATATTGTGAAAGGGTTTATAAATTTAGCTCTTGAATTTTCATTGTTCAGCTTAAAATTGTATTTTATTAATTGTTGCCATGGTAGGTATCCCTTTTAGTAGAGAAAAAAAGGTCTAAATGTCGGCGAGTTATTAATTAATTTTTCGCCGGCAAATATTTTATAAACAAGCAGTGTAACTGGTAACTACATTACTTCGAGTATTTCAACTTGAAAAGGTTGCTTTAGTATTTTCATTTACATAGCTAACCTAATTAGTTGTACATAATGTTAATGAAATTGCATAATCTCAACGAATAAAGGGACTTCGCCTTAAGTTCCATGAGATGCAATTTAATTAACATGATACGCTCGTTATTCAGCGACATTAAACAGTGGTTTGTAAAATAGCGAGGATATGGTGTGTCTTAAAGGGTATAGAAAATTGCGTCGGATTAACCGAAGTTTATAAATTACTTAATTAATTCGTGAAATTTACTCGATACGTTACGTAAGCTGAGCTTTCTCGGTGGAAAAGTTACTGTACTTGTACGCATGAAAAAAATGGAAAGCTTTGAGGAACGGCAAATAAAATAAATAACTTATGACTCTTAATATTGAATGATACGTACCCATAGCCTTTGTGGAAATAGGTACATTCAAGGGTAAGAGAAATACTGTCAAATAAACTACGTATAAGCGGGTAAACGGTTGTGATAAATTTTTAAACAACGAAACGTTATACGTTGCTGAAACGAGCTCTGGAAATTTTAATTAAAATTTTTTTGAAAAATGTATACATCATTCGTTCCTTTCATTGTCCGCATAAATAGAGAATAACGAGGTCGTAACTGGCACATTATCTTTTCTAGAATGCTTTTTGAGTTTTTCTAAAGCGCTGCAAACGTGCAGATACAGTACCTGCGTATATTTTCACTACTCCGACTGTACATAAGTCATTTGTTTTCTATTGTTTATGAAACAGCCAACCGTGATATTTCTGCTCGAGTGCGAAAAAAGGGTATTTGTAATTATAAAATTTTATTCGAGTGCCATCTAAGAATCCTCCAAAAAAGAATTCGCAATAATAAAAGCAACGCCAATTGTTGAAAGTAGAACAAATCTCGTTCTTTTAACTTTCTCGATTATTAATGAGAAGCTTTTGAGAGTGAAGTGTGCTGCCCTTATTTAATGTAAACTTGGATTTTTAGTCATTGTGTTGATGAAATTTCACTGTCAGCTTACAACTTTGTACGGGGTGCGAAAGTTGAATGTTAATTGTGGCGAACGAATACAGAGAAGGGAAAAAATGAAATATCTCGCTAAGTTTTTAGTTTCATTCTCTTTGTTTGTTTTTTCATTTTTTCTATTTCATTTTTAATTTATTCAACAAACATTTTTCATCGCCTTTGCAAACGTACCATTTTCAAGGTGTTAATTTTTTCTATTCCTTTTTACGTAGTTTTTCAGAATATTTTTCCTATATCAAACATGAAAACTCATCATACGTAATACTAATAGGTAGGTAATGATAGAATTATTTACGTATCACCTATTTCATTATCCATTATGTATTTTTTCTGCGTAAAAAATTCCTTCGCTTAATCTTGTTATCATATTTGAAGAGAGAAGTATCCAACAATCTAGCTTATGTAATCATTATACGTTATTCATACAATCGCTTTTATAAGGACTCCGGCTATTCACTTATGGCTGACAATGCAATTGGACTTGTTGCAAATGCCACTTTAATATATCAATGACGCAAAAATTAATCTCCTTACTACATCTTTAGCATCGCCAATTTTTAAGTCTTCTTAAATTATTAATTCATACGCCACGTCTAGTCTCGTTCATTCACCACCTACACATCTACCTAGGTTCCAATGCACCGAAAAAATCGTCAAAAATATTGACAACATACAAGTAAACGTGTAACGTCAAGCAGTTATTCGCACGAGTACAATGACATTTTTTTCGAGCATATAAGAATTTTTGAACATAGTGAAAACACGTAATTTAGAAACGTCGAAAATCCGAATTTTTTCCCATATAGGTAATAGACCTTTTATTATGATGACCTAACCGCACGCTACCCAAAAAAAGCATCACCCTGTCATTATTATACATTATTGAAATTTTATTATCACACAAAATTATAGCTTGAGCTCGACATTCCTCTAAAACCATTTCAATTTGATTTTAAAACCTTACCATGCAATCATATTTTCGCGTTCATACCGAAGTTTATTTTCGCTTCGAATACATAGTTTGGAAATCAAGGAAAATAGGTCGGGAATTTATAAAAAAAGTTATAATGGGCGCCCATCTTCATAAATCTATTCATGAATAAAAAAATATTAAAAATTAGCAGCTCGGTTAAATTATCAATAGGCAGTGGTGAAAGCAGCTGGGTAGTATGATAATTTTTAGAAATTATTTAAAATTTTAATTTTATATTTAAAAGTTCTGAAATTATTCTTCATTTATACACAGCCAGTTAACACAGACACATTACCAAAATTAATATAATTATTGACAGATTTTGATATCTAGTTTCTTATTTTATGTACGCAGGTTTTCCAGACAGCAGTTGGTCATTCTACCATTTTTGTGTCGTAGCAAAGGAGTTTCAGCATACTTCAACGATTAAAAATTTGTTAAACATAAAATTACTACTCTTCAAAAATTATTATACAGTTGTAACGTTTTAAATACAATTCAAATGAAATAAAAAATCAGAGGATTATTTATTTTTCTGTAAACTGCCAATAAATTTTTTTCTATTCATCTCTTCAATTGTTGAAAATAGAACATGTGCGGTCATATAAGGTTTTTGAGGAATAATAAGTAAGATTGAGTTCATTATCAGGTTTACAATTATTTTTATCTATTTCAAAACTGCATTTCTGTATTGCGATATTTTTTCCTTTTTTACCTTCTACTTGAAATATCAACGTGGAATATTGTACATTCGATTATTGAAAATGACATGTTATTATATAAAAAGCATTATTCATCTTAGTCTTAATAGTGATGCGTTATTTGAAATAAATGTTTAGATACACAAGCTGGGAAGATATTTGATAACCAGGATAAAATTACAGACTGATATTCAATAGAAAATGATTAAGTGCAGTAGATACATAATATAGACTTGAAAAATGAAGAAACTTGCTTACTCGCCCATTTGAACTCCTTAAATGAGGGATTTTTTGCCGTTACAATTCCTTCAATACACATGAAGCTAACTGAATAAAAAATAATAATAATAATATAAAGGAAAAAATTACGAAGTGAAGAAACTTGTTTCCAGGAAAGACAGACACGTAAAATGAAACAGCTAAACGAAATTTCATTTGCAAAAAATTAGTACAGTCATAATGAGTCAGATAAATGATAGAGTAATACATTTGCCATATTCCTCAAATACGTTCATACATATATCATAAAGGAAAAAGAAAAGTAAAATTAACAAAACCTATATTTCATTAAAATTAGCAATTTACAATGAACCAATAATCTTTCGATTTCTAATTTCCTGTATCCATTTTTCTAATAATGTAGGACCAGATCGGTCTCCTCGGTTGAGATAATCTGCTGGTGGTTCTCCTTCTTCTAGTCTAATATAAAAATTGCAGTATCTATAATGTATAAGACCAACTCTACCTTTAGCATGCCTACGAAGTCCTTTCATCATTAGACCTCTACCACAAAAACATTCAGCTGCAATACACGACAAATGAAATATTAAAATTATTCACTTTACGATTTACGATAGATACACGATAATGAATAAATAATCTCATATATATACAACTAACCGATCCATAAATTAGTTTTAAACTCGACGTTATGTTCATTCACGGCCATTTCAACAGCCTCATTTATAGCACGTTTCGCAATAACCGAACCTTTTCGACAAATATAATCCAACTGTCGAATCGCTTCTTCTACCTGCATTCCACGTATGAAAGCACAAATGTACCACATTTTCTTGACGCTGTATTTTACGTTTATCAACTCATGGCAAACATACTGAAAGTTGATAAAATAATTAATAGAAAATCCGGCATTGGGAGATTGTTTCAAATAAAATAAATTACCGCTGGTCTTCTTTCTTCCGTGGGTTTTAGAGGAGGAAATACTCTATCATTAAAACTTAACCATTTCGATTTTTTGGCTTCATCTCTTTCCAACGTCAAGTCAGGATTATTACTCATAAAATTATTGTATACCTGATTTTTTCTAGAATTAGAGGCATATCTTTCCTGCGTAAGGCAACAGTGTGGAGCTAGTGAATTACCAGAGAGAAACCATCGAGAGCAATTCACTCTGCCCACCCGAACTAGCGAGTTGAACATTTTCTAAAATGTGATTTCATAACAACAATATAACATCATATTGAATTGAAACGTTTAAGAGATTATGCGATTTCATGATTGCACTTACCGGTTGTAAAATTCTAAGATTTTTGAAGTTATATTCGTTCAGTTATTTCACATAATCGGATTTTCCGGTATTTTCTTCTTTTCCAAAAACATTTTTGATTAGATAAAAAAATTACGCACCGCGTAACAAACCAAAAAATGTCAAGAGCCTGAGACAAAAAATTTAATAATATTCGAATTGTGAATATTCAACAAGCGACCTAGCGGATAATACCAGAGCTAATGTAATAATGAGTAATGACTAGGCTTATTCTATTTTTTACTCGCTAACAGGATCGAGCATGGTAACAAATTCGCTTTACATGAAAAGCCTATTTCACAAGGCTGAAAAATTCATCTGTGATTATAGCTCCTGACGTTTTTCTTTATTAATTTTCGCTTTCCTGATTTATTGCTTCGTCATTTCAAAGTAATCGAAATTTTGAAATTGAATAACATAGCAAAACTACACACCAAAATAATAAATCTGCAATCAAATCCATGTTTTTGGCGAAAAATGAAAAATCCAAAATTAATAAAAATCGTCGGAGAAAGTTATCAGTGTAAGATCGCCTTATCTATGTCAACAATTTCAGCACAGTACAAAACATTGAAATTTTGTTTGTTGTCTTGTCAGTTCTGGGAGTGGAGTTTCTCCGTAAAATTTATGCTACTGTTAGTTGAAATCGACATAAAATGTTACTCTAGTGAATTTTTCCAATTAGAAATGTTTTCCGAAAAGTATGTTTTAAAACCGCGTTAGTGTAATTAACCCGCAAAACGTTGCAATCTATCGCTATAGTTCGCAAAGCTGCTGACGTTGTGTTTACCATGGAAAAACTTCGTGCCATTTTCATCTCAAACAATTAATTACGGTAATTGTATTATCAAAATTTCAATACCATCAACCATCCAAACGCATAATCACAATTGCTCTTCGTATTTCCACTCCGTGAAATGCTTCTGATCTAATATAAACCTGTGTGCTCTTGTGTTTAACTTTGGGTGTGTATGTGTTTCGTTGCAACTGCATTAGTGCCGATTTCCAAATTTTCACTAGCACTTCAACGTATATCAGCTGGATATCAGTCGGCTCTTTATCATTATCGAATTCATGCGTTTTTCTTATTTAATTTTACAACGTCTTTAAATATCTGTCCTTCACGTCCTTCCTGATAATTGATTGTTTACATTGAGGTGTTCTGATTACACTTGGACATTGCACATAACAACTTCTGATCATTTTACTACAAATCGCTATAATTGGTATTCAGAAGTGTTTGACTAAACGGAAATTTTTATCTATTTGTAAAATGACTTAATATTCTCATGAAACGCTATTATCTTTATAGATCAAAACTTTTTCATCGCCATTTCCAAGAGAGGGATTTGTTATGTCTAATACCACACAATTAGATTCTTGCTTGTAAGTAGTGTGTGATTTTCTATGTGTGATTTTTTTTTCGTTTTCATTTTTCTTTTCGAAAACTATACGAATTAAATCGACGTATTTTTTTCTAATTAAAGAGCAAATTTTTTTTTATCGCTTTTGACTTTTGTTTAATTTCGTGTGTTGATTTATGCGGCTTTATCGATTACCGATGTAGTTATATTTACGAATTTCTAATCAAATGGTCCCATTATATATGAGCTTTATTAATATAGGCTGGTGAATAGAAGAGTAGAACAGCTTCAAGAGCACAGCATCACATGCACAGAAATAACGCAAAGGTATATTTATATTAATGCACTGCTCGTTAGATTTAAGTTTTCCTCGAATTGTATGATTTTCGGTTTCGTCGCAATATCGTAATATTACTACTGATATCCCCAATTATCCAACGTGGTTGCGTGCGTAAGTTCGCCGGTTTGAAATCAAATTAAATTATTAATTTGAAACTATGCACAATAATTCTTCTCCAATGAGCTACACCTATGTTATCGGAGATCAAGAAAGATTGTGGGTAATAAATATAAATTTATCAATTTAATTTATTTTTGGTAGTTCAGAAAACCTTCGCATCACACAATTTCACTTTCTTCTAACTAGCTTTCGTAATTATTCCTGTGATATTAAAAAAAAAAATTCAATAATTTTAATCATTCTCGCCAATGAATTCGCTGCGTTTATCTTTCTCGTCGTTTCATCTTGCAATTTTCTTTCTCTCTTCGCATTACAATTTTGTCGATGTCGTCAAAATGTAAAGCTGGTCGATTCCTATCATCTCTTATCGGCTATATTTTAATTCTTACGTTGTCCGATTCAGCGAACAAACCATGAATTTACTACAACATAATTTCTCGCGATAATATTGCGATAAGATAAATTGTCTGCGACATTTTTATACTCAGGTTGCGAAAATTCAATTCGTTAATTAGTTTCATTGAAGTATTCTCATTCCGAGGGTGGAAGAATACTACTAGCGATTTTCAAGACCGAAAATTTCAACAGATCGATGAAAATATACGAAATGAAAAAACATTTATATCAAGACACAAGGAAAATACCTACGAAAACGCCCAAACGTTTGCGAGAGAAAATTATTTTTGAATGAAATCTTTGAAAATTCATATTCCCCAATCAATTAGCGAAATAGTAACAAAAAAAAATTCCATCTCGTCTAAATACCGCAGAATTGCGCCGAACAACTCTCACTCGGATGGAATAAATTTGGCGATTTTCGATGGAAAATTTTTCGTTATTTTTAGGTGAGTTTTCAGTTGAAAACGATAGCTATTACAGCGTACCTGAGCAGTGAAGGAGAGATGAGTCGAGGGGATTTCATGTCTGTGTGTTTCAGGTCATTTGTTATCATAAATGGCAAATGTCCAACTTTTTGTATGTATTTATTTATTTTCTCCTCGTGTAGCGCCAACCGGTATGGATGACAGTTGTTGAAAATGTAGTGAGAAACTGTGTGGAACTCGACCAAACTACTTTTTTTTTTGATTCACTTCAAAATGGCGGTTCACTTGAATTTTGAGAGGAGCTGCACAGCGAGCGAATAGCTCAGAATTTTCATTTTTGGACTCATATGAAAAAGTTGGTCACGAAGACCAGCATTTCCAAATTTTGATCCAAGTACATCTGAAGAGGAGTTAAAGCAAAAGAATTGCTTTTTCAGGAAGTTCTGAGTTATGAAATTACTTTTATCTCCCATATCTCCTCACAAAATTTACCTGAAAAGGTCAAACTTCTTTCGTGGAATTGATTAGTGACCAACATATGACTTTCCCAATGTAGGATCAAAATGAATTCAAAATGGCGGATTACCAAAATTTGAGAAAGGCTTGAGTAGGCTCAAATGGTTCAGATTTGATAAATCAGTATTCATATGATTTCTGATCATGAGAAATATGCTGTATGTTAATTTCAGCTGCACACGTGAGTTTAGAGTGGGAGGGGTGGAGGGGCATGCTCCTCAAAAATTGGTGGGGGGGGGTTGGAAAACGATAATTCGGAAATTTTCGATTATGATATGTGATGATGAAGTGACTTCAACTGACTAAGATATTTCACTTTTAGACCCCCCAAGTTGATATGGAGGGGAGATAAAGCGAAAAAATGGATTGAAGGGGAAATCACGATAAGAAATTTCATCACTCTCTCATTATCCCCTCGTCAAATTAACCTAGAGAAGTGAATTTTCGTATATAGAGTTAGTCGGAAATCGAAATAACTCCTTGAATTTTGGTCAAAATTTGAGGATAGCTTGAAAATTTGAAAAGTAAGGGCTTTTTTCATTATTGCTAACCAAAAGTAGTATAATATTTGGAGTTGAATTTTGCTGATGTTTTTTTGAGGGATAATAAAACTGTCGAAGAACTAAGTTGAAATGCTTATAATATTACCTTCTAATTAAAAATTCAGCTCCATTAATGCGACATGGCGGCTTACATTTTTTTTTTTTTTTTGTAAATATTATTTTCGAGAGTGAATGTTTATTCGTGATCTCTTGATATGAAAATATTTCCTGAAACGTTTTAAAAATAATTTTTGCGAGTTTTGCGTCCTTGAACTGACTAATAGAAAAATCGTTATTTTTTTCGTAAGCTGTAAATTTCTTTTCCTATTCCTTCAGCGATATAGAAAGATGTTTAAATTAATTGACAAGTTCGTAAAGGTATCCAGATCCACACCATGGTGAAAAAAAATCCAACGTATATGTTACGTGTAAGTTGTGCCCCCACCACATAGTTTTGCACAGTTTCACATCACGAACGCGTAATAAAATCGTCGAAAACGAGACGCATAAATATCATCTTACATATGACGTTTGTTACTTTGTATAACGATCGTATTAGTAATGGAATAGATGTTTTACCATCCAGTCGATAGATTGGCTGTGTTTCTGTACACATATTGTAGGTACGGTTACGCACGTGTTTTCTCATCTACGTTTTTTCAGCCACAATACGGACATTTTCTGTAGTGCAGATGCATACGCGAGCCTATAGTAAGGTACGGAAACCGGTTTCGCGGTGTACTTTCGCTGAGTACAGTGTTGGACGACAGATGACCGAAAATTGAGCTATGATATTTTTCTGTCACCTTGGAATTCTCGAAAAGAAAAAAAAAATTGCTATCGAATTAAATTCCGAGAAAAACCGTAAAAAAAACCCGACAAGGTTTCCGTTGACCCGCCACCGATGACTTATGATCTTTAGCATTAATTTCATTTTCGCATTCTTATCGTCGGACGTGTACGTTTTAATGAAATTTTCAAGCTTTTAGTAGGTCATCAATTCACTCGATTATCTGGTTGTGCCAATTAATCGCCGTATACCTACCAGCTAGGTGATGAGAATTTACGTAAATTTCATCCGTAACCGATAGTACCAAGCTCGTTCCACATTTACGTTAGAAAGACTATACCGAGAACGAAGGGCGTTTGTTTTCGAAATAAGATTACATTCATCCTTCGAAGGAACGCGCAATCGATGGAAACCCTTCAAGTTTTCGCCTTTTCCACGTATTATCGCGATTTCGTGCGGCGTTGGCCGCGCCAAAGGCGTCGCGAAAAGCGGGCGATTTTCTTCGGCAATTTTCGTCGTAGACGAACTCGTGTCTAGCTTAGTGATAGATTCGCGCGGTTTATTTCACGTTCCCTTATATACGATTATCATCGGTATTTGTAGCGTGTCTCGAGTTTTACTTTTTTTTTCGCCTTGTTTCGGTACGCGGGGATTGGAAATTTTCTACATTCGAATTTCATATTTTTTTTCTTCGTTTCCATCTTGTTGTCGGGATAAATGCGGGAAATCTAAAATGACGATGGGAATGATTGGAATCGAAAATATTTTTCTTATTGTTTTCATAGTCTGATCTCTATTCCTTCTTATCGGCGAAGAAATTTTCAAATGAAAATGAAACGTTCGCTATTTTTAGAAGAGGGTATAAAAATGTGTGAAATAAATTATTTCTCATTAAAAAAAAAAAAAAAAGACGAGGAATTATGAAAATATTTCTTTCGAAATTATTTATTAGTAAATCAGCAGATGGTATATATCCCATTAATGCTTTGTGGAGAAGGAGGGAGATAGTTTTATTTTCGAATGCTGTAAATAGCTCCTTTCTCAATATGAAAAGACCCCACCCTCCGCCGAACTTCCCTTCCTAAATTAGGTAGGCTGTAATAGCAATCGTTTTTAGTTAAAAACTCAGCTAAAAGTAATATGATCGTTTACCTTGTGGTTTCATTTTTTTTCGAGTGCAGGAGGCGAATTGAAGAGGTGACCTGTTTTGATAATAGTTATCTCAGCTATCATTGGTTGCAAGTGAAAAAACTATGAACAAAAGTAAAGTTATTAATATTTTCAAAAAATTAAGTAATATACATTTATTTCATATGGCCCATTGTTTTTGAGTTATGAACAAAAGAAAATGACTAATTTTGGCCCAAAATGCTAAATATTATCAAAAATGCTGTTTCTTGAAGATATCTTGCTTCTTAACATTCCTACATAAAACCACCAGAATAACCATATCCTTTTAACTGGATTTTAAATTAAAAACGATAGCTATTACAGCCTACCTGATTTACAAAGGAGAGGACAGGGGAAGCGGGATTTTACAATTTTTGCGTTTGCGCCCATTTGTAATCATGTGGCCAATGTCCATCTCTTTTGTATAATAATACTGCTTTTTTTTTTTATTTACCTCAAAATAGTGGTTTACTCAAATTATGAGAAGGGTTTGAGAAAGAGTAAATTGTTTGAAATTTTCGCTTTTGCTATCATATGAAAGACCGAGTCAAGGACATCAACATATCTAAATTTCAGTCTTCCAAGTACAGGTAGAAAGGAGTTGAAGTAGAAAATACTTCTCGAGCAAGTTTTGAGTAATGAAATTTCTCGAATCTCTCAAATCTCCTCCGCGAGTCCACCCGGAAAAGTGAAACTTCGTATGTAGAGCTACTTTGGGACTAAAATAAGACGTCATAAGTTTGGAACAAAATGTATTCAAAATGGCGGTTCGTTAAAATTTGAGGAAGGCTTGAAGAGCCTCAAATGACTCAAACTTGATAAATATGGACTCATATGATTTTCGAAGATGAGAGTTATACTATACGTTAAATTCATCTTCATACATGATTTTAGAGGGGAGAGGGAGGGGTTGTCTTCAAAACGTGGGTTGGAGGGGGGGGGGAGTAAACAAAAATTCGAACATTTTTGTATTGCGGTATAAGATAATGAAGTGAGCCTAAACGACTGAGATTTTTCAAGTTTTAGACTCTTAACTTTTTAACTTAATGTGCAGGATAATGTGACCTTCTGAATTTGGCTCAAAATGGATCGGAAATGGCGAGTGACTAAAACCTGACATAGACTTGAGAAATTCCAAATAGCTAACATTTGCGATATGTATATGGTCTGTAGCAAAAAGCCCCAATCAAATATTTAGCTTCAATAATGCTGTATGGCTGCTTACGTCTTTTTCCCCTTCTTCTTCCTTCAAGAAGTGGAAGTAGCGAATAAATAATGGGGTGAATCGAAAATGAACGTTTTTTTTTTCGTTCTTATCACTTACCGAATAAAAGATCAGTCCATCCTGTATCCTGGTATTTATTACTTCCATTTCTTCCCTGCGAATCAGACAATAATAGGAAATAAAATTCAAATGTTAATCTGTAACATACTATGAGAATATTTTGGAATCTCTAACAGTGATTTTTAATGTACAAAAAAGAGAAAAAAAATTGCACAAAGTTATCATTTTCAATGGGACAGGAAAGATGTAAAAGCTCTTCTAAAGCGAAATTTCATTAATTTCTCGTCAAAGAAGTCTCGTACCAAAAAAATGAATAAATAAAGAAATAAAGCAATGCAAAAGTAGTATTCTGTGCACTCTTAATTTTACAAACAAACATTTCCTGTCATATTTTTCAATAAAAGGAATAAAAAGCTCAAAAAGTTTACCTGAAGTTTTACAAAGTCGTATTTTTCGTTTTACTTTCAAAGTCTAGCACACTGAGTTGAAAAGGTAAGAAATTAAGTATATGGTTGAAATGTTATAAAAATTACTGAAATCTTAGTGAAGGCACTCCCATTCCGCATCAGTTCGAACAACATTTTGACCTAACTTTTTTCGATTTTGCTCAATTTTTTTCTACCAGTTGGACGTACTTCAGAAGCGGAAAAATTACCAACAGTTTCCTCTGAACTCCTGAAATTTTTGGAAAACTTGATTTAATGGCGAATTATGAAATTATTGCACATCCTATATGATTGGAAAAACGAAAAAAATGAAATAAAATTGCGTTCTGGACAAATCTGAAGATAACCCATTTTGATTTATTAAAAAAATGATAATTTTCGACATCATTTGCCCTATTCCCTTTATAAAAATATGAACATTTTTTTCACCCAAAGCATAAAATTGACCTTATCTGTTATGCATGATGGAAATAAAACGTTTTCATCAGTTTTCCCAAATTTCAGAATTCATATATGCTTGGAATATTTTTTTGTGGAGAGGAGCGGGGTGGGGAGGTAGAGGAGCTAAGAATTCTCCATGTTAGATAAATCAAAACCATGGTCCCTATTTTTGTGAATGACTGAAGGTTTCCTGTGTCTCATTTACTGTTTAAGTCATTATATTCATTGTGATCACGATGTAATGAAAATTTGTTTCATAAAATTAAAAAGAAAATTGAAATCATTAAACATTCTTTAAAAAAAATGTGAGCATCTATGCCCTAATACTGGAGCTGAGTTTTTAATTGGGGTTTGTTCGGGTTTGCAAATAACGTTGCTAACTCCTTCGTGTCTACAGGCAACACTCAGTACGATGTCTAAAAATCCCTACCTTATCCCTTCCAAAATCACTTAAGAAATTTAATTTAGAATAAATGTAGTAATTCTTGTCATGCAGTACTTTTTTTCATATTATAGCAACTTACTTGACTCCTCAAGTTATACTTAAATTTTGATGATCGGCCATTTTGCATGCATCTTGACCGAAATTTAAAAGGTCATATTCTGGTTATCGACTAACCCTACATACAAGGTTTGACCCTTATAGGTCGTTTTGGTGAGAGATATACATAAAAGATTCCAGAAACTTCCTGTATATAGCAATTTCCCCTACAAAAGCGGTTTTTCGCTCTAACACGCCTCAGAATTCACTTGGTAAGCTGAAATTAGAATAGGTTAGTCACTTGGACTCATTTTATCATATGACGTGACAATAAAAAAATTTCCACCTCTCTTGTTCCCCCACCACATCTTCAGGTGGAAGTGAATTCGGGATATAGTATACAACTTATCCCCAATAACCATATGAATTCATATTAATTACATTTTTACCAACTTGAGGCTCCTCAAGCTCTACTCAAAATTTTGATAATCCGCCATTTTGAATCCATTTTGATCCAAATTCAAGAGGTCATATTGTGGTCACCAACTAACCTCACACACAAAATTTGACCTCTTTAACTTGATTTAGTGGGGAGATATGGAAGATTCAAGAAATTTCATGACTCAAAACTTCCTCAAAAAGCCGTTTTTTGATCTAACTCCTCTCATTATGCACTTAGGAAGCTGAAATTTGGATATGTTAGTATCCGTGACTGACTCTTTCGTATGAAATCAAAAACGAAAAATTTGAGCTATTTGCCCCTTCTCCAGCCCCCCTCAAAATTTGAGTGATCCGCCATTTTGAAATTTATCGAAAAAACAAAAAAAACTATTTTTGCGCATTTTCAAGAAGAGTCCCTCACCAAATTTTGAGCGAATTTTATGAATACTCGCCAGCGCTACGCGTGGGAAAAAAAAATATAATTATATATATATACCAAAAAGTTGGACATTTGTCAGGTGATTACAAATGGTCTGAAACGCAAAGATTTGAAGACTCCACCCTCCCCCGACCTTCCCTTCCCAAATCAGGTAGGCTGTAATAGCTATTGTTTTGTTAAAAACTCAGCTAAAAAAATGTATATATATGTAGCAAAAAATTAGACATTTTTCAGATAATTACAAATGGTCCAGAACGCAATGATTTGAAGACCTCTCCCCCCTCCCCTTCAACGGGTAAGCTGTAATAGCTATCGTTTTTATTGATAACGCAGCTTAAGAAATTCAAGAAAAACAAAATCTATAAAAAATCGCTGTCTTATAGAAAACTGTCGAATTTTTAAATCAAAATGACAACTTTTTTTTATATTATATAAAAATAAGAACTCTATTTTTTTTAATTTTTTTAATTTTTTAAATAAAATTGTAAGTAAACTTATGATGAAAAATTGAAAAAAAAAGTCAATTAAAATTTGAATTTTTATGGCCCCGTACGCCCCAAAAAATGTCTATGCTTCATGACATATTTAGACGCAAAAAGACATCCATTTAAAAAACAATTATCAAAATCGGTTCATTAGTAGAGGCTGGGTGATGGTACGAAGGTTTCACCGAATTTTTTTATTATATAAGATAAATTTTACATAGAATCACCTCCCTCCCCGTTCTAACTAAGGCACTGGGTGTATGAGCACTCCGCATGGCTATAGACCGTTTTCTACGCTCTTAAGAAAATGTATATAAAGTTACAGCATTTAAAGATTGTATAGGTGCGAAAAATTTTTTTTGATGGAGAGGGAATGTTCACAGTAACGAAAAAATACGAAAACAGTATGATAAAAGTATGAATTTTCGAATTTCTAGATCTAGTAGACATCCCATTTTTTAATAGGATAATTATCCCAAAAATATGAAAATTTCGTCAATTTTTGGTTACTTTTGTTCATCTTGAATAGGTTCTAAACTTAATATTTTTTCTTGAAAAATTAAGCGAGATTCTTAAATTTTGAAAAAATTCTAAAAAAGCAGCATAAGCATGTGACGTTTCGTTTTCTAAGCATTGAGGAGAGTTGAGTACCAGAATCAACTTACTTTTCGAACTTGACCTCTTAGAAGCCCCTCAGCTAGTCCACTTTGAATATGTGCTCTCAATATAGGAAGGGGAGGAATAACCCGAAATTTTCTTGACAACTCATTATATTTGTTTCATTTCAATTTTTAATGATAGAAAGCGTCGACATCAATATCATACATGTATCACTTTTCATATGTATCCTTATGGAGTTGGGGGAGGTAGGTCGAAGCAGTTTGAAATGTTCCTAACATTTTATAATACGTAATGTAAAGATGTGGCATATCACTTGAAGGTATTTAGAGGCGTTGAACACAATGACGAACTAATTTTTTATTCCTGGCCATTTTGAAAGCCGCTTATTAAAAACAAATGAAAATTTTAGATTCGACATTAACTGGAAAACTTTGTTGAATACATCATTACTCAACTATTCGAAGTGGGAAGGGAGAAAAAAAATCCCATAAATAATTTTCTCGTCTAAATTGCCTTCAAAGTCGAAACTAGACTCCAAGTGTGCTTCTTGTACGAGCGTATTACGAAAATCAGCCTTACCAAATCTAAACAAATCACACGCTTCAATAAAACGCGAAAAATTTTACAAACCACGAAGCGCCACAATTGCGCGCTAGAAATACCGCGAATTAAAAGAAGGGGAAAAAAGCTCGCGAGTCGCGATGAAGAATCGCTAAAAGTTAAAAATCGACGAATAAATAGAGCATAAGTGACGAAACGAAAACGCAGGTATATGGGTAATTCGAGCGAGCGAACGGGGCTACGATATAGATGGCGGAAAATCTATAATTAAATTTCAATCCATTCGAATACACTTGATGGCGGCGCGCGATATCGGAATTCGTGCGCCATTTTTTTTTTCGTTTCCAGCGACGTGTACGAGTGTGTTTTAAACGTTAAAAAGTTAATTCAGCGATTTCCAGCGTCGCTAGAAGTTTTCCTTATCGGTACACGTTTAAATGCCATTTAGCGGTAAGGTGGCGCGGCGAAAGTTGTTCTTACGCTCAAGATGACAGATTTCGCTGGGCGCGGTGAGACTCGACGCGACGTCGCGTGACGACCGAATTTCCGATCTTACCGCCGGCGGAAGATTCGCTCGAGGAGAGCGAATTCGTCTCTCGTTGATATTCTCGAATTGCGCCGCGTTACGAAATCGCCGAGGTGATGGCCCGAGCGTCAATGTATTTTGAATTGGGAGGGAAAAAAAACCCGTACCTGGCTCAAATTCAAAACCGAACGATGAAAGAGGCGAAAAAGAAACAGGGGTGGTTTATTTCGCGCCCAGACGATTACGCCGTATTCTTTGCCAACACGAATGCGCTTTTGATTCGACTATTATGAAGAATTTAACGCGGAAATACACTATTTCAACGAATACCGGCGGCTGTATTGATTCGTCGGCTTGGTACGGGCTTTTCCTTATTTCGTATCTATACGCGATCGGCTTACTAAATTTTACGTTTCATTTCTATCAAAAGTGTAGCCAGGATTTCGTCCATGAAAGGGATATACATATATCGTGATATGACAGAAATTTTCAAATCTTTTTTCCCCCTTCGCAGTTTCTCTAGCTTTTAAATATAGAATGGAAATTTCCAATAGTTATTCAATTTTTACACCACATGGCAAGGTTGTCAAAAAAGAAGTTCGAAAAAAAAGTTTAAAAGTCAAAATAATTTGAAAATTTAAAACGAGAAAATTCATTATTTAAAACCTTGAAAAGACGTCTCAAATCAGAAAACGCTCAAAAATAAACTTCCTCCTCTCTGTTACTCTTGTCAAGCTCCGCTAAACATTCGCTATATTCTTCTAGAATGCACGAACTTCCTTTCACATCGAACTTGGAGCTTCGACTTCGACTCCTCTCTAGCTGAAAAATTCTTCGACAATCGTCAGAGCTCGGAAGTCCTCCTATCTTTTCTCAGAAATTGCATCCTTTTCTTCAGAATGTATTCATCCTATCTCCTCCTTCTCTTCGGTCTAAATCGCAACACATGGCATTTGGGAAAAAATGTCCAAGGTAAAAAAATTTCTAAAACTGAAAAAAAAGTAAGCAACCGTTACTAGAGCCGAGTTTTCAAATGAGCCTTGGTTAATTTTGGAGATAACCTTACTAACCTCTTCATGCGTACAAGCCTCACCTAGTGCAGAGTTTGAAAACCCCACCCTATTCCTTTAAAAATCACGTAAGAAGTTGAATTCAGAATATACAGTACTTCTTTTTTCAAATTTTATTTATTTAGAGTTAGTAGTGTTTCTCTTTACAAGTGCTTCTCGCAGATAAACTGGTGTGAAAAGTACTACATAAGGATTTGGTCGTTTGGTAGTCAACATACACACAGTGCATACGTTTTTGTTTTTATCATTAAGCGCTTTACTTGAGGGTATCGAACGCTGTGGATGCTCGCTGGACTTCGTACTTGAATGATGTTGTGTTTTGCTTCCCAACCACTTCTCGCAGATAAAGTGATGTGCGAAGTACTACATAAGGATTTGGCCATTCGGTAGTTAACACACGCTCAGCGTATACCCTTTTTAGTTTTATTATTAAGCGCTCTTCTTGAGGGTATCAGACGTCGAGGATGCCTACTGGACTTCGTACTCAAATTGATAAAGATTCCGGTACATTTTCCCGAATTGTTTTTCCTGAAAGACAATTTCCTCGAATGAAAAATTACCCTGCGTTATGCGTATAGACCAAAAATTTAGACATTTGCCATATAACTACAAATGACCTGAAACGTAATGATAATTATGAAGATCTCACCCTCCCCATTTCTCCTTTCTAAATCAGGTAGGTTGTAATATTTATCGCGTTTAATTCAAAATTCAGTTGAAAAGGATATCGATCCACTTGAAAATGAAAAAGTTTCTAAAAATAAAGAATTAATCAAAAATTTAAAAATGTTCAAAAATGAAGAAATGTTCGAAAGTGAAAATTGGAATAACTTTCAAAAATTTATAAAAATTAAAAAAAACAAAATATGTCTAAAAATTGAATATAATTAAATTTGTCCTAAAATGAAAATGTCTCAAAAACGCATATAAAAGTGTATAAAAATAAAAAATTGATGAAGAGTATAAAAAACATCCAAAAATGAAAAAAAACCGCTAAAGAAAGTAAAAAATTACCAATAAAAAAAAATTATTAAATTGGAATTAAAAATTGTGTTGGAATTTAAGAGAATCGGAAAATAAAAGTGTTCAATAGACTGCGACTTGGTCACACTAGGCTCACACATAGTTACCTTTTCGAAAGGCTCCCACCACCAATCTGCAACTTATGCCACCAAGAAAATACCACTGTCAACCACCTTCTCTTTCTGTGTCCAAAATTGAACGATATTCGAAAATCACTAAAAATCAAACAAGAAATAACTGACAATCCACGAAATATCCACAACATTTTGACTCTTCTACAACGATGTGGCCTCCTATTTAAAATTTAACCATCGTAGAGGTGGCGTAATAACCAAAGCAGTTGAAAACGACACCAAAAAAAAATCATTGTAATTAAACAGACACTAAAGCTGAAAAAAGGAATAATTTTCAAAATTAAATTATTTCCATAATATAAAAATTTTCAAAGTTGAAAACTGTAATTTAACCCATGCGCACCTATTGAACAAATCTGACCCTCCAATCTGCGATTCCTGTAATGTCCAAGTTTCTGTACAACACCTCTTAACAGAATGTGGCTCGTACCTAAATCAACGCCAGGTTCACTTCGGAAGGACAAACGTACGACTAAATGACATCCTCTCAGATGACGAAGAAATCACTGTGAAACTAATCTCGTTCCTTCGGGCTACAGAATTACTGCCATTAATTTAACTTATGCATAGTATTTATTTTTGCTGTATTCACCCTAAATTGTAAAAATCATGAAATTGCGGTCGCAAATGACCTTTGTTGTAGAGCGACCTAAAATAAAATAAATTAAAAAAAAAATGTTAGATAACAATCTGAAAACATTTGCCGAAAGCAAAAGAATTTTCAAAAATCATTTCAAAGTGAAAAAATCCCCCCCCCCTCGCATCAAGGAATATAAATGCTGAAAATATTTTAAGATTAAAATATAATCAAAAATGAAAATATGTATGATAATGAATAATGAAAAGTTGTCCTAAAATAAATGATTATTCAAAAATGAATAATAATAATAAATAAATGAACAAAAAGAAAAAATTTCGATAAAAAGATAATTTTGAGAAATAGGAGAAGAACCTTTTCCACCTCATCTGAACTAACTTTCCCGTGAGAGTGGCGTAAAAACCGTAGTAGTTATAGACGCCACTATAACAAATTATAAAAAAAAAAAAGGTCCAAAAATCAATAATATTAAATAGGTCTTGAAATGAAAGTATCTGAAATTCAGAAATGTGCAGAAATATATAATAATGAAAAAACAAAAATTGAAAATGTTCAAACATTTAAAGTGAGCACTTAATCGTTCAAAAAATGATTTTAAATCGAATAATCTCCTTAACTAAACTATTCAAAAATAAATAAAATTATACTAGCACTAAAATGAAAATTAGAAAAAAAAAATCGAATCAAAGAATTAATTTTTTTAAATATGTATTTAATTAGCGTTTATCACTACTTACACTTCCGAGCTATTCACAATTTCACATGAATGGGAATAAACCAGTATGTTTGAGAAAGTTCAAGGTGTTTCTAATGGTCAAAAGGTCATCATAAAGCGTAAAATTTTATGACGTACTTATGCTTAGGGATTGCCCCAGACTTTCAAAGGATATACATAATGAAGTACACGAAATACTCTTTTCGCAGGAAGTGCATGGTCAAGACTCACGCATACCATCTAAAAGATGCTGATGAGTCACCATGGTGATGAGTGCTTCCTTTCGTCGATTTAGTGAAGGTGGCTTTTCCATAGTGACGCAGATTTTTTGCTTAATGAGAGCTTTGTAAAAATGACCATTTGGAGTGCCAGGCATGCGAGAACAAAATTTCGTATTTCGTAAGGTGTTTGATAATATTGGAAATTTTAGCTAATTGATCTACGAGTTCGTTGCTTGGGATGCCATATGGCGGCGTAGAGAAACATTATTCTGATACTTTTTTCAATAAGATACTGATTTATATGAGGAAGAGTGTAAATTAGTGGGCGGTAGCAAGAAGCATGTTGTACATATTACTGTAATGATTGAGAGAGTCTGCGAAAATAGAAATTATGACTGAGAAAAATTCAAAAATCAATAAAATTAAATAACCAGATCGTGAAGGGAAAATGTGTAAAAGTAAAAAATGAATGCGTAAGAATGAAAATTTGTCAAAAATGGAAAAATTATTATTATAAAAAATATATATTCATAATGAGAAATTCATTATAAAACTCAATAATAGCTCAGAAATGAAAAAAACATGGATAAACATATGTAATTTCTGAATAAAAAATTTTGAAGTAAATATGTAAAAGTGAAAAAAAAAAATGAAAAATAGAAAAATTTTCAAAAACATAAAAATGTAAAAATTTTTTAAAAGTGACAAATTTCAAAAAATAAAAAATTTTCAAATATGAAATTGATTTCCAAATACTGAAAAACTGTTGAAAAGCGGAAAAAAATGTCCTTTTGTGATTATTTGCTTCAGAATGAAAAAATTATATATAAAAAAAATATCAGTTGAGAGAACTTTTATACGTAATACTGAATAATTGCTTAGCAATGTAAAAAAAAAAATTAATAAAACAAATGACTGAAATAAGGTGTAAAAAAAACAAATGAGAGTATAAAGATCTTAAAATGAAAAATTGTTCGAAAAGGAAAAAAAATAAAATATTAAAATTTTTCCAAAATGAAAAATTTCAAATAGTAAAAAATTGTTCAAAAATTTAAAAATTCATAACAACTGAAAAAATATCTAAAATGAAAAAAATTGTATGAATGTTTAAATGCTTGAAAATGAAAAAAATATTGTAAAAGAAAAAATATTGAAAAAGTAAATTTTCTATAAAACAGAAAATCCTTCAGGATTAAAAAAAATATATTGATGAAACAAATGATTGAAATAAAGCGTAAAAAAAATTAATAATAAAAATAAAATATAAAAATTTCACAAAAATAAAAATTATTCACTTTTTTGGAGTCCACGGGATTAATAGGTAAAATTTAAGTTGCTTTCGCGCCTCTAGTCTTCGCTGCAGTACATAGTACGTTTTAAAAAAATTTTAAAAATGAAAAATTGTTCAAAAATTGAAAAATTTCTATCCCTGAAAGATTCGTAATATCTAAAATAAAAATAATTTGCACGAGTAATTGAATGCTTAGTTATGAAAAATTCTTACAAAACAAAAAATATTGAAATTAATTTTTTATTAAATAGAAAATCGCTCCAAATAAAAAAAAAAATACTAAAATAAAGTATTAAAAAAATATATAAAGGTTTGAAGATCCTAAAATCAAAAATCGTTCAAAAAATTGGTAAAAAGATATAAATTTTCCCATAAGTAAAAAAATTTCAAAAAATGAAAGAGTGTAAATTGGCTACAAAACATATACCCTGAGACTCCATCAATTGTCCCACCATAGTCATCGTTTTTGATAAATACAGATTTATCATTACTCGAATTGAATAAGTATACGGACACACAAATAATCAAACGAGCATTCCAAGAACTCATATCAAAGTATCCTAACTGTAGACAAATTTTCTCAGATGGATCTAAATCAGAATTTGCGGGCTGTGCTGTCTATGAAGATCATTCTGAAACAGTACGCTACTCTCTACCACCATCATTCTCAGTCCTTTCTTCAAAACTCTATGCCATTAAGTTGACCGTCAGTTATGCTATCAGCTTGAACTCAGATGCACTCATCTGTACTGACTCCCTTTCCTCGCTTAGGTGCCTTCTTAATTTTCGCAACAAATCACAACATCCTATAGCCAAAGAAATAATTTCCACCATTTCCGATATTCCTTCGCAAATGTGTTTTGTGTGGATACCTGGTCATAAAGGCATTCATGGAAATGAGAAAGCCGATTGCGCTGCTAAAGAGGCTGCAACTGTCTTTCCCATACCTAACCTACCAACTCCTCTGAAGGACGCGGTAAAATACGAATTTGTCTCCATTCAAAATAAGTGAGCTGACATATGGCACAAAATTCCAAGCAACAATAAGCTGAAAAGCATTCGTCCAACAGCAGAAGTTTGGCAAACCTCCATCCGCGCAAATCGAAAAGAAGTCTCCTTATGCCGTCTGCGCATTGGTCATGCACTACTTTCCCACTCATACCTCCTATCAAAATCTCCTCCACCAACATGCTCAACCTGCTCTGTCCCCATATCTGTGCAACATATACTCATAGAATGTTCAACATTTTACACTCCCCAGCACTCTCATTAACCTCCTCCAAGATAACGAACAGAGAATAGCCCAACTCTTCCTCTTCCTCAAACAGTCTCACCTCCTCTCCCAGATCTAACTTAGCTTTTCCGTGCCTCTGACCTTTGCAGCAGTATATGGCACGTAAATGAAGATAAGTAAAGTAAAGTAAGAAAAAAATGAAAATTTTCTAAAAATTATTAAAAAATGTCTAAAAAGAAAATATTGTTTGCTAAGTAAATAAGCCAATTCATTAACCATTGAAATACTCGTTAATTGAATAATATAAAAATTACAACATATAGTTCAGCCATGTTGGCTTCCCTTGGGCTCCATTTCTGATCCTAATGGCAAATCTGACGCAATTGGCATGTCACACAAAACCTATTAGATTGGGAAGAAATCGACGAGCGCGGAACCGAGAGCGAAAAGATCGGTTGAAAATGCGAAAAGTTCTTTGACATTCCACCTGACCCTCGCTTTTTCCCACTTCGCTGCTTTTTTCGCGTTTCGTACGAAATAGAGATTTGTAGCGGGCAAAAGCCTTTAGATGTGTAACGCATATTCTATCGGCAACGAGGTTAAGGTGTTGGGGGTTTTAATCAAACGTGTTATACGTTATATAGCCGGATTTGTGTACGATGTCGAGATTTCGTCCGTAGCGGGGTGTTTATTTTATCGGGCGACTCGGAGCATTTGCGCGTGTCGTATTTCACGGCAAACGTCGAGCTACTTGGCGCGTTAAATGGACGCCGGAAATATGTGAAATTTTATCATTCGTAACGTTTAACCGCCGTCTCTGCTCGAGAATGCCGACGTCGACCAGTTTAATTATACGTCCAGCGTCGTCGCCCGAAATCGTTTGCACGAGTAATTATGATACTTAAAATGCTTCTGTTTACACCGGTCCGACTATTATCTCGTTACGACGATTATGTAAGAAAGGGGATTTTCTTTTTATTTTCATTTCGTGCACACGCATATTTATCATATTTTATCCGCCTGTATGCGGTTCCATACCCGAAGGTATGTCGTATACGGTTCACGTATCAACGGTGGGCATTAATACGGTATTTTTTGTTCGTTTTGCAGGCGAGTGTTGCATGAAAAGAATCACGAAATGCATCAATATTCGTAAGTATATATCGGTATACCTTTGAATTATTATTATCGCAGAAAAAGGTCTCGTTCTTTCTCAATGGACGCAATTAGCGTAACGAAAATTAGCCGGCGTAATTTGCCACTCCGCAGAGGCCTTGTCGCGGTAACGAGTCGAAAAAGTTTCGCCCACTACCCTTCCCTGGACTTCCACTAGCGACGGTACGCAGCAAAAAATCCGTACCGAAGTTAGCGAAACTTTTCGACTACGTACATTTCAAATGTCTGCGATCAATTGAAAAGGGAATTTCATCCCGAAAGGTAATGCCGCCGGTTTAGTGAATAGGCTTTTTTTTTTTTTTTATTATACGCCAACTTTTACGCGAACACGATTTGAAAAGTTGGCTTTTCAGTTTCACGTGCGTATTGTCCGGTGTATAGTGTGGGATTCGAGAATACGCGTTTCGAAGACGTGGCGAGATGGAGAGATTTGATTTTTAAAATGAACAGACGATCGAAAAAAACGGTTGGGGGTGCGGTTGAATTGTGAAGCTAATCGAAGATATACATTTTTCATTTTCTAGTTCGCGATTTACGGCGTATTTTTTTTATCAATGTCGAAAAATCGGATTGTAAAAAAATGAAATTGGTGGCTTTTCTTGTTTTTTTTTTTTTGGCAACACTGACGACGCTTCTTGAATAATAACAGTTGAGGAATAATGACGAGTTTTTTATTCGCGAAAAATCAAATAAAAAATAAACCCTGCGAATGGCAGTGCAAAATTTGTAAAGAAACGAACGAGGACGAAAAATCGTTCATTTTCTTCTAGTACTTATTTTAAAGTTTTTCTTAATGTAATGTAATTTGTCGAAATTTAAAAATTTTTTTTTTCACTTGTAAATTCGAGATTTGCAAAAATAGCGGAAAATACTTTTTTTTTTTTTTAAAGTTCATGGAATGAGTAAACTTTTGGATTTTTATAATTTTTACCGGTGAAAAATTCGCCAATCCATCATTGAGGTCTAATAATGCTAAATTTATATGAAAAAAAATAATTGCGAAAATTTTCATAATATGTGCCCACTGCCCATAATGATGGAAGGGAGAAGGGGTTGAAAGAGCACAAAATTTTCTTGACTGCTCATATTACGTAATATTGCAAAAATGATATGATATCGGAATAAAAATTACACAGTTAGATTTAGCATCTCGAATCGTACTCTTTAAGTGATTTATTAAATTTTCTTCAATACTTTTAGATTTTAGGGGGTTAAAACAGCGAAAAACTGATTTTTACATAAATGGTGCCACTTTGAGAAGCTATACTTACTCCTCCCAAGGACGTTGAAAGCTGAAAATTTGATGAGCTCATTTCAACTCAGAAGTTAACAAGAAATTGAAATTTCATCAGAATTAAAGGATTTTCTTTTCTCGCTAGAACATTTTTGTCATTTGACACAAAAATATGTTAAGAAATGTCAGTTCTTTAGATCTTTTCATATTGGAATTTGAGTTCGAATTTTTTGTAAAATTCTTAAAAACCATTTTATGTGAATTGCAATCGTTCTGAACTCGTGGATTATATTTTGGTTGTTCAAAGACCAGGAAAAGTTCATGTTTTAATTTTTTTTTCTGTTCAGGGAATGTAAAAATGTTTTCGATTTATCATAAAAACGCCATGTTTCATTTGTTTATCAAAGAAAAAAAAACGCATAATATATGATTTGAATTTTTGATATGGACTTGGACTTTATTTCAACTTTTTGAGACTCAAAAGACAAATCTGTTCGATTTTTACTGTGAAAAGATTCTCATAGTGTTACTCATTCGATTTCAAAATTATGTAATTTGGGTGATTCATTATTACGTTTTCGATATTTTTGGAACTCCTGAAAAAAAAAAGATTGGGCGGAGAAAAAGCGAGAGAAAACTGGAGAAAAATAGTTTTCGAATCGCCCTAGGAGAGAAGGGGAAATTCGAAGAAATCCCTGCAACCTGTCAAAACCCATATAAAACTGTGGGAACAAAAATCGTATGGTCCAACTAGACTCCTACACTTGTGGGTCCCTCTGGCCATCACTTGGATGAAGGTCAGTGGGATATTTTTCTATGTTATTTGTAAAAAAATATGAAAAAAATGTGGTGAATGTTTTCTGTCATTTTTTACCGTTTCTTTTTTCAGTATAGCTCCTCATCTACTCTCTCCACTGAGACAGATTTTTTGCCACTAATAGTACATTATATACATTTCATTTTAGTGTAAATAGTATATCTATATCTGCCTTGTATATAGGAATGAAAATGTTCAAAGTTTATGATCATCAGAATGAGCGAAATTCATACTTTTGTATCTCAGCTCCTTTAACAAATAGGGTAGGCAAAACATCATACATGAATGTCATATGTGTAGCCATACATGTGATTGAGGGAACTCAGATAGAGGTGAAACACTTCATATATATTTGTCTCGGAATATAAAGACCAGTTTTGTAAATTTTTGTTTTATCATGAAAAATAAATAAAATTATGCTTTTTGCGTTAAAATGTGAAATATTAATATACTGTTACTCGCACATGATTGATATCAGAAAAATAATGAAAAAAGTGGACTATTGGCAACATTGCAACAGCTCAGTAGTGGGTCCTTGTGGTTACCAAATTAGCCAGCTTTATTACAATTTACGTAAAAAATATTCTGGTAATTGATATTATTTGGGAACTTTGGCGTGAATAGGAGGGGGGGGGGGGTGTAACTTTTTGTGCCTGCTTTGAAATAACCAAAGTACGTATCTGTTTTAATGAATAATAATTTTAAACAAATTTATTATTACTAGTTGCTTGATAAGTTCATGTTTAGCTGAGTTTTAAATAAAAACGATAGCTATTACAGCCTACCTGATTTGAGAAGTGGAGCCGGGGGAAGGGGGAGGTTTTTAAATCTTTGCGTTTCAGACCATTTGTGATCATCTGGCATATGTCCCAATTTTTTGGTATGTACATTTTTCCCCACGAGTAGCACCGGCGGGTATCCGTGAAATTCGCCGAAAACTTGGCGGGAAGTTCGTATTAGAAATGCGAAAAAAATGCTTTTTTGTTTTTTAGATATACCTCAAAATGGCGCATCACTCAAATTTTGAGGGGGGCTGAAAAAGGGGCAAATATCTCAAATTTTTCATTCTTGATCTCATATGAAAGAGTGAGTCACGGACACCAACATATCTAAATTTCAGCTTCTTAAGTGCATTTGGAGGGGAGTTGGAGCAGAAAACGATTTTAGAGGAAGTTTTGAGTCATGAAATTGTTTGAACCCTTCATACCTCCCCACCAAATCAATGTGAAAGGTTAAACTTTTCGTGAAGAATTATTTTGGCTCCGTTATGTGATCCCTTAAATTAGGGTGAAATCAATCCAAATTTAGTCAGCTAGAGTAGCCTCAGATGACTGATAACGTGATTAATATGGGTTCGCACGATTATTGAGAATAAGAAGTGTAATTCATCCAAAGTGCACTTTCGCACCTGATGTTGGAAGGAAGGAGGGGGAGTGGTTATCGACCTCAGAATGTGGTGGTGGTGTACGTTTCTTCTGTAGTCTGCGATGAAATGAGCCCAAGTGACTCTCATATTCGGATTTTTGCTTGCTAAGTGTATATGTATGGAGGGGAAATTAGTACAGGAAATTTCACGCTTCTTTCTTTACCAAATAGACCCGAGAAGATCAAATTTTGTATGTGAGTATAGTTGATGACCAGAATATGGCGTCTTAAATTTGGGCCAGAATGGTTCATAATTTCGTTATCAACTCCGAAAATTGCTTAGCTTTTGAAAAGCAGCCAAATGACGTAAATTTAGGGCTATGACCGCTCGTCACCTGCAGAGTTGCCAATTTGAGGTGCACAAAAATTTCCCATAGAAAAAACAAAAAGTGGTGAAAATTTCATTTATAAATTATCCCAGTTTTGAATAGAATTATTTTTAAAATTTTATTTCATGATTGTTTTTTTTTTAATTATTTTTTCATCCTTTTATGAACGAACTAAATTTTGCTCGCTCATAAGCAAATGAAAAATGGTAAAAAAATGCCCGTTACACCTTTCCTCCTCCAGAAGAACTTCCTAATCATCCTATTGCCGGAGAAAAATGAATAAATCGAAAAAAATAGAAAGCAAACTAAATCCTGGCCACTGTTGTTACAGAGGTTCAGCGACACCTGAAGTAACGGGCAATTCGTACCTGCTGGAATCGTCGTACCGACCGTCTCTCAATGGTCATCCGGATAACCACTCGCCGAGCTCCTCGATCCAGGGTAGCGATACGGCTACGCTAACTCGTACTCCGAAACAACCACCGACGCAGCAAGTAAGATATACTCGATCGATGGTAAATTTATTGCGAACATTTAGGCGATTACGATTAATAAAGAACAAAATAAAAGTGGAATCTTTGCCAAATAGAATTTTAAACGCTTACCAGACGTATATAAGACGCTATTCGAAACTATAATAATTTAACGTATGTGGTAGTTAAATAACGAATTCTGCAGTTTCAAGTACAATTACTCTAGTAATTGCCAAATTTTTTTTAATAATTTTTTACGGGGCCGAAAGTAGGGTATTGGTAGAGCGCCAGTTATGGGTTAAACGAAAGGCTCAACGTTGCTTGTTGATTGGCAGGTAAGCACTGTATCGAAAGTGGTCCGAGAAATGCATCACTTGGCGCCGGAGAATTCGGAAATCGAATACGTATCGGCTCCCTATCAACCCGACTTAGCCGGATCGAACGTTCCGGCACATACGCAATACGCCGGATACATGGATCATATACCACCTTCAGAGCAGAGTAAGTAGGAGTTGATGTTCTTCATTGTTGTTACGTAATTATTGCGAATAAATGTTGAAAATTTTACCGTATTTTTTTCACGTTCTTAGATCGACATTACAACGATCCGTATCACGGGAATTACCAAGACTACGACGTGTATCCGAATTCGGGTGGCGATTACGGTATGGTGTACGATAGTATGAACATGAGCGTCGGTCAGTATCAGGCGTACGGTAACGCGGCCAATTACGCCGATCATTCTCAATATAGCGAACGACCTCCGACACCTCCTAGTCCAAGCGAACGAAGCGATTCGCCGCCGCCTCAACAACTTTTAGCTCACGGTAATTGTTTATTTTGTTCGGTATTCCGGATGTTATTTGTATACGTATTAACGACGTGTTTATTTGTACCACGTTGGTACGAAATGGAAGTTTCATTTCGCCTCGATATCCGGGCTTTTCATTTTTCGTTTCTTTGTCGTAGGTGATTTATTGGGGTATGGGAGCTTTGAGGTGCCATGTAGAGTTGTTTTATGTGCTAAAAAATTATATTTAGAACTCGTTGCCCACATAAGCCCTATTATCTTAAAGTTGAGTTATTTGAGAGCTTTCAGGTCCATTTCGAGCTAAACCTGAGGGGTCATAATATAGTGCTAAAATGACACTGCATGCGAAATTTGAATTCGGTGAAGAGATATAGACGATCTAGAAAAAGGTTAGAGTAGGACAGTAAGTTCGAAAATACCCTCGAAAGCTTTTCGAATAATTTTATCGCCAAAAGGTAGACTCTTTGAAGAAATATTTTTATCGATATTTTATTTAGACCATCCCCTCTACCTGTTTTCTGAGATATAAGCAAAAACGTGTTTTTCGGTTCAATTTTTTTCCCTCTTCTTAAGATAGAGATAAAATTTGAAATTTTTTCTACTTTTTACCAATGAAAGGTACAAATTGTAATTTTTTCAATTTTTTCCAATAATTACTTATTGAGGTATGCGATTTTAAAATTTTCGAATGACAGTTTCTCAAAAACTGGGCTGAAGACGATTATGAAATTTTTTCAGAAAATGTTTTTTTCTTGTGGTAATATACCATAAAAATTTCAGGATCTTAAAAGTAGGCGGAGTGGGGATCTGAAATGTTGTTCACAATTTTTTCTCCATAGACTTTATGGCATTAGAATTGTTTGAAAGGTTTCAAGGGCATTTATGTCTATCCCATCCTACTATATACTTTATGACTATCTCTTCTCCTAATTCATTTGGATAGCTAAAATTTGAATGCGTTGGCCATAGTGTACTCCAAAATTTCTCTTGGTAAGGCCCAAACATCATAAATACTGCTATAGATTAACCGTACCTAGATAGACCACCTCAATATAAAAATTTATCGTTTACAGTTTTGTTGGAAAGGAGCCAGAAGTAAATTAGTTATGAAGCTCGCTAAGAGATAGCGCTTCAGCATATTTTTCCTATCCTTCGGCGATTCAGCTTAGTGGAAAAGTGGGTAGTGGGGATGGGGGTGGTGAATACGTCATTGTCAATTCTATTCTCTTTTTATACAATAATGTAATCAAATAGAACATTTGAAGCCATCTATGATAAAAGTGTAGAACTATTTTTGTTCGACGTTTCTGATTTTTCACGAATAATGAATTTTACGTGGTCGTGGGCTATCTAGGTATCCGAGAATCGAACTGTTCCTCCTTTTGCCCTTTAACTTTGAGCGTGTCGCATACATGCTCAGGGTGGTCAGACAACTCTGGAAGGAGGAGCGCTTCTCCAGGCCTTAGTACAGGCTTGAGCTGGCCACCTCTGGACTCTCTTACCCTCCCTCTTTATAAGGTCAGGCCATAGCCGGTCAGCACTAGCCTGAAGGCGCTGCTCCAACGAGAAAACCCCTCTCCTCGCTCACCCATTCTTGCTCTTTCGCCTTAGTCAAGCCATAGCCGGGCAGCCCTAGTCTGAAAGAGCTGCTCCCGCGAGCAAGGTGCAGAACGTCATAAACATTTCAGCCTTTCAACTAGTCTTTTAACCTCCAAAATCAGATCAAAGTTTCCAAAAATTTTTCAATTAAAAAATGATAATTTTCGGCCAGTTGATATTTTTCGTTATGATCCAAAGTCATAGTTTGTAGTCATGGACTGAAAAAAACTTTTATTTGCGAATTTTCGTTTAATTTTTGTCTCCAAACCATCGAGCTTAATTTATACTCTTTCGGACTCGAGAGGCAAAATATGCTCAGTCGCGTCGTAACTTTGAAGCAAGAATATGATCCTTTGGGGAACGTCATGAACTGAAAATAGAGCATAGACTGCCTTGTGAATTCTTTAGAGCCTAAATCAAATTCGTAATGAGCATGTGATCAGTACGTTTGCATTGCCCATTTATCATTTATTTTTGAAAATACAGTTGCTAAAATTAGCACTTTTCCAAAAATTGAAAAAGCATTTGGAGCCTCTAAATTGAAAAAAAAATGCAATGAAAATTATTTCACTCTTCAAACGATTAAATATTACTTTCTGCCCAAAAAGTAATTTTTTCAAAATTTCAAATTTCTGATCTGATTTTGTAATGGAGGGGAGAGGGGGACTAAAAAGAAATTTTTTCAAAATTCCAAATATTCGACCTGATTTTGTGATGGAGGGGAGAGGGGGAATAAAAAGAAATTTTTTCAAAATTTCAAATTTTTGATCTGATTTTGTAATGGAGGGATCAGGGAGACTAAAAAGAAATTTTTTCAAAATTTCAAATTTCTGATTTGATTTCGTGATGGAGGGGAGAAGGGGGCTGAAAAGGATATTTTTTTTTAATTTCAAATTTTTGATCTGATTTTTTGATGGAGGGGAAAGGGGAGGAATTGATGAAATAATTAAGTAAAGGGTCTAAAATGTTTATGAAACTTTTTTTGAACTATTCATCGACTATTATGACCATAGATGTGTTTGTAGTGCACTTTTTGTCTTCATTAATCATGAAAAAGTCCAAACTTATCAAATATGAGCTATTTTTAACTCCTCAAACCTTCCTTAAATTTTGATCATGGCCGTTTAGGATACATTTCGATCCAAATTGGAAAGTCATTTTTCGCTCTGGCTCCACTCCAACTTCATTTAGAAAGCTGAAATTTGGATATGTCGATTTCCTCGTCTCATTTCATCACTTGGCATCAACGACAATAACTTTAAGGCTTTCATGGTACTCTCAGCTCCCGTCAACATTAGAATGAACTGCCATTTCGAGTCGAATCAAAAATCTGAAAACGTGTATCTCTAAATATAAAGATGAAAAACCATTGATCCAATTATGAGTGATGATAACGATGGGAAGAAATATCAACTCAAATACCTATAGACCGATTCGAGATATCTAGAACCCAACAATATACAATTATGCATGTATAAAAAAAGTTTGACAATGTTAAATCAACTACAAATGATCTTAATGTCAAAGAATGAAGAATTCTTCCCCAAACCTCTCTTTCTCAAAAAATACAGGCGAATAGCTGTCGTTTTTCCTAAAAACTCTGCTAAACAAAATTGAATGAATAAAACCATTTTTTTTTTTTTCGAAGAAATAATCGTGAATATATATTTTACGCGAAAAACGTACTTTTAGAGATATTAATCAGTTCTATGAGTAATGGGTATTCGAATATATACATTTAAATCGACCTTACTGATAAGCATAACGTGAATTTCGTAGAAAGCATGTAATGATCGATTCTGCAAACAGTTTACGCACGTAGAGTGCCGATTATTACGTAATGTTAATCATTTACGAATTTTCAGAATATATGAGAAAAGGAGCGCCTTATCCGGCATCAGGATATGACGAATTAGACGCCACTTCCCATATGATTCCAAGATCCGAACACTTCCGCATCACGCCATCTCCAGGAGCTGGTACCGATAGATATGGTACGTGTGTGTGTGTCTAAATTTACATTACGCGAATCTAAATCTGTATTATGATTTTAATTACAATTACATTGTACGTATCGTTACATTATTACGATTATTATTGCTTCGATCACATCGCGATACGAATACAATGATGATTGTAATTGGTAACATCGACGCTATACCCGCTATTGTTTACCTTAATCGAATACATTTAATTACAGATCAAATGAGTAACTCGTGGAACATGGAAGACGGAGCTAAACCATTGGCCATCCGTCATGGTAAGTTGGTCGCGAAATTTCGGCCGATTCGTTGGTATTTGGAAAAGGCGAATTAAATATCGATTTCGACTTGCGTAGGGTTAAAATGGAGAGATCCGAATTTCACCGAAGTAATTAGCTTTTTGAGTAATCCGAACGATACGGTGAAGGCGAACGCGGCCGCCTATCTGCAGCATTTGTGTTACATGGACGATCCGAATAAACAAAAAACCAGAGCCTTAGGCGGTATCCCACCTTTAGTGAAATTATTAAATCACGAAAATCCGGCCGTCTATAGGAACGCAGCCGGCGCTTTACGGTGAGTAGAATTCGGTCGAGCCGAAGGATTTACAAGACTAAGGAAATTTTTCGCTCATCGATTTTGTTTTTCGCAGTAATTTATCGTACGGAAGGCAGAACGACGAAAATAAAAGAGTAATTAAGCTCTCTGGCGGTATTCCGCTGCTCATTAATTTATTACGTAAGTCCACCGATCCGGAGGTGAAGGAATTGGTGACCGGAATTTTGTGGAATTTGTCCTCGTGCGAGGTATTTATTCGTTTAGTTTGGCCGATTGCGAACCATGTTGTGGGGAAATTAATGCGCGATGTTTTTACGCGTAGGATTTGAAAAGGACGATTATCGATGACGGGCTCTCTGTTTTGGTTAACCATATTATTATTCCTCATTCCGGATGGAGTCCGACCGGCGGCGGTACGGAGACGTGTTGGTCTACTGTGTTCAGAAATACGTCCGGAGTGCTTAGGTAAATGAGTAATGTGATTTAGAGAATAGATCGATCGCTATACGTATATATGTACAATTGTATATAATAATTAAGTATTTTTTGATTTGAACAATTATTCGAATTGTCATTTTATTTTGATTTTTGTTACAACTCTTCTTTTCTCTCCTATTTTTTTCGTTGCGTAAAACTTATAAATATTTCAGCTTTTGATATTAGTTTTCACTCTAAAATAAAGTAAATTCGTTAGTCGTTTTTTCTATCAATCCTTTAAAATTACTACCATCTCATCTCGGTTCCATACAATACTAATTTGCTATTTAAAATTCTCATCTTCCTCATAAAACTCTGGTCTTTTCATCTACTCTCAGAGAAAAACTATAATAAAAATCTGAGATAGTAATGTGATGAGACTGATAACCTTTGTTGACTGTAGAAAACGTTTCAAAAAAGAAAAATTTTATTTTGAATATTAAAAGGAATATTAAGAGGCTCGTTACAATCAGATTATTCGTAGTTCGTTCATCTATGAATTATTACTTTATTTTTTCACATAATTATATGTATTATTGTAGGTATTATTTTTCTCATCAATTTCATTTATTCATTTTTTTTTTTTTTTTTTTTTGAAAAGTTAGTTGTATTACGCCATCTATGTAATGCTAATATTTTATTATTCAATTTTTCTCTTAAATTTTATTTAAAAAAAAAATCATTATTTTGTTTAAAATATTTCTGAACTGACAATGTCACTGACCAGTAAGACAAATTTTTATAAACTACCAAATAGGTTCTAATATTATTTAACAAAATCTAAAGGTCACGCTCAGGCCTTAGTAAGGCGGTGTGTAGACCGGTGCTAATGGCTCGAAGCCTCAATCAGGGACATTTCAAAGGCTTTGGAATGCCCCTACCCCTTTCCCCTTTGTTCTGTCTAACGTTGGTAAATTTACGATTTAAAGTTCCAGTTAGCAAATTGTGCGATAAAACGTTCAAAAAACAAAAAATAAGCTAGATAGTTGTTTTTTTTTTTTGGCAGAATATAAATTTTCAGTAATTTCTGCTTAACACTCCTCTCGCCCCTCCTCATTTATTTTTGAAAGCATTTTACATTCCTCTTCGAGAGGAAATGAATTTACAACCTACATTTTTTGATTTTGCCGATTTAAAATTTATTTTTTTATTATTTTTTTTATTTTTTATCATTATAAAATCTGTTTTAAATCATAAAAAAATATTTTTCACTTATACTAGCGCATAATCATATTGTTATTTTGTTTTAACTTTTTTATTCTATTCGAGCATTATAATTTTGTCAACATCAGAAAGTCTGAGGTAAAGGCTACTGTCCTATAATTCCCATTATACTCAGTTCCTGAGTATGACGGTGTAAATAGATGCAAGAAGTTAGGAACGCTAATAAAAATAATAATGAACTAAAAGAAAAGAAAAAAAAAAGATTTATTTATAAATTTAAAAATAAATTAAATTTTGTTAACAATAAAATGTCGTGAATTAAATGTTTTGCAAAAAGTTCTTTATCGAATTAAATGTTCATAAGGGAAAAAATAATTTAATATAAACTTGTAAGAAGTGTGTAAGGTTTTTGAATTTCCAGTATGAATATTTATCGCAAATACATTCGCATGAGGTAATATTTTTTCATTATTATTTTATATCACTGTTTATGTTTGAAAAAAATACAGATATTGCTTTTATACTCGTAGGTATTTGGCAACACTGATATAACGAGGGAAAAAATTATTAAAAATTTAATATCACGTTTTGCAGGTTAAAAATTATAAATATTATAAAATGAAATTAAGAAATGAAATGATCGATTGTTCTTTTTCAGTGAAGGGAATTTGGCGCTTAGGGGTGTTAAAATCATATAAGCGCGGTGTAGATCAGTTTTGATGATTTTTCTTTTAAAAGGTTCCATTTCACTTGGAGATAATTCATCGAGCAAAAAAAAAAATATAATTTTAGGGAACGAAGCACCAACTAGCTTTTCAGTTATTGATAAAATTTGATTTATTTTTATTTTAATGATACGAATATAAATTCAAAATAGTGGAAGCTTTTCCACCTGCAGTTTTTATTTTTTATTTTTTTTATTATTGCTTATTAACGTATCTCCAATTCAATATAGAAACTTGAAAAAAAAAAACATTAACAATGGTCCAAGCCAGGGCAAGTGTATGATGGTTTTCCTTTGTATTCTTTTAATATATGAGCATAATTTTTTAGTGCATCTGTATATATAACTTATGCGCCCAGAAAGGTTTACAATTTACATTACAGGAAGTCCCATTCCTACTGTGTTATCTTGGGTACCTAACTTGTTATGACATGAAAAAGTACTTTCGATATGAACGTGTTTAAAGTTTTAACCAGATTTCGTGTTGCTTATTGGTAAATTTTGTGTGCACTAATTTCGGGTGGATTTGTTTGAAGTTTGAAAAAATTAATCAATTTTTCATTTTAAGTCCTTTCCTTAGGACACCTAGTCGTACTTTATTGCTATGTAAGTTTATGAAGGGGATTTAAGGATTGGAGTACCTCAGAATTCGAAGGTGCAAATTAAGGTCATGAGGAGTCAACAAAATTTTTTCTTTATGCTAGATCCCTTTTTTGATGCGCGGTCTCATATTTCTGATCTTCCATTTTACTATTCTTTCTTTCGAAAACTCATAATTTTAATTTATTCTCAACCGATCTCGTGCCTCTAGCCATGTTGCTGTGAATAGCACGTTAATTAATGATAAAAAAAAATAGAATTTTTTTTCAGCTTTGTTGTTTTGAATTATATTTATGAAATCAAAAATTAATTTAAATTTATAATTTTTTTTTTCACTATGCATTTATTTATTTTTGATTTTTTATGTTTTATAAAAACACTGATTTTAACATTGGTGATTTGAATATGAAAAAAATTTCCCCAGAAATAAATGCAGATGCATTAAATGAATAAATAAATAAATAAATAAACAAACAAACAAACAAACAGATTCATTCTTTCATTCATTTATTAAAATTTATTAATAGAATTGAAAATGATCATGCTCTAATTTTTTAATTTGAATCAGTTTATTTCAACATTATGAATTATTTGAATTTTTCTTTTAAATTTTCCAACATAAAAAAAAATTGAATCAAATTATACTCAACATTTACATTACGTATTTCTTCCAGAAACGTGAGCTCGGCCGGAGAATTCGCGCGAAAGAAGCTCAGAGAATGTGAGGGTTTGGTGGACGCGTTACTATACGTGGTGAAAAACGCCATCGATAAATCCAACATCGGTAATAAAAGTGTAGAAAATTGCGTGTGTATTTTACGAAATCTCTCTTATCGGTGCCAAGAAGTAGAAGACTCGAACTACGACAAACATCCTTTCCCTACGCACGGCAAGATGAGTACACACGTAAAGGGTACGTTGAAACATTATAAACTGACATTTAAGACTACTCGTTCGTAATCATTTGGTGTGTATGGTTTTAGGCGAGAATTTAGGTTGTTTCGGTGCTAGTAAAAAGAAGAAAGAAGGCCAAACGGGTAATCAGAACAGAGAGAGCGTTACCGTGAACCGAAGTACAACGAGAACGGAACCCGTTACTGGAATGGAACTGTTATGGCAACCCGAGGTAAAAATGGCGCAAAGGCGTGTGGCATTTAGGGTCTTGAAACTACGATGATGTAAAACAACCGAAATGTATTTCAGGTCGTACAAGTGTACTTAACATTATTACAAACGTGTTCGAATCCGGAGACATTAGAGGCGGCGGCCGGAGCGTTGCAGAATCTAGCGGCGTGTTATTGGCAACCTAGTATAGAAATTCGAGCGGCGGTTAGAAAAGACAAAGGTTTACCTATACTGGTCGAGTTACTCAGAATGGAAGTAGATCGAGTGGTATGCGCGGTGGCGACCGCTCTACGTAATTTAGCTATCGATCATCGAAATAAAGAATTAATAGGTAAGTTAAACACGAGCCAAAAGTTAAAGAGGAGGCGAACTGGAACTTCAACTAGGACAATTTTATAGGTAAATACGCGATGCGAGATTTAGTTCAGAAATTACCATCGGGCAGTCTAACCCATGATCAGATCACGTCCGATGATACGATAGCCGCTGTTTTGGCCACACTCAACGAAGTCATTAAAAAGAATGCCGAATTTTCGAGGTATGTACGCTGGTATTCGATTTGCTCGTGATTCGTTTGCGGAATTTTTACACGATTTGTATTCGTAGGTCGCTTTTGGAAGCTTCGGGAGTCGAACGATTAATGAATATCACCAGACATAGGCAAAAGTATACTCCTAGGGTGTTGAAATTCGCCGGTCAGGTGTTATTCACCATGTGGCAGCACCAAGAACTGAGAGAGGTGTACAAAAAGCATGGCTGGAAGGAGCAAGATTTCGTTACAAAGACTGTGGCCGCCAGAAACGCCGGTCCTAATTCGCCGAGTAACGCGAATAGCACTTTAAATCGGCCTATGGCTAGTCAGGGTGGTACTAGGTACGAAGATCGTACGTTACAGAGGCCACAACCTGTGGGCGAATCTTCCAACAGAGGCGGTTCTTCGGTTATGAGCGCTTATCAAATGCCGGTGAGTGCCAGAATACTTGACTAGATATTACATACTACTTGATTTGAGATGGAGAGGGTTGGGGGGGAGGAGGCGAAATTTCATATTTTGGTGTTTCAGGCTACTGGTATGATCGTATGAGAAATGTTCAACTTTTTATGAAGTTCCGCAAAATTGATTTTTTTTTGGTTTCTTAATTCACTTCAAAATGGTGGTTCACTCAAATTTTGAAAGAAGATGGAAACGGCGCAAATAGCTCAAAATATTCTTTTTTGATCTTATATGAAAGAGTGAATCAAAGGTAGCTTTTCTCGAATGTATTTACATCATCATACTCAGGAATCAAGTAATGGAGAATTACGGGGCAATATCCCTTATGCGAAATGTTTTGGTATTCAAAAAATTTTCATACTCGAGTAAAATAAAAAAAAATATAAAAAAAAATTTAAAATGATTTAAAAAAAACGATATATGTGCTAGTATATTTTTTGTGACCGCAAAAACATTAAAAGAGAAGTTAGAGAAAAAAACTGCTTTCTGAAGAAGTTTGAGTCATGAAATTTCTCTAACCTTCCATATGTCTTCGTCAAATCGAGCTGGGAAACATGAATTTTTTATATGGAGTTATTTGGTGCCCATAATAATACGACTCTTCAAATTTGCATCAAAATGGATCTAAAATGACGGATGACCAAAATTTGTGGAAAGCTTGAGGAACCCCAAATGGACTACGATTTGATAAATATAGACTCATTCGATTCTACCTTCACACGTAATTGTGGGAGGGGGTAAGGGGTTTTGGCTCTCAAAATATGTTGGGATAAACGAAACTCGAAAATTTTTGGTTCTGGTGTCGTGAGCCTAAGTGTTTAAAATATTTCAAAATCAATCTCCTTTGTGAATATGAAGTGGAGCTAGGTTTCTGGAGAGGAACTGAAGGCAAGCAATTCCATGAATCTAACAAAATTAACCTATAAAGGTCAAACTTTATGTGTGGGGTTGATGAGGAGCCGGAATACGACTCCTTGAATTTGAATTAAAATCTATCAAAATAGCGTGTTGGCAAAATTTGAGGTAAACTTGAGAAACCTCAAATTAAAATTTGAAAAATATGAACTTTTGTGATTCTTGTGAATGAAAAGCACTACTTATTTCAAACTAAACTTTTTAGAGTTTTTGAAGGGTTTAAAGGTTGGCTTTGAACACGCTAATGAATGTGTTCAAAGCCTTGAAAAGTTCACTTAACAATATTACCTAAAATTCAACAATGCATCGTGGCTGCTTCTTTTGTTTTTTTTTTTTTATTTATTTATTTATTTTATTATTTTTTTTTTCTCATTCATTGGAGCTAAACTAGGGCAAAATGTAAATTTAAATTCTGTGTTAAATTTCTCAAATTTCTATGAAAAAAATATTAAATTTTTTTTTACGTTCTTGGTGAACTAAGTGTTCAAAATCAACTGCTGAAGTCAATTTTTTTTATACTTATTTTTTTTTTCCTCAACTTCTCAACTTTCCATGAACAACTATGCGAGACCAAAGGCACGTTAAGAAATTAAACTGAAGGGTGAGGGAAGAATTATCTGGATGAAGGAAGGAGGCGGGCAGATTAAATCTGGTATGGATTGACTTATGTATTAGACCTAGAAGAATAATATAATGAGATGTGTTTAAACATCGAATAATGAAATTTCATGAATTGAAATTACTAAACTTTTATATTTAAACAAAATACAAAAAATGATAAACTTGAATTTTCACCATGTTAATCCTTTAGCGAACTCTAAACAGAAAATTCGTCAGAAAATTGTGAATATTTTTTTTTCACATTTAAGTTACTTGTATGTAATAGTTCTTAAAATATAAATGTTGAAAAAAAACATATTTTATTAAAAATAATAAATAATTATAATAATAATAATAATAAATTATTGAGTAGTTTTATTCTCTGTAAATATCTGCAAACATATTCAAAATAAACTGTAACCCTACTTAAACACGCCTCTAGCCCAGCGCTGTACATGGCGTCAATTTATATATATATATAAAAAAAAAGTAATGTAAATTTTAAAATGAAATTAAAGCATCGAAAAAACGCCGACAAATTTGAGAAATTTATCAAAAAAAAAAAAAAAAAAAAAACTAGTAACATCGATAATTAATATCGATAATTAATATTTAAAGTAAAATTTACTTTGAAATTAATTATGTTGAATGTTTGTTAAATTTAACCAATATATTTTTCTAAATGACAGAACGAAGAAATTCCAATGGCCGATATGTCTTATCCAGAAGGATCGTCTCATCTACCTCCAGCTGGAGGTGTACGAATTTTTCCACCCGGTCCGGTAAGTAATTCTAGAAATGGCTCAAAAGACATATTCCTCCGTATTTTTATTCATTATTCATTCGATTTTAAAATCACATGATATATGTATATATAACTGAGTATTAAATATGAAATATTTCATGAACCCCTGAAGAGTAAAAATTCGTTAAAATATGTTACTCGAGTCTAGAAGGGATGAAAGCAATTTTATGCTTCACATGTAACCAGAGATGGAAAAAAGAAAGTTGCTTCAGGTCGCAAATTCTTAAAGCAACCAAAAAAATGCTGATGAAAATCAGCTTTTGTACGAATATCACTATATTGAATAGAATTATGGAAAATGTTGAAAAATAAAAGAAATTTTGTGAAATAAAAAACAAAAATAGAAAATATTTGATACTTTGAAAATTTCCCATAAAATTAAAATACTTATTTAGAGAAAATTACTTGAATCATTTTTGTTGTTCATAGCCACGAATAATAACATGTTAAAAAAAAAAAAAAGAAAAAAACCTATAATATATTAATCTAAAATTTTATAATCATACGCATTTAATGACTTAATGACTTATAGACACAGTGTTCAGGCACAAAGTGTTCTTCTATATGTTTGAATCTCTACTAAACATGTTAAATAGTTATTTCTTAGGTAAAAATGTTCCAGAATTAATTCTGTGTCCAAAATTGTACGACATTCGAAAATCACTAAAAATCAAATAAGAAATAACCGACAACCCACAAAATATCCATAACATTTTAACTCTTTTACAACGTTGCGGCCTTCTATTTAAAATTTAACCATCCTAGAGGTGGCGTGATAACCAAGGCAGTTAAAAACGCCACCAAAAAAAAAAAAAAAAAAAATACTTGAAGAATAAGGAAATGCTCAAAAGTAAAAAAAGAGACAAATTTTGAAAAAAAAATGATAATAATAATTTTTCCTTTGTTAATTTTGTATAGATGATTTAAGATTTCCATTCTCATAAAAATTATTTTAAATAGCTAAAATTTTTTTCTGTCCTAAACCAATCACAGTACTTCAAAGTTTTGAATGTGACTAAAAAATTATACTTTTTTTTCACTAATAAATTGAAAATATGTAGTTTCAAACGATGAATTTCAAAAACACGCTTATAGCTGAAATTTCAGTTTTATATTCAAAAATTAAAATACCAAAATATTCACTTAAAATATTTTCTTCAGAATTTTCTAGAAATTTTTCAATTCTTGATGGATGACTATTGATCTTGAGAATTGATTTTTCTCCGTATTATATTGCTGGAGTAATTTTAAAATTACTGCCAAGTTCCATCTTTTTTCGATGAAATGCAACTCTTTGTTCGTCGACTACAAATAATAGTTATTTTTATATTTCAGGTTATAAAACCGGGCGAGCCATTGTACGCGCAAGTAAACAGAGAGAAGAAAAAGAACAGGCAATACGATCCGTCTGGAACGGAAACGATCGGTTCGGTGGGCAGTAACGATGCCTGGTCCGGATACGATGATCAATCGCAAGATCATCATTTACCTCAACACCAAAGCAAAGGCATGGTTATCGATCCTAAGTCTCCTCCATCCGGAGGTGACTCGTGGGTCTGAATCGTTGTGCGAAAATCTATAATTATATTTTTTACGTGTATTTAAAGTCGTACGAACTTTTTTTCAACTTTTACATTTCTAGCTATACGAATTTTTATGTCATGATAAAATATCCCGTATTTTAGCGTTCTTATTCGTTTTCTTTTTTTTTTTTTGTATTTATTTATTTACTTATTTTTTTACGTTATTTATAATGTGTATTTGAAAAAAAAAATGCTTTGTCGTATTATATGTAATATTTTAGTATGTCTTGTTATAAGAAAACCCCAACAGTAGTGAATTTTGGATATGGTCATCGAATGCAGTACGCGTGGTATTTTGCTTTAATGTTCCTAAAAAGAAAACTGAGTTTTTAAACTTTTACATATTTTAACATTTTATAGTTGTGTTAGTGTGGTTGTAATTTGTGAACGACGTTAGTATTTTTTTTTAATCTAGATGATAAAACTTTCGTCGTGAATTCATATGCTCCTTTTTTTTTTCTTTCTTTCTTTCGTGAACGTATAAAAGTTAGCGTAAATCATTCCAAAGTAAATGTCTGTATTTTGTTTTCTTTTTGTATCGAGTATTTTATTAATGTTATTTTATGCATAGATGTTATTTTAATGTGAACATGCTGTGCTTGGCGCTCAAAGCAAGAAGTACTTGCCCATCTTCCCGACGATATTTCTGTGTGTAATTTTTGTGATAGATGATGCGTCTCACGTGGTCGCACGGTTACAATTATTTAAAATAATTTTTCCTCCGGGTATCTCATCGATATTATTCGGTATTTTATTTCTCAAATTGAGTAATTTTTAGATATATCTACTCTTGACGAGTTTTGCGAATAGTAAATATATCTGTGCTAATTTTATCGTATGTGTTAGTGGTGCTTTTACACTAGTTACTTGTTATAATTTTGCAATACCTGTATATTTCATTTTTTTTAATTTTAATTTTTTTTTTTGGCGGAAAGATTGCTTTTAATTTATAACTTATAGCTAACGCGACGCAGATAAATGAGGAAACATAATACGATTTTATATTTAAATGAAAAGCCATATACGCAAAAAATAACTTTGACGAGGGTTTTTTGTACTTAAAAGTAAAAAATTAAGCTTTTTTATTCGTTTTGGCCAGAATTCGGTAATTTTTTATAGGTTGATTTTTTACGCGTATAACATATTAATTTTTTTTTGTTCGTTTTACGACACGTGGTTTTTTTTACTGTGTAGAAATTACTATGTAGTTCTTTTTATTTTTATAAATTTTTATATGTGTAGCTTTTTTTTCTTGTGTATTTAATTTCCTTGTATAGGAGAAAGTGTATGTTACGTCTTTTATTTATATGTGGTTTTTTCCTCTCTTTCGATGTAACGAAATACGAATGAACCATATTAAAGGCGGCTTTTATCTTTATTGTTCAACATTATAATTTATCTTATTGTTAACAGATATTGACTTTCCTGAAGATTTTTTATTTTATTTATTTTTTTGTAGTGTACAATTGGCAACGTTGTAGCATATTAATATTTGTGCAATATTGTTTTTTTCCCCCCTCAGTTCAGAATTTCGTGTAATTTTTAGTGGGTAAGCGAAGTATTTTCAATACGATGTATATAGTTCTGAAATTTTTAAAAGATAAGTTTAGTGAACGAAAGAACATACTGTATGCTTACCGAGTTTAAAGTTTAGATGTATAGCAATCACGCTGCATATTATTCGGCCAATTCAATACATAATGAAATACTGGATGTGTTTTATTTTTCAAGCGTTTTCAAATTACTGAATGTATTCTGTTTACTTTTTTTTTTGTCGACGAAGTTATAAGATTTTGATTCGAGTAAATTTTTCGAAAATTTTCTAAATTTCCAAAAGTAAAGTTTGGAAATAGGGAATTACGAAGGAAAGGGAATCTTAAAAATTGAATTAGAATGAAAAAAATTTGAAAATGTCTTCATTTTATTTTTATCGAAATCGTTGACGATAAATGAAAGAAAAAAACGAATCAGATAATATGTAAGAGCTATCGTTTATTTCGAATTGAAAACTCCTCTATAAAAGGACGAGCAAATTTACAAAGTGTTTCATACCAACTTTTCAAAATGCCTCCTCGATCATTTCAGTTTTTTAAAATTGTTAATGATTAGAAGGGCATGCCTCCGCTACATGATACAGGTTTTAATTATTTTTATTGGTATTAATTCAAGTATAATAATATGTAGTGACTACGGTTTACAAGACATGTTTCTTCGGTCATTTTAGTAGGAGTAGGGGTATTGAAAATGGTCAGGTATAAAAAATGAGTTTATGATCAGATTCAGCGCTCTTAAGTACCCATTTAACGATATGCTACTCGTCGGATTAAGTATTGTCCCCTCCCACCCCACCAAAAAACACTTGGAAAAATCGATAATCGTGATAACAATTATCTAAAAGGACAGGGAGATTAAGGGGCTGCAAATGTATTTAGCATACTCAAACGCTCATAAAACGATGTCTATGCCTATGCTACATTGTTAACATTTTGTCAAAATTTAGGAACACTATACGCGCTTAAAAAATAATAAACTCATTTTGAAAATAATGCCGTTAAAAACACATTAAACTATTTCATTATCAAAAGAGGACCAAAAAACTTGGTTTTCTAGTTTCCGGGGTAATGAGCGAAATGGAAAAACATGAGGTAGAAAATCATATTTTTTGAACGAGATGATTTGGAATGACCCATTAACTTTTGTAAGTCTTATTTTTTTAATTTTTTGCGAATAACCTGAAGTACTCTGTGTTACATTTAGTGCTCACAAGTAAAATCAAATTTTGTTTTGGCGTCATAAAATTTTTTTCACAAAAAATTTAAGTATACTCACATTTCATCTCAAGTAAGTATATATATTTATTTTGGGAAAATTTTATAAATGATCAAAAATTATCATTTTAATATCTGTTTCAAGAAAAATGTTTTTCTTATAAAAAATCACATGAGAAGTAAGTAAAACTCGTAATATCTTCTACAAACAGCTCCAACAAAATACAATTTTTTTTCACTTCTTTTATCTCGATATCCAATCCAACTAGAGGCGCGATCCCTGTCTTTCATATTATGTGGAGACAAGTTTTTCATCGCAAAAAAGTTTTGGAGAGAGGTCTTCATTCGACAATTTCGAAAATTATTTATAAAGTAACGAAAATTTTACTTCTTTTCCTCGTGGATTTTAATAAAAATGTCTTCATCTACTCGCCCCCTCCACTCCCTACTCGTTTATTTATAATTATGTTCCACATTTTGACATCAACTCTGCATTTTTGTTTATTGATAGTTTTCGAGATACAAATTTTCAAAATTTGTTTCTTAAGGCTATATTCTTTGTTTACATTTTGACAAGAAGAGGTTCGTTTTGAACGTCAACTTCAATCGGTTATTTCTACCTGAAAACCGATATAATTTATTCCGAACAGTTTTATCTTATTTATTAATCTTTTGAGAAGACCTTACTTTTGAGATATTTTAGAATATTTCCTTTCCTTTTGATTTAAGAAGAGTTAAGTGGGCGAGAATTCGCGAGATATGGGAAAATTTTAAACGTCAGTCACTCGTTTTAGGAATGACGTATCGAAAATTTGTTGAAATACAGGTCTAAAGAAGGTATTTAAAAAAAAGAAATTGGAAAAAAGTCGAATTTCCATCAAGAAAAAACTGATCAAAAATTGAAATTTTTGTTTGAATTGCTCGAAATCGTTTGCTATAATTTCAAATCTTTAGTGTATTCAGATCTTGAACGATCATTAAAATCGCACAAGTTCGTTCAAAAACATCTCATCAAAATGTAAACACGAAGTATCCCCTTAAAAAAATCAAAAAAAATAAATGTAATTCATTTCGCATCTTTTATTTCGATATCAAAGCTACCTAGGAGGGGTCCATCTGCCACATTTATAGGGGATAAATTTCTTATCATTAGAAAATTTTTTAAGGAGGGACCACACGAAGAACTAATTGAAAAAACACCTTTTTATTGTGTTTTTCGATGCTATTATCCTCATATCTTTCCACCCATCCCCTCCAACTCTACTATTTTTTCATCAATAAGATTACACTTCTGTCATAGATTAACGGTACATAGATAGCCCACCGTACGTTAAATTTTTATCACTGTAAAACTGAAGCTGGAATCGTTTTTTGCTAATATCTTAGAAACAGTTCAAGATAGAGGGCTCGCAAATAGCTCATCTTAAAGATACTGAAATCCAAAATGATGTAATTTTTTTTAAATTACTGTTATCGATTTACTTTTTTACTTTACTATGAACTGTCTTAAAAAGTAAATCAATGACAATTTATTTTCTAAAAGTGAAACACATTCAGAATTTTATGCTCTTTCGAATCAGCTGCTTGTAAACTTTCCATCTATATTTTTTCTTGAGATATTTGCAAAAAACCAAGCAAAAAGTCGAATTTATTTTTAGTACTGGAGCTCATTCACAGAGAGCGCTCTAAAAAAAGAATTAATTTCATTAAAATAACTCAAGACTTACATCGATGGCAATAATGTTTTAAAATTGAATCATGTATAAAATGTCAAGCTCTTTCAAATGAGCTGTTTCCGAATACTCTGACTCAATTTTTATCGTAGTTATTAATAAAAAACTTCTGGCTCCTTTTTCAACATTTATGAGTGATAAATTAGTTTGGCTAATTATGTATAGTTATAATCTATGCTTTTATACATTTCATCGCAATCGGCACATCTTGATCTGGCCTTGATGACGAGATAACAATTTCAACCTGAATTTCTAGTAAAACAGTTAAGCTATTACAGCCTATCTGATTTGGGAAGGAAATAGGAGTCAAGGGGAGGAGGGAACCTCAAATGTTTACAGCTCAGACCATTTGTAATCAAACTAGCATTTTCCATTACGATATATGCTTGCCGAAAAATATAGTCGATATGAATCGAAAATTCGATGAGGGCATTATCAAATACTCTTTTTTCAGATTTTCGATTCGACTCGAAACGGGGTTTCACTTAAATTACGAGCTGAGGTGGAGCATAGGCATAAGGTTTGAAGTTTGCGATCATGATGTCATATCATGGAGTAAGTTCAACGTTCAGGAGACTAAAATATCAAAGTTTGAGCCTTTTGAGTTGAGTTAGAACGAATAACAGGATTTCTGTGGGAATTTTGAGTTAATAAATGTAATGTTAATCGTTCATATCTCTCTTTCACATATAGATAGAAAGTTCAAACTTCGTGATTTCGGTTTAGAAGCGAAATACGACCACTCGAATTTGGAACAAAATAAATGACAGGTGCTCTAAATTTAATTTCACGTTTGAGGATACTCAAATAGCACGGAAGTGATAACTATAGATTCATATGGTTACTGCGCGTATGAAATATACTATGTCTCAAATTCATCTTCTCTGGTGATTTTGAAGGGGGTGGGGGGGTAAGAGGGGATATTGTTCTCAAAATGTGGTGGAGCTGAATGAAGGGTAGAGAATGTTTCATTATGGTATCATATAATGAAGTGGTTCAAGTAATTAACATAGTCGAATTTTAGCTGCCCAAGTATATATACGAGTAGAAGAGAAAAGGAGCAAAATACTGATTTTAGAGAAGACATTTATAAGTACAAGAATTAAATAAGGGTGAAGGTCGAAAATTAAAATGACCAAAAAAAAAATTAAATTAAAAAATCAAGAGTAAAAAACTAAAAATAAGAATAACAATGTTGAAATTTTTTTATTGCTGCATTTGAAAAATTAAAATTAAAAAATATATTTAAAAAAAACCAAAAAAAAAAAAAAACGAAAAAACAAATGGAATTGAAACGATTAATAAAAATATGTAAATTAATTTAAAAAAAAATTATAGTTATAATTGATGAAATAAAATCAATTGATCTGAAAATCGAAGATGAACCATTTTTTGAAATTCATTTAGATGGCTCACGGGTTCACCTTAATAATGCAAAATTATCCCGCTTTTTGCTCAAAGCTTAAAGCTTACATCTGGCTTCATATTCCTGGCTGAGACCCCTTCATCGTGCACCATAGGCAAACTATTACACATAAATGTTACATGAGTAGATCTACGTGTGCTACGAAGGAGCTGTCAGTGAAGTGAACACCCTGTATATGCATACCACTTAAACGTTTAATTTCTACTTTCGAGAGAAGCAAAAGTTGCGATAACACCGCTTGATTTCTTCAACCTTCACAGCAGCTTCAATCTTAGAATAATATTCGCTGGCGATGGGAAAATACTCGAAAATACCCGTAAATCATTTTAAACAAGTTGGCGGAATTTTGTCCTATCACGAGTACCTGCTTGATAAATACGACGAGCGATGAATAACGTATACGAATTTTGAATAAAACAAGGGAGACGAATTCGTGGAACGTTATGCCACCTATGAGCGTCGCAATACCGGGGTTATATTTCTTTAGGAAAAAGGCGAAATTATTCGAACGATTATTTCCGTTATTTTCTTAAGGGGGTTATTTATATACGCGAAAGTAGTATCGACGAGAGGCCGAGCGACCGAATATTCGGCCGTATTCAGAATAACTAAATTAGGTTTGTAAAAAATTTCGCAAAATCGAGGGTTTGGCGGACGAGAAAGATGATAAAACAAGCGAAGAAAAACCAACCGGACGATATTTATATTGAATTACGAAGCAAGGGCAGACGAACACGAAAAGTTGGACGCCGCGTACAGGTGGACGGTGTGTAAATAGCTCGCAGATGGGATACGGCCACGAATGTTATTGTTATTCCACTTTTAGTTTCGGTTCGCTTGTCCACATCCATGTTCGGTAATTACTTTAAACAACGAAAATGTTACAACGATAAGATAATTTTAGGAAAATGTGATGCCTAAGGGGATGTGTATTCCTCGCTGTCCACGGTTCGCGGTCCGAGCATTTTAACGGGCGTACGGCGAGTACGGTTACGTTCCCTGTTGTGTCTTTTTCGCCAACACCGTAAGCCCTTTTCTCTTCTTGTTAACTGTCTCGCGTCCCGCCGCGTTTCAACGTTCGTTCGGTTTTGCTGTTTTATCTTGAGTAAACAGCGGTTGTTTTCTTTATCCTGCCAGAATCAACAACCGGCTAGAAAACTAAACAGAGACCGCGTTCGAAATTTAATTTGGACACCCCCTGCGAGGTCCGCCGCATCGTGAACCGTTTCTGACGAAGGTCCATACTCTTACATAAACAAAAGAAAATTGGGTACATTTTATTTTTCTTCGCAAATATATAAAGTGTTACAAATTATCTGCGCGTTAGAAGTCGCGCTATACGACCTTATCGCCGCTATAGGTGTTTCCGACCGATTGTACCGTTCTTGCTGCATGTTTAGCGAGTAGATAATTCGATATAGCGGTGTGCTCGTGGTACGCTCAACGCTGCATGTCGAACGAGATTATGTTTTATTCGAATTTTTAAAACAGCGCAAATTATAGACGGACAGATTTTTAAAACAATTGAGTACTAAATGAATAGGCATTTTAATGAAAAGTACGAGTCCATCAGATATGTATAGAGCAGCAGGCTGCCGGAAGCGAATGGTATAGTGGCGATTCGTTTTAATTACGAGCTCCACAAAAAGGCCCAAAAAGGTATAAGGATCATAATATATTTTTGTTTTGAAAAAAAAAAAATATATTCAAAAATAAAAGAAATGCCAAAAATAAACTCGAAGAATATTCTAAAATAAAAGAATTTAAAAAAAAAGAATTAAATTTTATTTAAAAAAGAAATGAAAATAAAAAATAAATCATGAGGTACAAAAGAATGTCAAAAAAAATCAATAATAAATAAAAAATGTAAATATTTTTAAAAATAGAAAAAATGAAAAAAAAATGAAAAAAAAAATATTGAAAATAGAATTTTTTTAAATACAAAAACAATTATTTAAAATTGAAAAAAAAAAGTAAAAACATGGTAAAATATTCTGAGTGAAAAAAATGTCCATAAAAATAATAATAAAAAAATGTTTTTTAATTGAAAAATGAAAAACCAGCTCTGGGTTCTTATCACGTTCAGATTCTTTCATGTAAACTGCGATCTTAAACAATTTCAGCATAATCCAACGAAATGTATTCGTTTGTCACGTTAACTCTGAAATGATTACCTTAATCATATTCAATATGTCCTCATTCACTAGCTAAAATATGCTGCTCTTTTACGAAAAAAATTCAATCTTCTAAATACCCTACCCCTTTCTTACATGATATCTAATTACCATTAACAATATTAATTATTTACACCTCTCCCGTTTTTCTCTTTTCAAGCTCAATACATTCCTCTGAGAATTACAGTTTGCTATCACCGTATCTAGCAGCGAAAAGTGAAAATGAAGCAAATGGAAAAAATTTTGAAACTATAAAAAACATATTTTTTTTTTCAATCCAACAAATAACAAAAATTTCCAAAAATTGAAATCAAGCAATAAAATATACTTTCAAACAAATCTATAAAAGAAAAACAAACTCAAAAATGAACCAATATTTGGAAATAAAAATTATCCAAAGATCAATAAGTAATTTGAAAAATCTGAAAAATATCCAAAGTGTAAAAAAATTAAGCAGTTATGGCATTATCAGAACTGACATTTTAATTGGGACCTGTTCAGATTTGCAGATAGTGTTATTAACCTCGTTTATGTCCACAAGCCGGTCACAACTGCTACCTATCCTTTCTCAAACCAAGCAAGAAGTTGAATTTGGGATAATATGCAGTACTTCTTGCCCACTAGAATCACACGAGGGAATATTTTTCAAATACCAGTTCTTTAAAGCTCCTTAAATCTTTCTCAAATTTTGGCAATCAGCAATTTTGGGTTCATATTGATCTAAATTCAAGGGGCCGTATTCTAATAGCCATCTTACCGCACATAAAAAGTTTGATCTTTCTCGGTCGATTTGGTGATGATATAGAGTAGAGGGGGGCAAGATGACGCACTTAAGCTTTGAGCTGCTCTGAGAGCTTTTGTTAACGTGTTGAGGTTGATTTCAATTATTGGTAATTAATATTGAACCTTTCCCAGTGTTTTACTGTGATTTGCCATTTTTGAAAACATTTTTGGAAGTAAGGAGAAAGATTTGAAAAAAAGTTCCAAATAGGCATCTTGCCCCCACTATGGGGGCAAGATGACTATTAATGAAATAAATGAATACATCGTTAGAAATGGTCAGTAAGTAGATATTTATTTAATTATTAATTAATAAATCAAAATTTAATGCTGTTCACACTTAATAAACCTGTTTGATTATAGGACGTGCATTCTTCATGCCACCATTTTTTGCAAACATGACACTGTATCCAGTCTTCCACCTAAAACATTTTTAAAAAAAGATAAGATTTAGATGCAGAATTTTGTATTAGATGTTAGATTTAATAATATCTTACCGGAGATTCCTCATATGCCTCATGACATGCGGGGCATATATAATCACCAGTCTCTTCTATTTTGCTTTTTATTGAAGCTGGAGTCTTTATTTTGATTGACAACTAGCAGGAGTTTTTGATTGATGAACAGTAGAAGAATTGTTTAGAGATTTGAATAATCATCTCTTTCTTACATTTTCTGACTTTTTCCGATCTCTTCGTTTTTCTGTTTAATTTTTTCCATTTCGGGCATTGAAGTTGATATAGCTGAACGCATTTCCTTGAAAACACAAAAAAGGAAATATTTTACATTTTCGGTCATAGATGATGTTGGAGGGAAAAAGGAGGGGTTATCAACCTCAAAATGCGATTGAGGTACACAAGTGGTAGAAAATTTTCTACTCTGGTATCATATGATAAAATGAACCCAAGTGACCTACCTATTTTGATTTTAGCTTCCAAAGTGAATTTGCAACTTGAAATGGCGGATCACTCAAATTTTGAGGGTGACTGAAGGAGGGGCAAACAACTCACATTTTTTGTTTTGGATCTCATATAAAAGAGTGAGTTAAGGACACCAATATATCCAAGTTTCACTTACCAAGTGCATTTGAAGGGGAGCTAGAGCAATCAAACGGTTTTTTTTAGGACATTTCGACCTAGAAAAGTCAAACTTCGTATGTGGAGTTAGTTGTTGACCAGAATATGAGCTCTTGAAATTTGGTCGAAATGGATCCAAAATGGCGGATTGACCTCCACACGTCATATTGGAGGGGAGAAGGAGGGTTATCGACCTCAAAACGTGGTAAGGATGCATGAGAGATTGAAAAATTTTTATTGCGGTGTCATATGATAAAATGAGATCAAGCGACAAACCTGTTTCAATTGCATTTGGAGGGGAGTTGGAACGAAAAACGATTTTTCTATGAGAAATTGGCGCAAGAAATTTAATGAATCTTTCATATCTCCTCACCAAATCCACCTAGAAAGGTCAAACTTGATATATGAGGTTAGTTAATGACCAGGATATGGCTTCTTGAATTTGGGTAAAAAAATTAGATCCAAAATTGTTGATCGCAAAAATTCGAGGATAATTTGAGTAGTCTTATGCAGCTACAATTAGAAAAATATGGATTTATATGATTATTGGATGACAATCATAGCCGGTTTAAGGCGTGGTTGCGTGTCTAGATTATTTTTTTCTTTGTTTTGGAACTGAACCCCGCCCCCCAAGCAACGATCCTAAAACCGACACTGCATGGCAAGAAAGACTACATATGTTCTTAATTTAACTTCTAAATTGTTTTGGAAAGGACAGGACAGGGGTTTTCAGACTTGGTATTAGATGTGTCCTTCACACTTGAAGGGATCAGCAATATTATTGGCAAACCTAAAAACAAGCCCCAATTAAAAACACCCCTCCAGTAATGCGGCATGGCTGCTTACATATATATTTTTTTTAGCTGAGTTTTTAATAAAAACAATAGCTATTACAGCCTACTGATTTGGGAAGGGAAGGTCGGGGGAAGGTGGGGTCTTCAAATCTTTGCGTTTCAGACCATTTGTAATCATCTGGCAAATGTCCAACTTCAAGTAATCGTCAATAGTTTTAACTTTTTTCTCTTTCACATTTACCTACTTATTTTCTTAAGTTCCACTTTAATGTGTAATTTATTTATTAGTTACTATGTTAAATTATATCTATCCCATTGCTTGTAGGAGCATTTGTAATACGAGAGTTTTCTCCGTTTAAAGACACAATAAAAATCGGAAGTTCATATCTCATGAAAATTTGTGTTACTAAATCGGAATTTTTATCTAAAATAGGACACTACCACAACTGAGACGGTTCTTGATGAAAAACTTTATGCTCGTACCATAATAGTGCTACTGTACTTTCGTGTTTCGTTATTCTCATTACTCCGCTGCTGATTCTCATTGTTTGTACTTCATTTTCAATATGAACCTTGCTGCAATTACCACATTTATGGCGGGTAAGTTTGATATTTTTGTGAACGATATTGTATTTGAAACTAGACTCGACTTAGAATAGTTCCGAATATTGTTTCAGAAGTGAACTTGAATGTGAGACCTCGACCATTCACCGAAGAAGAGCAAATTTATCTCGATTACATAGTAGAGCGGTGCATAGTGAAAATCTTTTTGATAAATAAATTTTACATTACTACTGGTTATAGAAGTTTAAATTTTGAAAATCATAATTATGTTTTTATATAAAACTAGAAATGGCACAAAATGGCGGTCCATTATACTCATAGTTATAGTGCCCTAGTCTTTTATTTATATAACTTTGATTATTCTCCTTCTTATCTTATTGGTCGGTTTATTTCCATTGTTTAATTTTCATTACGATATAGCTTAGTGAATAGAAATGGCACAAAATGGCGGTCCATTATACTCATAGTTATAGTGCCCTAGTCTTTTATTTATATAACTTTGATTATTCTCCTTCTTATCTTATTTGTCGGTTTATTTCCATTGTTTAATTTTCATTACGATATAGCTTAGAGTATTCATAAAATTCGCTCAAAATTTGGTGAGGAACTCTTCTTGAAAATACGCAAAAATAGTTTTTTTGTTTTTTCGATAAATTTAAAAATGGCGGATCACTCAAATTTTGAGGGGGGCTGGAGAAGGGGCAAATGGCTCAAATTTTTTGTTTTTGATACCTTTTGGTCACACTGACTCCAATGTTTTCATCTTCAGCGAGCCTTATTCTCGAGAATAAAAAGGTAGCAATAGACCTTACGGTGACCGGTCGCAACAATCAGTGCTACCCTATAGATGCGCGTGAAATGTGTTGAATGTATTTATCTTTTCATATTAGTTCAACTCTACATAATTGCATTATATGTTTACGGTCGGTTAATAGCTACTTAATGCATTTTTTGAACGTTAAACCTGAGTTGGTTATTACCCAACACGTGTAGTTTTATATACAGAGTCGGTTAAAACTTAAAAGCTGACTAAGTGCTTCAAAAAAAAAGTTGTTATTAGGTATTAGTGGACTTAATGCCTTTAAATGTTGCACCAAGTTGGTTATTAGCCATCTCTGTACCGCACTATTACACAGAGTCGGTAAGTAGCCAATTCAGTATATTTAAACATTGAACCAAGTTGGTTATGACTTATAAGCCCACTCTATGCAGTTGTATTAGGTACACAGTGTTGTAGGCGTTTGGACCATCACGGAGATGCTATCGTACATGCGTTGTGATTGATCAATGACCATAGACGTTTCAGTCAATCACAGTGGTATTTACATTCCTTCGTTGTGATTGGTCAAGCTAATATTATTAATTTAATATAAATATAAGGACCTTTGTATGTAAATTCATTCTGTTCGTATCAGTGTTCGTGGTACAATATACGTTGTTTTGATTAAGTGCGTTCTGAATTTATCTTGCGTGAACACAGGGCCAAAGAGAGGGGGGGACAAAGGGGACATTTTGTCCCGGGCCCGGAATTTTATATGGGGCCCGGAATTTTATATGGGGCCCGAATTGATTTTGTTATTATTTATGTTTTAGATGTGAAGTGAAGCTGCAATTTTCCATAACTCGATGGCTGTATTATATCTTAAAAACATTCACATAAGATGAATGCTTTCCTCAAAAAAATGGAGTGTCCATTATTGTTTATGAAAATTGAAAGTATTCAAAAACTCAGATAAATTGCTTTTTAAAAATCATAAAAAATTTCCCGGGGACCAGTACCCCCTCAATAACATAGAGGCCCTATCTTCTTGTGTTTGCCCTGGGCCCACTTTTCCTCTCTGCGGCCCTGCGTGAACAGAACATCTACATATGCTAAGGCGAGGACGACCTCGTTCAATCGTCGCCTAGAGAACAACGTGGACGATCTACGTTCAAACGTCGTTAAGCGTTCATTTTGGCGGACGCACCTCGCGTTCAACGCCAAATACATATAAACATTTCTTCAGCACAAACGTGAACGCCATTGCTTTCAGACGTTGGTTGTGAAATACATTGCGAAGCCGACAGTGTCACATTGTCATTCATTAGCCGATTCAGTGCTTTTAAAGAAGTCGATTATTAGGTGAAGAAGCCGATTCAAATACTCCACGCAATGAGAGCTATAATTTGTTTTGTTGAACTTGAAATTTTCTACCATTTTAAAATATTTTTCATTTTTTTACTTACATACAATTTATAAGTTACAATAAGTGCAATTTCTATTTTAAATTAGCTGGTCCAAGGTTGTACTGATTTTTTTTTTTTTTAATATTTTTGCTATGATCAACTCATTCTTACAAGTATTATGAATGATAAGCAGCACGCCATGAGAATATGTAAGAATATTCTCTTCAAGACTCTAAGAATATTCTAGAATATTCTTTTTTGAGAATATTCTCATCCTATCCCTACTACTAACCGACTCTATGTAATAGACTAACAATACTATACGTTATCGAATAATTTCTCAGCCAAAGATTGCTGCTGGATTTACAAAATGTAAAAAAAGTGAAAGATACCCTTTGCTTTCAAGTCTCAACCCCAACTTGATAAAAAATGGGAAATATATTACTTATTTAATTTTGCAAAAATTATTTTCATGGCTTTTCGGTCCGATGCATATGGACTTCATTCTAACTTTCGTCGCGCGTTTTTTTATCGTTTTTCGGGTCGAAGTTTTTTTTAAAACTTTTTTGTCAATTTTTTTTCAGTATTATTTTATTACTACAATTTTTGCATCATTATTTATTTCATCCTTCGAACCTTCAGACTTGGAACTTTCAGACTTACATTCCTTACCTCAAAGTTGGGTTTGGTTAGGTTTAATTTATTTATTATTTTTTCCACCATTCGAACCTTCAGACTTGGAATTTTCAGACCTACGTTCCTTATCTTGAAGTTGGGTTTGGTTAGGTTTAATTTATTTATTATTTTTTCTACCGTCCGAAGTTTCAGGGACACATAAATATTGAATTTTTGTAAGTGCAAAAAATTTGAGTCCCCACATTTTGTGTAAGGTTTAGCCCTTAGTTATTTTATCTTGCATAGAAATTTCTTCTTCGATTCAGAGCAGATTCCTGCAGATTCAGAAACGATGTTTCAAAATTATAATAATATTATAATAGTTTCTATACCGTTTGTATCATTCAGTTCATTTACTTCATTATTCTGCTAATCATTTTGATTATTTACAAACTCGTTCAATTTTTTATCGGGAAGCTGTAGTGTTCAAAAATAACATGGCAGACCGTGAGTATTTTAAAGGCCTATTCGTTCTTTGTTTAATTCCTTCAATAAAATATGATTAAAATATCTTGTCGTAGAAAAATGGCTTGAATTTTTCGATTGTGCTGGTATTGAAAAACTGGAGAAGAAACAAGAATACGCGCGACGACTCGTTTCCGATGAGGCTGATCTTGATGTGTAGCGGGAGTATATTTAGCTAGTACATAATATATGAGATAAGATAAGAGAACTAGTCTGTAGTCAGTTAATAAAGAGCCTTACACTAGTGCATATATGTATGTATTTTCTCGCTACATTGGCGACCGTGACAGTTCTAAACTTGAAACGTATAAAAGTAAACCTAATTTTTCGCACATAAAAAAAAAAAAAATTAAAAATGGGTGAAGAAAATAATATTAACATGCCAAAATTGAAGTTAAGTGACTTCACAGAAGAGTCGCCAGATTTGTGGTTTAAAATGGCCGAAGTTTTGTTCCCAGCATTTGCAGTCGAAACAGAAGTTCAAAAGTTTGCCTACCTACTTCAATGTCTAAAGATGCAGCAAATGGAACGAATTCGTTCTATTATTGAAAATCCAGGTGATGCACCATATTCAACAGCGAAAACAAAACTCTTAGATGTTTATGGGGAATCACCGGAAAGAAAGGTCCGTCGTTTAATCGAATCAAATGCAGCTATGATGTAAACTTAAAACCTACTTTAATCTTAGATAAAATAAAATCACTTGGTGGTGACATGATTACCGAGCCGCTACGTAAGGAATTTTGGTTAGAAAGAATCTCACCGGAAGTAAGATTAATAATCACGCCATCCATAAATCTACCAATAGATGATTTAGCTAAGCAAGCTGATTCAATTGCGGAGCTTTTGCTTAAAAACAAGACTAACTTATCTACAGCGGCTCTAAACCTATCAAACTCATTTAATCAACCTACACCTAATGTTTCTGTTCAGCCTCAAACTTCCATGTCGCAACCTGTAGAAAATGCTATTTTATTATGTATGCAAGAAATGACCAAGGAACTCGCAGCTATAAGAGCTGAACGTAATACAAGATCGCGTTCAAGAACACCAAATTATCGTAGATATCGATCAAAATCAAGAGAAAGGCGAGATGCCACACCAGCTACAAAAGGTAAGCCAGAACTTTATAACGGGCTTTGCTGGTATCATCATACGTTTGGCGATCGTAGTTATAAATGTAAAATTGGCTGTAAAGAATACAACGAATCCGAATTTGGTAGAAAGTCGGAAAACTAATTTCTGACTCGGTAACAGCAGCGGCATTAGAGTCAGCAAAAAAATCGCTGCGTTTATTTGTGAAAGATTTAAAAACTGATCTGCATTTTTTAGTTGATACAGGTTCAGAAATTTCTGTATTGCCGCCAAACAAAGAAGAAAAAAAGTTACTTGATTTACGTTACGAATTAATAGCAGCCAATGGCTCAAAAATACAAACTTATGGAATGAAAAAATTGTCCTTAGATATAGGTATGGCCAAAGATTATAATTGGAATTTTTTAATAGCCGATGTTACCGTGCCTATATTAGGTGCTGATATAATAGTTGCTTATGGTCTAATCCCAGATTTAAAAGAAAAACGAATCTATGATAAGCGTACACTTATTAGTACAGCATGTAGTGAACTTCAATGTGATCAACCTAGTGTTCACATGCTTGCGCAGAATTTAGGTATAGAAAAAGTTGTCGAAAAAATGTTATTAGAATTCCCAAGTTTATTAAAACCTCCTCAATATCTCAACGAAGCCCCGCATGAAGTCGAACATTATATAGAAACCGCTGACGCAGCGCCGGTATATGATAAACCTCGTCGATTGAAGCCACAAACGAGCATGAAAGTAAAAAATGCATTCAAGAAAATGGAAGCAAACGGATTGGTAACACAGTCAAAATCACAGTGGTCATCGCCAATTGTGGTACAGGAAAGGGAAAATGATGAAGTTCGAATAATAGGCGATTATCGTAAATTAAATCGTATTACTGTACCAGATAGGTATCCCTTACCAAATATGACTGATATTAGTTGTTTTTTACATAGTTGTGAATATTTTAGTAATATTGATATCATTAGGGCTTATCATAATATACCAGTGTGGAAAGGTCATAGGTGTAAAACGGCTTTAATATCTCCTGCAGGTCTCTTTGAATATAATAGGATGCCTTTTGGGTTGCGTAATGCCCCTGCTACTTTTCAGCGTTTCATAAATAATATATTAGGCGATATAGATAACATCTTTATTTATATGGATGATATACTAATTTACACACGTACGTTAGAAGAGCACTATGCTATTCTACGCATAATATTTGATCGCTTAAATAAGCATGGTTTAAGTATTAATTTAAAAAAGTCGAAATTTTGTTGTTCTAATTTAGATTTTCTAGGTTTTCATATTTCGAAAGAAGGATATAAGCCAAGAGAGGATCGCGTCGAAAGAATTAAAAAACTACAAAAACCGAAAACTATTGTAGCACTTCGTAGAGTTCTGGGAATGTTCAACCATTATCGAATCTTCAAAAAAGAAGCCGCAAAAACCCTGGCACCTTTAAACGACTTACTTAAAGGAAGAACGAAAAAAAACGATAAAACAATAATAAAATGGACTTCGGAGCTGGAAGAGTCGTTCGAAAGTGCAAAAAAATTATTTTCACAATTTACCCTCCTTCATTACCCGAGAAACGATTCGGTGTTGTATTTAGTAGGCGATGCATCGGATGAAGCGGTTGGCGCAGTTTTGGAGCAGAATAATGAACGAGGGGAACGTGAGCCGATTGGTTATTTTTCGGAAAAACTGGATGCTACGAAGAAGAAATGGCCGACATACGATAGAGAATTATATGCATTATACGCGGGCACGTTGGCGTTCGAACACCTCATCGAAGGACGGGAAGTCGTATATGTTACCGATCATCGATCCTTAATACACATGTTTTCAACAAATAAAACATGCAAAGTTCAACGGAGAGCAAGATATACCGTGCGCGCAAATCATTACTTACACGCCAGCGCAAAAATGTATTAAGATCAGTTTTTCGATATTTAAAAAATAATATCACACATTTTAAAATGGTCTTTTATCCCCGTTTCTAATTTATTTATGTTACTGAATTATTTAAAAATATAAATAAACCCTCAATTTGCAGTTATACCGTTTCTTTCAAAATTGCATGAATTATTTTTGGAACATTTTTGCGCTGGTGTGTAAGTAATTACTTGCGCGCACGGTATTGAGTATTTGGCGCAATTTTCCAGTAAAATTCAGCACATAACTGGAGAAGAAAATGTCGTGGCGGATAATCTCAGTAGACCTGAAGAAGAGCAGTCCGTGGCAGCGGTAGAAATCCAGATGAGCATCGAGAAAATCGCAGATCTACAGAAAGATGATCCTGATATCGTGGCATATAAACGTGATGATCTACAGAAAGTCAGCATGAATGGTCATGAGGTAGTGTGCGTGGTTTCTGGAGAAACAAAACGACCTTTCATCCCGAAAGCGCTCCGGTACGCTGTGTTCAAAACATTACATGATATCTCCCATCCAGGAAGAAGAGCTACTCAAAGGGTGATCAACGCGCGATATTATTGGCCAAAAATGAATTCAGACATCGTAAAATGGACCAGAGCGTGTGATAAATGCCAGAGATCAAAAATTCAACGTCATACACGCAGCCAACCTGGAAAATTTTCACCCACCAACAAATTCGAACACGTACACATGGATATAGTTATATTATCGGAGTCAAATGGTTATAATTATGCATGTACAATGGTGGATAGAGCAACGCGTTGGGTTGAAGTAGTTCCACTCAAAAACATGACTGCGGAGATAGTAGCTGATGCTTTCATGCGTCATTGGATTGCGAAATACGGAGTACCACTGAAATTAACCACGGATCGAGGCGGTCAATTCAACTCTAAACTGTTACTTCAATTAAACCGGATATTAGGCGTGCATCAGATTACAACAACAAGTTATAATCCAAAGGCAAATGGATTAATAGAAAGACAACATCGAAGGTTAAAGCAGGCCTTAAAATGCCAGGATCGAGAATGGTTTTATAGTTTACCCGTGGTGCTGTTGGGAATCCGTTCCACACCTAGAGATGAGGATGGTATAACGAGTGCTGAATTGGTTTATGGCGAAAAGCTTCGGTTACCAGGGGAATTTTTCTCAGAAGGCGATAGTATACAAAATCCTCATGAATATGTTCAGCGCATTCGAGAAGCTTTCAAAAATAATCGTCCAGTACGCTACAATTCATCAAAGAAAACCATATTCGTGCATCCAGAATTGGAAAAATGTAAGCGGGTTTACGTACGAGTGGATCGAGTCAGGGAGCCGCTGGAAATGCCTTATGAGGGACCATATGAGGTCATTAAGCGGACAAAAAAGTGGTACGAATTGGACATAAAAGGAAAAAGAGATGCAGTAAGTGTTGATCGGTTAAAGCCGGCTCATGAGTTCGTTAACCAAGAGGTAAGTGGGGGAAGGGTAGAAATAGATAATGATATGAAACCTATCTTAATAAATAATGATAAAGGTAGAGTAAAAGGTAAGAAAAAGGTAAGATTCGCTTCAATTCCTCCACGTTTTCGCCATAGATTACGTCCAATAAATCCTGCCGATGTTCCACTCCCTCCATCGCCAGCTGAAGTTCCGCTTCCTCCTTCACCTCTAGAAGTTAGACCAGGGGTAGTACGCAGGCCTAGGGGTGGATTAGTAAACTTACCTAGCAGTACAAGAACTGGTAGACGAATAATTTTACCAAGTCGTTACCGATAAAAAATAAAAAAATTAAAATAAAAAATTAAAAAATAAAAAAAAATAAAAAAAGAAAAATAATAAAATTTAGTCGATTTATAATATTTATGATTAATTTCCATGCTGGTATCGAGAGGGTGATTTTATGTTTCAAATTTTACTCATTTTGTTATACCTATTATTATATGTCTTTGCATTTCTGTTTTTCGTTACTTATATCGATGTGTATTGTATGTGTGGTATTGTACGTCTTTATATTTCTGTTTTCTATAATTTATACCAATATGTATTGTATGTGAAAAAAAAAAAATTCAAAATTTTAAAGGGGGGAAAACCTGTAGCGGGAGTATATTTAGCTAGTACATAATATATGAGATAAGATAAGAGAACTAGTCTGTAGTCAGTTAATAAAGAGCCTTACACTAGTGCATATATGTATGTATTTTCTCGCTACAGATGTACTTCTACAATTAGAAAACGACCTTGTTCGACATACTCTAGAAAAGTATCTGAAATATGGTGATGTGCTAAAGTGTTTATTATATATAAGTAGAATTTAAGTTTCATAAATCATATTCCTTTTGTTCTTCATTTTCCTTACCGTATTATTATACTTTCATTACAGTTGAAGAATAAGATTGGTAAAACAGCGGCGGCAGGAGAGAAATCGAATGAAGTAAGTAAATCACTTGCAGAATTCCTTTATCGATAATATTCTGAATCCCAAAGACGAGTATTAAACTTCCCAGAGTATTTTTTGATTATTAAAGAATAAGTTTTTATATTCGATCAATAACGAGTACACATTCGTTCCTTGTACCAATTTGGGTATATCATTTTCTACTTGGTGATAACAATCTTGGATTAACTAATGAACGTTGAACGATTTCGAAATGCGATCATATCTGATACAATGTTTATATTTTTTCGTGGCAAGAAACATTCAAATTTAACTATCATGATTCAAATTTTCGTAATTATTGAAAAATCTATATTTTAGCCATTTAATCAAAGAGAATCATATTCGTTCTGTTGAGATTTTGTTTCGAATCATTTATGTAAAATTTGCGAATTTTGTAGAAGGTTGTTGAATCTGATTTTGCGAGCGTACGAATGCTTACGTACGCATAATATCGGGAATAGGTCTTCGTTTCCTTAAAGGTCTGCTTTCACGTTATATTTTTTGTTTTTAGAATCTGCCTCCAAATTTCGAAAACTTGATGGAAGATTTCAAGGTAAGCAACTTATTGAAAACTGTGGAATACGCGGAATAAGCTTAAAGGTAATGCTGATTCTTGTTTATAGATTTTAAAAAAAATTCTCGCCACCATTTACATTGGTGAGGCCGCTATAGCGCTGGAGTTAGGAATTGATAGATTAACCAACAAACAACGAGATAGATTGTTTGAATTTTGTAATATGTCCGATGATGACATAAGAGAGATGGAGGAAGAAATAGATCAATATAAGAAAGATCGACATCGTTTAGCCCGCATCGGTGCGAAGAAAATGAAAAATTTCTTCGGTAAAGAAATAGAAAAATGTCTAATCACTACAGAACACAACTTATTCAAAACTGTGGAATACACGGAATAAGCTTGAAGGTAATGCCGATTCTTGTTTATAGATTTTTTTAAAAATTCTCGCCACCATTTACATTGGTGAGGCCGCTACAGCGCTGGAGTTAGGAATCGATAGATTAACCAACAAACAACGAGACAGATTGTTTGAATTTTGTAATATGTCCGATGATGACATAAGAGAGATGGAGGAAGAAATAGATCAATATAAGAAAGATCGACATCGTTTAGCCCGCATCGGTGCGAAGAAAATGAAAAATTTCTTCGGTAAAGAAATAGAAAAATGTCTAATCACTACAGAACAAAGTATAGAAGGTGTTTTTGGCGAGGTTCGACAAGATTAAAGACTACATATTAGATTACGGAAGTAACTGATAGCTTTTTTCGCTCTTCTAAGTAGATATGAATTTCTTGCACAAAGTAATTTTGGATATAGTTATAAACCTAATCGTATATAAATTTATTCATTTTTAAAAAATTTTCGCTCCTATGAATATGAATTTGTCAAACACATGAAACAATAGATATTATATTTGTAGTTATAAAATAAGAGGTATATGTCTAATCCTATCCAAATTTATTCATTTTCATTCCTTATAATAATTATATACAATTTTTTGAAATAAATAAGATTTCTAATTCTATCCAATATTCTTGATTACCTAGCTATAGTACTATGATGATTGTATTCTAAATTGAAATTCACAATACGTGCATCACGAATGCATAAGCTCGTATTCTCGTTAAACTCCTCCCTATTTCATGTTAGGTCTATCATACGTTTTCATTTCAACAAACTTAAGTTTTGAAGAACCACCATAGTGTTGATGCGAAATTCGTTGTTTTGGTTGATGAGTTCGATCAGGTGGTGTCAAATTCTATGTTTTGTCTCAAAGAAAATGAATTAGAGAAAATAGGAAAATGCGGGATAGTATTCTAAAAATAATCAAGCACGATGCGAAGGATATTTTTTTTAGCTTATTGACTGGAGTTAAAGACATCATGTCCATTGCTGGCTCGCTTATCAATAACGATGAGCAGTACCCTTTCTTAACTAACGATCATTTTTTTTTTTACATTTTATGGTCTAATGGAAAATGAATTTGAATATCTTCTTCAACAGAATCCGGTTAACAACAATTTTTATCGTCAAATGAAAATATTGTATAACGGTTATGAACGGAATGGTAAAAAATTATTCAATGGTAAAAAATTATTCAATACCTGGTGTGTAGTCTAAGCTCTACACCAAAATAAGCTTGTAGACTTTTTCTCGCGTCAAAGTTTGATAGTAGGAATAATACCTGTAATAAGAGATTTATGTATAGACAACTACATGAAAAAAATTCTTTCAGAAATACCTATTACTTGTACAGATTCATTAAATCATTGTATCGTGGTAAAAGATCTGGTTGTCATAATTCCATAATTTCAATTTCTTTCTTACAAAAGAATCTCACACATCATATTTTTTTATAAATTCAGAAACAGGATTTTTTATGAAATTAAAACTGATCATCAATTCTTTCATTTTCTCCAGTTCCATTTATAGATAAAAAATTTCTATATATTTTGGTATACTGTATATAGTATATGGTTCATGGTTTTGTATACTGTATATAGTATATGGTTTATAGTCTGGTACATTGTTTGGTATACAGTTTGGTACGTGGTTTTAAAAAATAAAAATTTCTTTATAATAAATAAAAAGCAAAATGATTCTCTCAGTAATTAATAATTACTCAATTTCAAAAGAAGAAATGGATTATGTTAATTTATTAGTTTCAAAGTATCCTGAAATAAAGGAATTAAAAGACATATACAATTTGAAATTCAAAATGAATGGGGAGTTCAAGATTTGAGTGAGTTTTTAGATATTATGAAAAAACCTACTTTTGGGATTCTTAAAAAATGGATAAGATTACATGAAGGAATTAGAGCTAATTTTTGTGTAAGTGCAACCTATGAAAGAAGAGGGCATACAGATATTATTCAGACTGAACAAATGCATTTACAAACTGAAAATTATACAATTCATCCTGAGTCAAACATAGATGAGATATATGCAAATGTTACAAATGATATATTGAGAAGACACGAAAATATATCTGATAATTTAGAGGGTCATCGAGTCAAACTATAATTAATCAATTGCATGAAGTTTATAAAACAAATAATTTAGATTTGGCAGAATTTGAAGATGAGAAAGTATGTATTTTAAAAGTTACAAACTTGTTTTTCTGCTTTAGAGTATTAATAGCTGCAGTTAATAAAGCAGGAGGTCAATTAAAGAGATTATCTCAAGCTAATAATCAAGTAATGAAACAAAAAGATAATATAATTGAAGAAAATAATGAAACAATGAAACAATTAAATAAGGAACTAGAAGAAATGAAAAAAGAATTGAGTGAAAAGGGTAAAAAACAAATTGAATCTATGCAATTGAAAAATAAAAAAATAATTGACTTGAAAAATCAAATTGTTGTAACCCCCAATGAATTTTGGTAAAACTAAGGCTAATAGTGTTGCTGAATTTACTGAAAATTTAAGATTTTGTTTTTCTGATTTTAATATTGAAGATGGGTATATTAACAGATAAATCTCAGATAATTGTAAATGGAAAATATATTAACGAAAAGAAAAAAGAAATTGGATTGAATGGAAGAGATGCACCAAGAGGAATTAGAGATAATGATGAGATAATTATCAAAAATAAGAAATAATAAAGTTGATTCATTTTTTTTGATCATATTCTGTGAAGGTTTATTTATTGAAGCTAATCCAGACATATATTTCAACATATTTTTAGATGTAAATTGAACATAAATTTATATTTAATTTGAACGTATTTTTAGGTACATTTTAGGAGAGTATATTTTAGGAAGGTTTTGAGCATATTTTAGGAAGGTTTTGGGAAGGATTTGGACAGCTTTTGGAAAGGTTTTGAGAAGGTTTTATGTCTAATGTGTTCTTAATAAATTTCTTACTAAAAAATTTCCTATATAAATAAGAAGAATGAATCTAACTAAGAAAATTATTTCAATTTGTAAGACAATACAAGATGAGAATTTATTTTCAGCTATTGATGCTGGAGAACTTCATCTGTGTACAAAATGTCAGGAATTCAAAAAAAGGGAAGGTTCAAAAATCATTCATTGCCTGAGTTCAACTCTGAGTTCAAATAAGCCTAAATCCACTTGAATATAGATTATCGGCCTATCGAACTCAATAATTGGTATAAGCGACGGGAAAAGTTACCAATACTGTAAAACCAATACTCCACAGTGAAAAAATGATTTCAAGTTTAAAAACTAATTCGTCTCGTAAAAAAAAATAATAACAATAATCTGTAAAAACATTGAATTTCAACTAATTAACAATTTCGTAACGAAAAAAAAAACCTATACATTTCATCGTAACAATAAGGAAATGAATCGTCGCATTTTTATCCGTACACATACGGCACTCCCGGAAACGCGACGCATGCGACAGCGAGAAAATAAACTTTACCACGGATGCACATCGTCGACCGGAATGATTAATGACTGCTCATACTTTTCGGTTCCATTTAAAAGGGACACCGACCTAGGTCAATGGTGCGAAAGTTGCGACTTTGTTGCTTGTCAAAACACGCTCGAGAAGTTAGCATTACTAATTTGTTAATAAAATTTACATAAAACTACGCAGACGATCGTGTCATCTAAAATAAACACGGTAAAAAGGAAACCAAAGTAACAACCTTTTAGTCGTGACCGAAGGCTCGATAAATTCAACTCGCGATCTTCTCGACTACCATCATCGCGATACTTTAATTTTCGCCATTACCGATGAGTGAAAGAGAGAAGAAAAAACTAATATTTTTAAAAAAATTCGCTCCTTTTAAATTACGGTTCTGTTTCGTGTTTCGTAAAATACGGCTTTATTTCGGTGGTAGATTTATTTTAGGTACCGTTAAAACGCACACTTCTCGATTAAGCCTATAGATTTTCACAAACGAGTAACCGGAACGCGATGCGACATCCGCGGAGAGTTTTAATATACGGCGCTTGAAAGGAACAAAAAAAAAATTTTTTTCGATAAAAAAAACCCAACGCGAAAAATAAGCCCAGAATAAGAAATATTCGGAAAGAAATAAACCACGAACGAGTAACAAGGTACGCAAGAAATAGTAAGAGAGAAAAAAAAGAAATAATGTATTTATGGTAGCGCGGCATTTAAGGGGTTGCCTTTTCTCGAAGGGCACGGCGGGTAGCATTAATAGCGGGAATAACGGTTTTAGCGATGTGGAAAAATCAACCCCGCCGGTCGTTTCTACAAGAAATATATCGGTTGAAATTATAATTTATTCTACTTGCAATATCTTTTGTTTTACCTTAACGAGAGGTAAAACGAGTAAAGACAACGCGAAAGAAACAGCGCCCGCACAAGAATACATAAGTAAGCAAATAAAAACAACCAACTGCCAAAACGAGAGCGAATGCGGCACCGGCAGCCAATTTTAAAGCGTAACCTCTTTAAATCTCGCCTTCATTAAAAGCTAACTGTTAGAAATCTTTTATTCAAAATCCCTGAAGCGCCGCTAACGCTGTTTTTCTGTTTATACAAAACTTAACGCTAATCTAAACCTTATTATCTGTTTAAAAATAAAATAAAAAAACACACTCGGCGAAAAAAATTTGTAATTTTCACTCCGGCTCGTTTAAAAATTAACCTCCGAGTTTACCTCGTCCTTCGCTCTAATACGCGCCATAACAAATTCGTTCAGTTTATTTTAATCGCTTCGCTATTATAATTTCTAATCGTTCCCAAAAAAAGCTTTGTATTAAATTTTTCCTCGAATATCTGTATACGCGGAATCAACAATTTATCAGTTTATTTAAATTTGACGAATTGTCGAAAACAAGAAAGCTGGGAAAGGGTGACCTGAACGAACACTCGAATCTCGATTTTTCACCTCTCCTTACTCATTAGCTGGCATTAGCTGGATTTCTAATGAAAACAATAGCAATTACAGCCTGCCTGATTTGGTAAGAAGGGGTTGGAGAAGGTAGAGTCTTCAAATCTTGCGTTTCAGATCATTCGTAATCATCTGGCAAAAGCCCAACTTTTTACCAAGTTACAATGCTTTGTTGTACCTTAGGGATCTCATGAATATCGATATATCGATAATATCAGTAGCGGATTTAGGCACAGGCAGAGAGGGGAGCTGTCCATGGCGGCAAAATTTCAGGGCCGGCAAATTTTGATTTTTCCTGCTGCTTTTTAAATGTAAAATGTATTATGACGATCGATTGAAATAAAAATTATGGTAGTCAGTTGGATGAACTTATAACATATTCAGAAATCAGTTTAAAAAAAGATTCTGAAAAATTGAAAATTGTAGTAAAAAAGAAAAAAGTGTTATTTTTCTCAGCTGAGTTTTTTTTTTAACCTAAGAACGAAAGCTATAAAATTTTTTTCCACGTCTCACGCCGACTGGTATTCACATAAAATTTGCTCAAAATTGTAAGAGACTTTTCTCAAAAGTGCAAAAAAATTCCTTCTTTGTTTTTTCGATAAAATTCAAAATGTCGGATGAATAAAATTTTGAGGGAGGCTGGAGAAGTGGAAAATTGCTCAAATGTTTTGTTTTTGATCTCACGTGAAAGCGTGAGTCATAGAGACCAACATATGCAAATTTCAGTTTCCTAAATACATTTGGAGGGGGAGTTGGAGCAGAAAACGCCTTTTTATGGAAATTTTGAGTAATGAAATTTCTTGAATCTTCCACATCTCCTCGCCAAATGGACATAAAGAAGTCAAACTTTGTGTGTGGAGTTAGTTGATGACCAGAATATGAACTCTTGAATTTGGATCGAAATGGATGCAGAAGGGCGTATAATCAAAATTTGAGTTGAGCTTGAGGAGCTTCAAATCAGTGGAAATGTAATTAATTCGATTGTTGGGTATAAGAAGTGTATTATATCCCAAATTTACTTTCACAGATGATATTGTAGGAGAGAAGGAGACTCAGCTTCAGCAATGCGATATGGCTGCTTACATTTTTTTTTTTTTTACTTTTAAATCAAATTTAAAAGTTTGGCTTATGTACCAAAATGAACGTTTTAAAAAACAAGCTGCATGAAAATTTTCCATATTTCTTTTGGGAGGAGTGCAACAAAAATTTATTGTCCACTTAGTGATGGGGACTATCGATATTACTATCGATAGTATCGATAGCGAAATCCAAAGTATCAATACTCTATCGATAGTTTTACAAATTTCAAATATCGATAGTATCGATAGCAATACCTTAAAATATCGATAGTTTAAAACCTTGCTAACGGCTAAATAGTTAAACACTAAATACATCAACTAGTGATGAGAAAATGCGCAAATAATTTTTTGTGAGAATATTCTACGGGAATTTCCTTATTCTCGCATTTTTCCTTCAAAAAAAATCGACAAAAACTATATAAAATCCAGTAATAATTATCAATTTATCATATTTTTTTTTAAAAATTAGTTACTTATAGACGCTTGGACACTGGACAGTAGTTTTTTTTTTTTAAATTTGAACACTGTCGATATTTTTTCGAAAGTATCGATAGCCTTCTCTGCTGACTATTGATACATGATAGTGAAAATTTAAAGACACGATAGTATCGATAGTGCGAAACTATCAATAGTAACCCATCACTAGCCCACAGGTGGCAAAATCCTGAGTCCGCCTCTGAATAATATCGATATTTCGTAATATCGACTGAGTATCGATACTAATCGTAGTATCGTTTGAGTATCGATATTTTTTTGTTATTATTACATTTCGATTTGTTATCGTTGAAATTTGTAATTTTTTTTCATCTATACATCAGTTCAAACCCCAAAAAATTAATTATTACCAAAACTACAGAATTGGCGTCTTGGCGGAATAAAAATAATTAATGTGCTATGTGCTAGCTGTGAAGTGTAGAAGTGTGGATCTCAGGTTCAAGATCAAAGAAGCCAATGATGCACTCAAAGAGTCTCGTTTTAGAGGAAATTTTGGTATCGATATATACCGATATTATCGATACTGGCTCCAAAAATATCGATATATATCGACACCGAAAATTCCTTCAAAACAAGACCCCTATTGCACCTGTCGTACTTGTGCGGTATAATAAAGCACGAAACGAACAATATGCTTGAGGAAAGATTTATTGTTAGAATGGGCAAAATAGGATATCGGTGCGGTTTCGATTACCATTATTACATAATATATCAGTTACGGAAAATATCAAGTTCACGTTGTCAGTTGGTAAGAAATAAATTCAACCTTATGTAGTAATCCATGCAACACTTTATCTAGGAGTAGCTGGGTGAAGCATTTCACACCCGAATCTTTGAGTGTATTCATTGCAGCCTTGGTTTTTAAATTTACTTGTTTCACCTGCTCATATAAAAAGTTAAAAACTTATATTACTGAACCCATATAGCCTTTTAAGGACCAAACTGGATGCAAAAATGAATGAATGCGCATATGTATTTGTATAAGTCGTTTAACGCTTCGAATAACAATTTTATCGAAGTATTTGTGCAGCATCACATATGAATAATATTTTTTCAATCACCAATACATCATAGAAAGAAGTAATTAGAAATGCTATACCGAGTGACTACTTGATTTAAGCATCCCAAGCGCCAAAATCATTCCCTCACGCAAATGAATTATATATTTGAATGATATTAGTAAGAATAAATGGCATACGTAAGGTTTATTTAATGTTTAAAAGCGTCTATCGATGAAATGCAACATTTCAATTCATACTTTCGTTATCAAAAATACATATTATGTATTGAATTTATTCACTTTTTAACTAATTTTGTCGCTTCGATGCTCGAATCAAGTAGTCACCTGGTATGTAAAAACTCATTTTTTTATGTTCTAAAAACCTTCCTCTACAACATGGTGTGGTCAGAATGTCCCAAAATTGCGTATTTATTCCGTATTTTGGAGTTTAAAGTTGACGTAGTATGGTGGTTATACCGTGTAGTAGTTTTGTTTTTTGGCTTTCCTGAAAAAATTACGATTTACATGTAAGGGACTTTTCTACAACAACTATCACATATGTAGGTACATTATTAATTTATTACACCCACCCAACGTAAAATGCGCTTACTAGCTGTAGACAGTGTTACCCACCATCCTAGCACATTCTCATAAGAAAACGTTATAGCACCAAGAACTGGTCCAAAAACGTCGATTTCGGATGCAGTAGTGTACTTCTAAGATTATTTTGGATGCAATAATGTACTAAATTATGTCTATATACTTATGTTCCCCTCACCCCTCCGAAAAAAGCTCAGTATAAAATTTTTCTTCGAATATCTTCGTACGGTATCAACAATTTATCAGTCTATTTAGAATTGATGAATTGTCGAAAAGAAGAAATCTGGAAAAGGGTAACCTGAACGACTACTCGAATCTTTATTTTTTCCCTTCCTTATTTATTAGCAGGGTTTATGGTTAAAAATTCACTGAGAAACTCTGCTTGAAAATGCAAAAGAGGTACTTTTTTGTTTTTTGGATACACCAAAATCTGTTCAAAATTACACTCTTATTGTTCTCTTGAAGAAATACCATTGAACCTGCGAAATAACAATAGGCATATTTGTACTTACAATCAAGAAAGAGCATTTCTAATCCTCAGAATTCGCGAGTTTCGTAGATTTTGTACAATTTCGCATTTTTGCTGACATCGACGATATCTTCTTTTCGACACGAAATCGCTTGAATTATTAAACTCAAAAAACGCTTAGCCAAAAGAAACGGTGTCCATCTATAGATTTTATTAATATTCGTATAATTTTCCGCAGTATTCCTAGCAACGAACCAATTAATCCGGAAAACAATGATTTAGTATTTATCGTCCAAAAAACCACCTATTTAGGTACCTACGGTATTGCGAAGCTATTCAATTCTATAATTTAGCAAACGCTGATTACGATCGTTTTGCCAGCATGTTTCACAACATAACTAACGTTATTGTTCCAGGCGCCTTTTAAACCAAATGAAACGCCACTTTGCAAAATTTACAGGTAGTAATTCGAGCGTAGAATTGATATCAAATATTCCACTTTAGGTATTTCGTTGTAGGTACTTATAAAATAGTTTAAATATCTTGTTCGCCGTGCTTATCGAGTGGTACATCGGAAATATTATTCATGGTTAAATATGACAGCGATATTGTGATCGTATGAGATTATTTTATTACATATTTTTTTCCTATTTTATTTCTTATTTTTTGATTTTCAATTTTTTCAGGCAGATTATAAGGAAGTCGAAAATTTTGGACTGAATTTTTTTTTTTTCATTAATTAATTTGTCAACTTTGAAAAATAACTGAATCCTTAAATTAAATTTTACATTTCGCTGATTCTGTTTCAACTGATGACAGTATTTTCAATTTTTCTGTTTTCTTTTCTACTTTTATTTTTTTGCGAAATTTTGTAAATTGTTTTCGAGGGTTTTGTTACTTTTTCTTCAACAATCTTTGTGTAACAAAATATGACTTTGGAACGTGAAGTGATTTGAGTACAATCAGCGAATAAATCTCTTCCAATTACTTCCCCCCACCCCCTTTCCAAATGAGGTAGGCTGTAATATCTATCGTTTTTAAGTTGAAAACTCTGCTGAAAAAAAAAAAAACTTCAAATCACCAATATAAGAAAAACGATGCATCAACAAAAAAAAAAAGAATCGACAGTAAAATTAAAACCAAATTTCTTAAAAAAAAAAAAAAAAAAAACAAATAAACAAATAAAATTTGCATCATGAAAAATTTCTACATAAAAATAGGATTCCGTCGTTATTCATTTCAAACCCATATAAAGTAATTCGCAAAAGCAACTCTCAAAAAAAGGATGACTATCGCCTTCTAACAGGCTTGTTGCGACCGCTATTCGTTTACCGCAATGGTAGGCCGATTAAAAGGCATAAAGAAAAAGCAACTGTGACTATTGAAAGTTAACATTAACGTAGGTTCGTATTGGTAAAATAGGTGAATTTATAGCCGGCGAAAATTTGCGTACGATTCATATAGGAACGATGACGTTCTTAGGATGGCCATAAAATAGCTATTTTCGCTTAAGCGCTACATTGCGTTTGTCGTTGAGAATTCGAAAAGCTTGCTTGTTCGCGAAATAAGTAGAAGGAAAAAAAAAGTGCAACGCAACAGTCTACAAAAGCCTTACTCGAAGCGAGTTATAGTATTAATAGTACTCATAAAAGTGACGTATAGCCTATTAAATATAGAATGTACACTCTTTTATAATAAATTTATTGTTATTGGAAATATATTAGACGTTATATCCACGATTTACTATGTAATTTATTCAGTTTGTTGTATTTTTATATTCTCTCGTAATTTATAACTTTATTATATTTTTAAGGATTTTTTTTCTACGCTCTCTTTTATTGGATTAGGCTTATAAGGCGGAATGCGAGTTCTCGCAGGTGATACGTTCGTCAAAAATATCGCAGTTCGAATTTCTTCGCAGACAACCCGTTCGTTATACGAGTTTAATTAAAAAAAAAAAGAAACGACTATCGTCAATTTCTTATTTTTAATTTTAATTAATCACTCGTGAAACTATTTTTGAGCGATTTGACGGCGCCAAACGAACGTAAAGGGTACGCTAATTAAAATTCGTCGGTAATTCGAGCGAATAGCGAAGTAACATCGAGAATCGCGAATCAGAAATATCACATTTTCAGGGGTATGCAATCGGTATCGTATTAAAAATTCATCTCGTCTTGCTAACCCCGCGTAAACCATCAAGCTGTAGATTCGATCTTCTATTTCAAAAGGTAGGCCATTAATAGGCTATTACAGCCACTCAGTTAGAGCCGTTTAATTTTCTATGTCTGATGACCTCTATTATACCCCACGTATTTACGATATTTTTGGTGTAGCAAATTCTTCGTACAAAGCTGCTTCACTTGGAAAGGAAAAATCAGAATAAGTTAGTCACTTGGGTTTTTTTTTATTATAATTATGCCAATACAATAAGAAATTTTCGATCTCATCACATTTTGAAATCGATAACCCCTCCTTCACCCCTCTAAAATAAAGTACGAAGACGAGTTTGAAATAATATAGTACAGGGGTGATCTTCAATAATCATATGAGTCGATATTAATCACATTTTTACTTATATGATACACTTTGAGCACTCTTCAAATTTTAACAATCCGCCATTTTGAATCCATTTGGCCCAACTTCAAGGGATTGTATTCTGGTTCCAAACTAACTTCGCAAAAAAAAGGTTGACTTCGCTAGGTTGATTTGGTGAGGAGATACGGAAAATTCAAAAAATCTCACGACTCAAAATTTCCTCAAAAAGTTGTTTTTTTGCTCCAACTCCTCTCCAAATGTACTTAAAAAGCGAAAATTTGATTATGTTGGTGTTCGTAACTCACTCTTTCATATGAATTCAAAAAAAAAAATGTTGAGTATTTTGCCTCTCCTCCAGTTCCCCTCAAAATTTGAGTAATCCGCCATTTTGAAGCGTATCGAACAAATCAAAACTTACCTTTTTTGCATTTTTATGAAGAGCCTATCATTAAATTTTGAATGAATTTCATCCATACTTGACAGATAATTACTAATTAGAGATGTCAAAAGTATCAAACGATATTGATATTATCGATTATCACAATCTGTATCGATATACCGATATCAAATTCTGGTATCGATATTCATCATTTCATACTTGCGAGTAGCGCGTTTTTTCTTGGAGTTATGTTATGCGTTACTTCGCTGCTTATTCGAACAGTTTTCGACGTTTTCGTACGGTCTCGACTGCCTACACGATTCAATCAGCCAGAAAATCGAGGCTACTGCCGGAAAATTTAGAAAATATCATTTTTCTAAATGAAAATTTATTCAATTTATTGGATGAAAATTTTATATATTTTTAACTGTTCGTATCTTTTGCTAAAAGTTTTTGAAATATAAAACTTAAGCAGTATTTATTTTTCAATTCTTCTATAATTTTTACTTTATGGAAGAAATCGATTCATTTTTATGTTAATACATACGTACTTACTGATATCAAAAATCGCATTACTATGACATCAGTATTACAAATGGTCTGAAACAAAAAGGTTTGTAGAGCCACCTTCCCCCTACCCATAATTCCCCAATCAGGTAGACTGTAACAATTTATCTACCTATAATCTATAGGTACTCTGGTACAGATTTATTTATACAATGAAGCTAATTCTCTCATGTCGATTATTTCAAGCAAAAACAGTGGCAATGACATATTGCGAAGGCAGATGTTTCAATGGTTATTTATTTATTATTTTGTTGTCGAGTGGAGGCGTTGTAAGGAATCGAAACGGTGAATTTGAGATTTTCCAGGCTCGAAAAAATTTTGAGGTAAGGCGAGATCGGATGCGAACATTTTTGTATGACATATTTTTTTTAATATCTATTTAAAATATTAATTAGTACAACTTTACAATAAGTAAACATTTCTTGTTATTTATTTTTTTCCCACAATAGTTTTCTTCAATTTTGTATTTTTTTAACGTGTTATTTTCGCATGTTTTGCAATCAAAAATGTGGTGGAGACTCATCACAATTTTGTTTTTTGTATGTGCCATGTCATCGCAAGAGTTATGCTTGCTTTAACAATACTGAAAAACCCTAATGTTTAGAGCATTCAAGTTACCCAAGAGGTCTAAATGTTTCAGCTATACAGAGTGTTTCACTTCAATTTGAGTTCCTGCATATCTTATGTAGGGCTACTCATATGACATTAATGTATGATGGTTTGCCGATCCTTTTTGCGGAAGGGGCTGAGGTATAAGAGTTTGATTTTTTTTTACTGCGATGATGATCAACTTTGCAAATTTTTATTTCGTTATTCAAGGCACATAGACATGTGCAGTAGGGTGAAGTGAAAAAAAATAATGTTCTTCAATTCTGATCAAATTTCAAGAGGTGGTTTACTTTGAGTTGAAAGTCCCAACACAAAATTCTCAGACCTCACGGATCATTTGTCAATGTGCAACTTTTCAACCCCTAGGTAGGACGATCAAAATGGCCTCCAATCGATCTGCCGATGGACTAGGGAGATGTTAAAACTCAAATTGCACCTTTTTAGCCCCGTGTGGTTATGATTATGTATCAATCCGGAGGTTCCAGAAGCGAAAATCCACGTTTCTTTTTCGAAAATAACCCTACTTCGAGAAGCCCTATCTCCCCCCAAATGTTCCGCGTGGTCTAAAATTTTATACGCGGAACTTTCACCTCAAAATAAGCCTCATAAAATTTGATCAAAATTGAAGAACGTTCTTGTTTTCACTCCACCCTAATGAGCAGCTTGCGTCAAACTACAGTGTAGTACATAATACTGACAAAAAAATTGGTCTCAGTGGAGCTACTACGTGTGGAGCTATTATGAGAAAAGTGTGAAAAACTTCCTTGAAAATTGACAATTTTTTCATAGTTTTTGCAAATATGTAACATTGAAAAATATCATATTGACCTTGTGCTTCAAACAATTATTCATAGCCCTTGCCCTTCCACTCCATCATCTATTGCCAGGGCTGTATCCAGAAATATGAAAATTTACCGGCTCACCGAGAAATCCCATTTTTAATGGCCCATTTAGTATTAATCGGCCCAATTTTTTCTCTCATGTTTCAAATTATGAATTTATAGAATTTCTTTTTTTTTTTATCAAAGTTTGGAAATTAAAGTTGCCCAATTTTTACCTCAATCGGCCCAAATACTTCGCGACCTACCGAGATAATCTCGGTGACTCGCCTGCTGGATCCGAGCCTGTCTATTGCATTTTGTACGTGGCATTGCCCTGAATGCCTCCAAATGAAAGGAAAGTTTTTTTCACAAGTTTTCCATCGGCTTTTTTTGACATTTTTATCTCAACATTCAAGCTATGTATGAATATGCAACTAACACTAAAATGCAGAGTATGGAATGTTGTATCATTCGCAAAAAAAAAAAAAATGGTAATTGCGGAATGAATTTGTGAGGAGAAGCAATAAAAACGTACAAAAAACAATGAAAAAAATTCATCATTTTTTAAAACAACTTTGAAGAATGCCTCACTGACTCCACTTTTAGAAATTTTTTTTAAAACCAGCATAACTCAAGCAGATGTCACCTAGATAGTTTAGGATAGAAAAAAGTTCTAATCACAGTTTTATCCCATTTATAATTGCATTATTTTCTTAAATATTTTCTTTCAAAATTTCGAAAATGATATTACATTCCATGCTCTGTATTATAATGCTAATTACACATTCCTACCGAAGTTAATACTGTGATAGAAATCTGAAAAGAAATCATGAAAAATATGACAAAATATTTTTTTCTTGGCATCGACACTCTGGGCGCATCCACCCACAGAATATAACAGAGAATGGAATGCGGGTTTATAAAAAATTTTTCAAGCACAAGGTCAATATGACATTTTTCAAAGTTATTGGCAAAAAATATGAAAAAATTGTCAATTTTCAAGCAAGTTTTTCAAATCTTTCTCATTATAGCTTCACATCTACAACCTCCACTGAGATCAATTTTTTGTCAGTAATACAACATTATATACACAACATTTTGGCGCCAACAGCCTATCTATATTTTCCTTGAATAACGAAATGAAAAATTGCGAATTTGATCATCACAGTAAAAAAAATTTATACTTCTGTATCTTAGCCCCTTCAGCAAATAGATCTGGCAAACCATCATACACGACTATCATAAAAGTAGGGGGACATGTGATATGAAGGAATTTAGATTGTGGCGAAACACCCTGTATACGAGGAGCTTCATTATGTTTATTGTGGGATTATTCTCGATAACTACGCCTAAGTAAAATCACCAAGATAACAAACAATTCTTTTCCATCAAATGTCTAGAATACCCAGAGTATGTAAGTACATCCCAAGTAACTTTGACTCAACAGATACCATTACTGAAGAAAAAAAGCGACAGTAACTTATGTTTGGAGTGATTCCTTCAATACTGAGAAACAGTCCCTTTTTTTCAGTAATTTAATTCTAGAATAAGCGAATAATTTTATCAATAAAAGGAGCAATTTCAGGACGTATTCTAACGTGCAGCTCCGCACATTTTGCACAGTTCCAAAAATTTGAGCACTTTAACAAGTTTTATTAAATGACAAAAATCTTACAAAATTACCTAAGTTGATAACATAGTCTATAAAAATTTTGACAAATGATTTTTTTCTCCACTTTTTTCTAATTTGTGAATTAATCGTCTTTTCATCTCGCATATTCGCATTCTCGAGCAGTAAAAAGTAAAAAATCTCAATGGAACTATGCTAGTACAGCTCTAACATTTTCTTAGAATACGCCCTGGGCAATTCCTCAATATTGAAGTAATCCCTCTAAAAATAAGTTACTGTCACTGTTTTTTATTCATTTATGATAATTATCGCCAAGTATGATTTTTCTCAACCCTTAAGAGCTTCCCGAACGACTATTTTTCACACCACTGTGACGACCATCGGCGAAAGAAACGCCGACGAAACGACGCGATGAAAGGGTGAAACGTAAAAACGAAAAGACGAAATTTTAATTGTCAGAATAACGAATCCGGCGTGAACGAAATTGACGCTGGTGCAAGGTTAGAAATACAAATAAAACAGAAAGTAAAGAAATTAAAAGAAAAATTCTTTTTTTTTTTCGTTTATTAATTAAAATGGAAAAGTTATGAAAAAAAAGGGGCCGGAACCGAAGCGGGGAAATCGTTTAATTGGAAAGTTTTTTGTTTGGAAAACTTGGACATTCCTCAACAGGGTGTCGCTCCAAGTGACAGAATTTAAAAGTTATATCATACTACCATTATAACAATAACAAGTCGAAAGTTGAAAGCTGGCTGCTTGGCTTATTGTATAGTGCCAGCGGAGGAATAATTTAATTAAAAAATGAACCGATTCGTAATTAATTGAATATTTTATTTCTTTTTTCCTACCCCGGTCGCTTCTACAGCGCGTTACCGAAGAAAAGTATTCTTTTATAAGTGAAACGTAAACGTTCCGTTTTAAATCTTTTCTTTCCTCTTTTTTTTTCCCAACGCGCCGTTTTAACGTGGCGCGCTTCTCTGTGTAAATCAACGATTTATACAAAAGAACCAAGAATCGAGAAACTATAGAAATGGAAGTATAAATTTGGTAATATAATGTCGCCCCCGTTAACGCCGAGGGGGTAAAAATTGCCCGTGTTTTGTATTCTTACCCTTAAAAGTTTCAACAAGGGTGGCGAAAATCGTCCTTAACTTCATTTAACGCGGTATCTTTTAAACTACGCTGCGAATGGTAACTGTACCGGTCCAAAAGTCATCGTAATGTCGGTAACTTTCTTTCCATCCGTCCCCTCCCTCCAGCGTACGAGTATTATCGAATGAAAAGAAAGGGGAAAAAAACGTACACAGCTGTTTAAATGGTATGTTTGTTAGGCTGGTTTATATTCTTTTTGAATTATGAGCCGAAATTTATACCGTTTACCGTGAACGACCGGATTAACGCGCCAGACTCGTAAAACAGCGAATTCGAAAAATATCGCGCATATTTTCGTCCGCCTTAAAATACGCGCGTGAGTTCGCGAAAGAATACCGTACGCGGGAATATATTACTTTTCGCGAACGTGCGACGTGTTTATTTCGCTACCGGATTCCGATTCTTTTCAAGGTTGTTTACTCAGTTCGTGACGGATGATGAATGGTTTCTTGGGCGACGTGTCTTTTCCGATACTGTCGAACTGGTGTTCCGAAGGGTTTGCCTTCGTATTTTTTCTACATTCTGGAGTGCGAATAGATTTCCCATAGACTTTTTACTATTCTTTTCATGGTTAAATGATGATTCGAAACGACCCAGTTTATGGTTATTCGAAGCAAAAAAAAATCGTATTTAAACCAACACCGTGATTTTTTCCCCCTTTTATCCCATTTGTCGTATTACAACAGGCGTTGACATATTTTCAAAAACTATTCGAAAGGGTGATGCCAGATAAAGAGGGTGCAAGAAGATCCGTTCTTACCCTTATTTTATGATTAGGACTCGAACAAATGCGAAATATGTGCGATAAAATTTTATTTACCTATCTAAGCATTGATTTGATCAATGCTTTCGATACAAAATAATGCTACATAACCGTTAATTTTGGATGATCTCGAGAAAAATCAACAAAACCGATAAAACCGAGGGGCAAAAGTAGAAAGTTACTCCTGATGCGACATTTCCAAAACGGCTTAACGATAGTGAAATTCCTTCTCAAGAAAAAAAAATGAAAAATAGGGTGATTTTTTTCCACGATGAATTTATCTTCAAGGTCACTTCACACTTCACAGGCCAATAAAGAGCAAGCAAAAAACCCTAACGAAATATTTTTGTGTAAAAATGAGCGAAAATGCCACAAAAATTCAAACATTGAAAAGTATAGCCACAAAATGAAAAAATCTTCAATATAAAAACATCAATAAATGAAAAAAATAAAGAGTGTCCAAAAAAGAAAAATGACAGAATGAGTAATTTTCAAAAATAATAAATCACGAAAACGCCCAAAAAACATCCTTAAAGAAATGAAAAAAATCTCCACTAATGTGAATTTTGCAAAACTCCACCCTAAACATGATCCACCTCTTTAGCGAAAACAAATTTTTCCAAAGCCTTCGTAGGTCTGTAGCCAGAGAGGGACCAAGTGGCTGAGCATCTCAAGAAAATTTTAAGCCCTCGCTAGCAACATTTTGCATTTAAAACATAAATGCTAACGAACAAAAGAAAATCAAAGCCTCCTCTAGGATTTGTTCAACCCATCTGAAATATTAAGCTGGCTACGGGCAAGAGTCATCGAAAAATTTGCGAATGTTCGATACAGTCATTCTTGACGATGCAAAAACTATCAGCCGCATTATCTACTTCCCACAGTCTTCCAGATTGCCTCTACCACCCCCTGACCCTCCCCCCAGAAAAACAAGAAACAACGAAAAAATGAAAGTGATGCTGGAAAAAAGATAAAATCAAAGAATTAAAAATTAAACAAATAGCGATTATTTCGAAGTCTGAAAATGAAGGCATTTCAAAAGGAGAAAAACTCTGACAAATAAAAGGAGTCCAAAATTAAAAATTCACCCCAAAAAAATAATTTCTTGAGCTTAGAAATGAAAAAATGTCAAAAAAACTGAAAATGATACTGGATAAAGGAGAAAATTTGACAATTAAAAAATAAATAAAAAGCAATTTTTTCCAAGTCTGAAGTGAAGGAATGTCAAGAAGAGAAAAAGCTTGAAAAATGAAAGGAGTCCAAAATTAAACATTTAACCCCCCCCAAAAAAATTTAAGCCCAAAAATGAAAAAATTTCAAAACAAAAAATTGAAAAGTCTCAAGATGAAAAATAAAAAATGAAATTCAAAAATTGAAAATACGGTCAAAAAATGAAATAATCATAAAAAACGAAGAAAATACTAAAATAAAGAATGTTTTAAAATGAATGATATATAAAATTATCAAAAATTATTATCATGAAAATTTTCAAAAAAAAAAAAAAAAAATGAAAATGAAAAAGATCTTCAAAAAACAAAGCATTGAAAAAATGAAAAAGAAACCAGAAAAACGAGAAAATTTAAAGATTAAAAACTAAAGAATTATCATTTTGTGCATGTTCGTAAAATGAAAGCACGTCAGAAAGAGAAAAAGTGTAAAAAGTGAAAGAGGCTCAAAATTAAACAAACATTCACCAAAATAATAATAAAGTCGAAAAGAAAAAATAAGAAAAGTTTTAAGATAAAAAATGTCTTACAAAAAAATAATTTTTTTGGCCTATAAGTGAAAAAAAATAAAAATACATATTTTTTTATTAATTAACGTGCCGTTTACAGGAACTTGGCTAGAGCCAGGAGTTAAAAAATTAAAAAAATATTCGACTCCTGTTGATTTCAAACACATTTCATCGTTAATTTACCAAATTTATCTGGATTGAGAGTCGGCAGGGGAGTAAAGGAATCATTGAACTCGATGAATGTATTCAAAAAATTTGATGACAGGTTTTTTTTGACATCATAAGATGGCGGACACAATTTGGATTTTTTAATACAAGCTCAAATGGTATAACCTGCTCTTCATACTTGAACTAGGCCTTTCGCGAAAGCAACAGCATACTAGATGAAAAAATAATAATAAATGAAAAAAAAGCTATTATAGAAAAAAATGATAATAAAAAAATTATTAATCAATCATTTAAATTATATATATATCAATTTATAAAAAAATCTAATTTTCAAATTAAATATTTAAATTAAAAAAGAGTAAGAAAAAAAAGTTATAGAAAAAATATAATTTATCTTGAATTTAATCGTTCAAATTTATTATTTTTTTTTTAAATTAACTAAAGCATAAATTTTTTTTTTAATTTTTCAAATCAACATTTCTACCTGTTACCTGTTGATTTTTACCGTGCCGTATCCTGCAACTGTGGCCAGAGGCACGGGCCTAATATTGCTTAGGGATTAGATTTTGTGGAGGAGATTAGATTTGGTTAAGAATGAGACAAGTAAGGAAGTGTTTTTGAGTATTGAGGGGAGAGAGTTTGGAAAGTTTAGATGAGTACGTACGTCGGTGTAATTTTGGCAGGTTGTGAGAATGTGGGAGATTGTGAGGGTGATATTGCATTGGTAACATTGTGGGGGATCATCTTTGAAGAATATATGACTATGGGTAAGCATTGTGTGCCCAGTGCGGATACGGCATAAGGCAACTTGGATTCGTCTTGGAAGGTTAATTAAATAGTGAGTATAAAAATTACAAAAATTACCTATTTTGAAAATAATTTTAAAACTAATTGTTTAATTTTTTTTAATCACTGGAAAATACTTAATCTATACCAAATGATGGAAATAAGTCACATTCAAATTAAATTCATGTACGTCCCAAGTCATACCGGCATAACTGGAAATGATGTAATAGATAATTTGGCTAAAAACGCGGTAATAATGTCCCCGATCTTTATCCCAATCCCTAAAGACATTCAAAATTATGTAAAAACTTTAGTTTATAATTTATGGCAAGATTCATGGTCCCAAAATTTAACTAATAAACTCTTCGAACATAAAAAACAAATAACTCCTTGGAAATATCTCTCCCAACTTAATCGATTAGAAGAAGTAAAAATTACAAGACTACGTTTAGGGCACACCAAAATTACACATAACCCCTATACCAAGGAATTAGAGAAACCCCAAATTGTTCCTTTTGTAATAAATCCCCTATAACATCCCAACATTTACTCTTTAAATGCGACTCCTTTCGATTAATCCGAACCACCCTAAAAATTCAAAACACCACTATTGAAGACGACCCTCAACAACTACAAAAAATTATACATTTTCTTAAAACCTCAAAATTATGGACTAAAATCTAAAATCCACCCTTACTGTCCTGAAATTAACAGATACACTGGCGTGATAATCTGGGCAATTACATACGCCAGTATAAATAAATTAAAAAAAAAAAAAAAAAATCACTGGAAAATGAAAATGTAATAGAAAATTTTCGTGCATTACTTTCTCAAAAATAAATCACTAATTGTTCGTTATGAAAATTATAAATATAGAATTAAATTTTTTTTTAGCCAAGTGTTTAATTAAAAAAGACAGATATTAAAAACTGTTAGATTTTTTCCAGAGCCAGACTCACGCGAGTAAATGGAAAATATTTTATGTCATTCGCTCTCGAGAGAATTTGTGATTAAATATGCATATTATTATTATTTTTTTTTTGAGAGCTCAAAGAAGACTTATGAATGCAAATAAAGATGTTAAATATCACTTGGGAATATATGTATATGTATTATTATATCAGAATGGAATTTTTTAAAAACGATTAAAAAGCTAAAGAACTCTCGTATTATGTCTATGTCGACTATTTCTTCATATACGTATTACCAAATGATACTGGCTGCATTTTTTTACTGAAAATCATTTGAAAACTTTTTTTATAAAATGTTTACAAAGGGGAATATTTTCCAATTACTAGTAATTTCCGCAACTATACTCAATTATTTCGTTATTTTAACGTTTCCACTTGGAAAAAATGAATTTCGTATACTACGAAATCTGGCGAAGAATTTCTTCGCCATCGCATCAGTTACACCAACCTTTGCACCAGTGCGTAAACAAGAAGGAAAACCCCCTTTACAACAGACGAAGTAAAATTGACATAAGATCTGCTCGCGTATACCTCCATTCTGTATCAATTACGAGAATTTATTTACACGAATTAACTACGTCGCTTCGGGGCGCCGATTGTGCAGTTGCCGCGGTCGTTCTGACGATTCGAAAAAAATACGCTTTTGTTATAGCAGCGGAAAATTTTAATTGTACATTCATTAAAAAACCATCAGTACGAAATGGACGAGTTTAATTGATTTTTTTTCTTATTTACAAACGACGAACAATACGTTATGTTACGTTAAAAGTCGTAACTTACTTTACAAACAGGGTTACGCTGTAGGATTTTTTTTAAACACCGCATCGCTCTTCGAATATTTATTTTGTATAGAAAAATTCTCCGTTCGTAATGTCCGGCGTTATTTGTTTTAAAATATTTGCTATTTAGTTATTCTCTTCGGATGTCGGCAGTCGTACGATAATTGGAAATTAAAATATTAACATTGGTTCCAGCGGGCAGAGGCAAAAAAAAACCGGTCGCTTGGGTTTCGCAGTCGGTATCCTATATCGTGGATTTTTTCGCCGTTTCGAGTTAAAAAGTAGTTAATTATTTGAACGCGGATGGCGGCCGCGTTTCGTGTAAAATACGAGCCAGTTTCAAGGGTTGCTGTTTATCTTGCGTTTAGGACTACGGTGTAGCGAGCGTTTTACACAACACCGTTATCGAAACTCACACCTTATACGGTACATAAGGCTGCGAGTATGAGAAGACGGTGGCGGGGCGATGATGTCGGCTAAAACCGGAGAGGTCGGTGGTAAAAGATAAAGTGACATTCGGGAAGTAATACTCGGGGGTTGCTTTTATATATATATATAGTCTTGCAGTTTATCACTTTTTGCCAGTCTAAACAAGAATTTGGTCTGGGTCCAGCAAGTAGCCGCACCATTAGCAACGAAGTGTGTCGGCCATTTGGACCGAAGCTTGCCAAGTCAGCAGTTGTCTTCCCGCATGCCTTTTCCTTTCGAGAATTTAAACTTTTTTCTCTCTCTCTATCGTTTCGCCCGCAACGTGTGTATGTATATGCAGGCGGCGTTGTCGCGGTACCGTGTTTAAACAATATATACGCCGCGTAAAAATCGACACTTTTTCTTCCAGACACATCATTAGGCGCATCTTTTATTCGCCAGTTTTGCGCCTTTAATGCCGTCTTATTTTTTAACGCCGTGTTGGTTACCTTTTCGCCTTGCTTTTTTTCGCCTCTCTTACTTCGTATCTTTTTATTGTATACGTACGTTGTATCGAAGACCGCAGAGCGAATGCCCGAAGATTTTCCTCGTGTTAGAAAGTCATTTGAAATAGCTGCGAAGAAATTAATTTTTCAAGTTTTTTTATCGATTACGTATCTTACTCGAAAGATCGTCAAGGCAAATGATCGATTATTGATAGCCCAATTGATTGATCAATTACTCGTCGACGGTACGACTGAGAAACTTGCTCACGTAACTGAACTGGACTGAACGTTCATTCGTCAATATACGATCAATAGTAAATATTAACCTAGAGGGCTGAAATTTTTTTTACATTCTACTGGTATCATTTTGCAACGACTGAACCAGGTACACGTTCAATTTTTCAAAACAGTGAAAATCCACCCACTCAAGTCAATATTCAATATTGCATGCAGTATTTATATTTTTTGATTTGAATATCGATTCAATTCAATTCAAACGCCTTCATTTGTGATACATATCATCTTATTAATTTTAATTGAAAGTTAACATATATTCATCACTGTCTATCATAGCAGTTTTTGGAGGGGGAGGGGGGAGTGGAGGGTATGGGTATGTAACGCACCAAGAGATTTTTTCAGGTGTTTTTCTAATCAAAAATATAACGAGCAGGAAAGAACCCAACACTTTTCTGATACATATCAACTTTTTGGTAATTTTAAACAATTTAATTCACTTTATGGAACTGACTCCCCCCCTCCGCCCCAGCAATGATCCTAAAACCGGCACTGCTGTCCATTGGTGCCTACACGAGCCAGTCTGTTGCCACTCTACTAAATTGTGTGTATGGTAAACATTTTTGGAGCGAGTCCCCACATCTGATTTGTTGGTGCCTTCTTTTTTTTTTGCATCCCAGAATAAATTTTATAAGCCCATCCATATTTTAGATTTTATTTATTTATTTTTATTTTTTTAATTCCTAATAAAGAACGAATTACCGAATTTTGAAAGCCCCTCAATTTATTTCCTTATCTTTTAATTAAAGCCCAGGGGTGTGACCCATATTATTATTTTTTATTATCATGACCTTTATTTGATTTATTTGTATTTTGATAATTTTTACGCTAAATATACCGAAAAACATTTTTTGTTTTTAATTTCTTTATTAAATCAAAAAAATTTTTTTTTCTATTTTATTATTATTCAGGGCGTTATGTTTTTCTAAAAAAAAAAATTGTGATAATGGAACACAGGGGCGTAATGAGGACATTCTTCAGGGGGGGGGGAGAAAACCAAAAGTTGCCTTTTTTTTTTTAGTCATCAAAAAATTTAAAAATAGCTGTAATAATACTGGTCAAGTTTACCAACTTTACACTAAAACTCAAATTTACCAACTTTCAAAAGCCAAGAGAACTGCGTCCTAGTTGTGCGCTATACATGATATAAGTTGGCATCAGTTCGAATTTATTCGAGTTCTTATTTTTCCAAAAGAAATTCAAGTTTCCAATTTCAACGTTGAACAATTATAAATTTCCCAACTTTTCAAAACACCTGGGGGGGAGCTTAGTTACGCCCCTGATGGAACATCAAGTCCACTAACAAACATGTTCAAAATTTATGTAGCATAGTTATTTTACCAGGATTATAATACCATTCATTTCCACAAAGTTTGAAGAAATGCCCCCCTCCCTCATGGGCTCATGGATATTTTGGGAAGGACACGTATATTGTAAGAATCTTCACTTAACAGAAATTATAATTGTTGGAAAAAAAAACTAGCCACTAATGCATATTTTTAGTGAATTCAGGGTAAATGTTTAGCCCAATACTGTCAAAAAAATGGAAAAAAATTTTCATGTGAAGTAGCACACCACTTTAATGTATAAACAGGTAAACAATAATGTTGAGAAATGTTCGAAATAAGAAATTTCATATGTTTAAGACTCAAGTAAATTATAACGAAAAAGAAATAATTTCTTAGATCACTTATAGGGGTAAAAAAAGGAGTAAATTTTTATTCTCAATTTTTTGGACCTAAAATGAACCGAAACCGAAATCAGAAGGAAATTGCTGGACCCTTAACCAGAACTAAAATCGAATCCAAAATCTTGAACCTAGAACCTGGAACTGGAATCAAAATCAATCTGATTTTTCAGCCTTGCTATCGCTTTACTTGATTATCAAAATATCCATGGGTAATAATTACAACATGATTGGGGGGGGGATGGGGTAGAAATTTTCAAAAGTTAGACTTTTTGTATTTTTTGCAGTTCTTTGAAGGACAAAAAGCTCTAAACAATTTTAATGTGTGAGGGTGTAGGATATTTTGTTGTTTTTTTTTTAGTTTTTTGAAGGAAATACAAAAAAATTTTAAATTGGAGTTTTTTTGTTTTTTTGTTTTGTTTTTTTTTTTTTTTAATAATTTGTTATAGTGCCGTCTATAACTCCCACGGTTTTTACGCCACTCTCACGGGAAAGTTAGTTCAGATGAGGTGAAAAAAGTTGCTTCTTTTGAGGAAGGTGAGGACTGTGAGGATGTACTAAAAATCGTCAGTAATGGGGTAGGATAGTTGGGAACTTTCAAAGAGTACCAAATACCTCGAAAGGAAGGGCACTCATGTAGTAAATGTACAATGGATATGGGGGAGTTATCACAGAACTGTCAGTTAGGAGGTTCACGAATTCCTGAAAAGAGATGGCTGCGTGTGACTTCTGTATGACCGATTCGAACTCTGGTTATGACTACTTGTTCTCGTCTGTTTAATGAAGTCAGAGTTTTCCAAGAAGCTATTGATTTTTTATGGAAGGAAAATTTGGTTAGAATTTGGGTCCAGCATGGTGACCATTTACTTGTTATTTTCTTCAGAAATTCGTAAAAAATACAAAATGCTTAAATGTTGAAAATTTCTAGCTCCCAAAATTCATTAAAGTGATTTGAGGCTCGTTTTTTCCGATGCACAGTTTTATGCTCTATTCAACGGCCTAGTTACGATTTCGAGTGGAAAAGCTGAAATGCATTTTGAATCGATATTTTTTATTTTTTTCGCGAGAGAAAATTGAAAAAATGGCACTATACGCTCATAAATTCGTGATTAATGGTTCAAAATCAAAAAAAAATTTAGTGTATCGTTTTTGAGATATTCTTTTCAATTTTTCGATTCTCATGCCGATCCGAGCACTAGAAGTATTTTCATTTCTTTTATCAAATACAGTACGACCAAAATTCTCCCTCCCTTCCACCTGGAAACGATGCTTTGAGCGGTTTGTCTATGGAGGAATCCTGGTTTCTAGTACACCAAAGTAATTATAGAAAATTTTTCTGCTGAAATTTGTCGAGTAGTGATAATGTTATTGAAATATCGATTATCAAATATCGAAATATCGAATAATAGCCCAAGAAATATCATAACTGTATTGAGATAATGTGATATCAATCATCAATACCTATGATAGGCTACCTCGAGATGATAATTAAAAATACAAAAATACCTATGACAGCAATCAGAATATCGATCATTCGATTATGGAAACTACAACATTTACTGTGAAACATTGACAGTCCAAAACAATTTAAAAATCGGAACCGAAATAATAATCTTAAAAAAACTGAAACCGGCACCAAACTACGATTAAATTATGGAGTTCCGTATTCTTAATCTTACTTTTTTGGCTTTGCAGTTTTCACATTCCACAACAAAGGCACTTCTCAACTTATTCAAGGCTGCAAAACCGGAACTAAACTGGAACCAGAGCTCTACAAATTCCAAAACGATTTCAAAACTGGAGCTAGAACCAATCTGGAACCAAACATGAATCTGGAACCAGAACCAAAACTGGAACCATAAACACGAACCCAGACGTGGGGCCAAAATATTCTGGTTTTGCAACCTTGTTATTTGATGAAAATTCGATTATTGCTATTAAATTTTCAAATAAGTAAGTATCGATGATTAATACAAGAAATACGAAAGATCGGTCCGAAAAAATAGAAATACTGATCGCACATACATACAATTACATAAAACATCACTATTCGATAACTGATTAACTGAGACTGCGACTACCGATAGACAGCAGAGTTGCTCTAGATTTAGAATCAATCGACTCCCAAACCGATATTGCTCTCTAAGTCAAACTCGAGTCCTAAATTACGATTTTCAGATGACTTCGAAGTCACTCGGAACTCCGAAATCATGTTTTAAGGATTACACTCCAGAGTCAAGAATGTAGTTGGAGTCTAGTATTGATAACTGTTCTGAAGTGGAGTGTAAGCTAAAGTCAACTGTTCGCTACTTTGATAACGGAATGAAGACAAACTTTGCTCTGGGTTCTAAATAAAATGGCTCCAAACTGACTCCAAAACTGATACTGCTCTGGAGTCAGGCTTGACTGATAAGTAAGCTTTTCAGACGACTTCGTGATTAGTCAAGAGTCAGAACTCAGCAGTCATGTTTCAAAAAGTGCTCTGGAGTCGAAGTCAAAAAGCGGAGTAGGAGTCAAGTTTAAAAACTACTCGGAAATCAAAATTGGAGCAAGAGCCCAGTGTTGCAACTGCCGTGAAGTCGAGTGGAAGTCGAATAATGATAAAAATTGACTGTTTTATTGCATATTTAAATTCGAATTCTATGATTGAGATTGAAGAAAAACGGGCGATACAACACCAGTGTACAGTTGAGTAAGTTATATTATTCTTTCTGTAAGTCATTTCTTCAAAACATAATCTAAAATACTTTTATGAAATGTATGTTTTCTAGTATGAATTACGCTGAATTTTCCCGGGGGTATCATCTTCCGGCAGACGATTCGGACAGCGGTTTAAGTGCAGATTCATCTTACGAGGGCGATCTGTGCGACACCTCCAATTTAGTCGGAAACAAAAAAAGAAGTTTCATTAGAAGACTGGAGCGACGATTAAAATTTTTGCTTTTACCTTCCCTTAATGGTGTTCCAGCACCATACGGCTCAGAACCAATGATTGTTCTAAGAGGCAAATTAATTACCAATTTTAAAAGTGCGGGAGTCGAACCATTAATTTATGAAACATGGTTTATTCGTTAGTAACAAATAAATAATTTGTTATCATGATGGTATTTCCGTTTTTCTTAATTCTCTAGTTAGTCAGATTTTTTACAGAATTCATCGATTATGCAGTAAGGAAATTAAAATAAATCGCAGTATTTTAGGTAACAACTACTGAAGGTTCAAATTTAGCCTAGATTCGGAATTAAAATGATTCCAAATTGATTCTGCAAATGGCAATGCTTCCATGCATAATTGGACTCAAGGCCAAGCTTTTCAAACTAAAACAAAGCTTCTGAAAATTACTCCATAGTTATATTTTGAAAATGGTATGCCAATCAAATAGGAATGGAAGGATAAATTCTAGTTAAATCTGGATCTTTAATTAATCAATTGTAATACTGGTTATTTCGCAGCTGAAATATTCATATTTTTCAAAACCTCCGACACGAAATACCTGGATAAAAAATGTTCACGTACTCCAAAAAAGTAAATGTACAAAAATTGCACCACAAATACCATAAAACACTATAGTCCGTGGAATAATATGTAATTGCATCAAAATTCAAATGAAACTACATCGCGACAATCCGCGAAAATTTCATCATTCATACATGATTAAATAAACGAACGAAATTTATAATTAAAAAAAAAACTCTGAAAAATTTTACCGCGTTATGATAACGCCCGAAAAATATTCACTTTTGTTTAGTCTCGGCCAATTTATCCATCTTCTCCAACAACTCTTTTTCTTCTTCCAGTAACTTTAATCGTTCACTTTTGGACCCCGGGTAGTATTTATTTTGGGGCGACTTCTCGATCTCCTCGAGCTCCTTCTTCTCCTTTTCGATAGCCGCTAAACGTATTTTACGAGAAATCTGATTGTATTTTTTCAACGACGACGAAAATTCTTCGTCTTCTGCAATCGATCAATGTTAGTTGAAAAGTCGAAGGTGGCCAAATCTACGTTCAATAAATTAACCACAATCTTACCCGGTTCGGAGTCGGAAACGGTCAATGGTTGGTTCGCATTTCCCAGTTGCCTAAGATTGACAATCGAAGCGAATTAGACTTGGGAAATGGTCTGGCGAAATTAACCGCGTTAAAATGATTCCTCGTTACTTACCCATCTTTCGTGTTCAAGTCGTCCATCTCGATTTCTTGTTCCGTTTTATTTTTGTTCGACATGATTACAGATGTACGGACTTGAAATTTCGCGAAACTTTCGAATACTTTGTTACCGACGAGTCGAGTTATAAGAAGAGATGTCTTTACATTAGGTAAATATAAACAACGATCGAGGTAATATTTTTAGCGGCCATTTATATCTCCTGATCCGTAGCAGCTCTGAAGTGGCCCTTTGACTATACAGTATATGGACCGCACGAACTCCATTCCCATAGTGGTTAAAATTTCTGCCAATATTATATCACTACCTGCGTCTATTTTCTCCCCTCAATTCTCTTCTGCTTGCGCAAACGTCTGAGTTCACCAACACAGCCACAATATTAACAGTAGTTGCGCATGCGCAGATGCATTTATGGCATACCTTTAATTAATTACTTTGGCACACAAGTTTTCTACACATCGAACGGTCCATATACTGTATAGTCAAAGTGGCCTCAGTATGATCCTTTGACTATATACCCCTGGACCACTCGAACTCATTGTTTAGAATTTCGACCATTTACGATGGACTGATTCACCTATTCACGTAATGTAAATTCGATGGCTAAAATGACACCAACACGTACAACGTATAGTCGACGAAAGCAACTGCGCATGCCGTATAGCGCAAAGTACTGTTTATAGCGTTTATCACAGCTGTTTGATAAGGAAAATGCTGCTCAAATACGCAATTGAAGTATGCTGTGAAGTTGAATCATAGTTATTATAATTGTATTAAGCATTTTCACGCATGCGCAGTAACAAATTTCGTCGACCATACGTTATGTTAATCAGTCCATTCTATATGGTCGAAGGTTTAGAATAGCACAAATTTCTGTCGATATCAAATGAACGCTCTCAGACCAAACTGCGTCTGCGCATGCGCGAGTTCTAAGTTATCAATATTACTTCGAGTTTCGAGTATAACAAGTTCAACTGGTATCAGCTGTTCCTGTTGTTATCTTTAAATAGCGCATGCGCAGACGTATTTTGCACTGAGAGTGTTTACTTGATATCGACAGAATTTTTTTTTTACAGTTCGAGCGGTCCAGGGGTATAAAGTCAAAGGTATGACCATAAAATATTTTACGATAATTTTTCAGCTGAGTTGTTAACTCTATAACGATAGCTATTACAGCCTACTTGATTGGGGGGGAGGGTGGGTCTTCAAGTTTTTTTTGAGACCATTTGTAATCATCTGACAAATGTCCAACTTTTGGTATACACTTTTCCCCACGCGTAGCACCGGTGGATATTCATGATATTCGTTCAAAACTAGCGAGAGTTTCTTCTTAGAAATCTAACGACGATAGCATTTGGTTTTTTCGAAAAAATTCAAAATGGTGGATCACTCAAATTTTAAGGGGGTTGGAGAGAGGACAAAAAGCTCAAATATTTTGTTTTTGATCTCATATGAAAGAGTGAGTCGCGGACACAAACATATCTAAATTTCAGCTTCCTAAGTGCATTTAAAAGGTAGTTTGAGTAAATAACGGTTTTTTGAGGAAATTTCAATTCATGAAATTTTTTAAATTTCTTATATCTCCTCACCAAATCAATCCAGAGGGATTAAACTTTGTGTATGAAGTTGATTAGTGACCAGAATATGACCTCGTGAATTTGAGTCAAAATGGTTCCGAAATGGCGGATTTTCAAAATTTGAGTACAGCTTGAGAAGCCTCAAGTTGGTAAAAATGTAATTATGTAATATGAACTCATATGATTATTGGGAATAAGAAGTATGCTATATCTACAATTCACTTCTATACATGATGTTGGAGGGGAGAAGGAGTGGATACCGAGCTCAAAAAGTGGTGGGGGTAAAAGAGAGGTGTAAAATTTTTTATTGCGGTTTCATACGATAAAATGAGCCCAAGTGACTAACTTATTCTGATTTTAGCTTCACAACTGAATTTAGAGGGAGTTAGATTATAAAACGACTTTTGGAGGGGAAATTGCTGCGGGAAATTTCACGAATCTTCCATATCTGGTCACCAAATTGGCCTAAAAAAATCAAACTTCGTGTGTAGGATTAGTTAATGACTAAAATATGATCTCTTCAATTTGGGTCAAAATGGATCGAAATGCCGAATCATAATGATCTGAATAGTTATAATTTGAGAAATATATGTTCATATGATTATTTCATCGCAAGAAGCACTAAGTTTGTTGCAAATTCAACTTCTCAAATGGTTTTGGAAGGCATAGAGGTTTTTAGACTTGGTATTGGGTGTGGCCTTTAGTCACGAAGAGTTTAGCAACATTATTACCAAACCAGAACAAGCCCCAGTTAAAAACTCAGCTCCAGTAATGCGGGATGGCTGCTTACTTTTTTTTTTTCAAATTTATAGATAAGCAAATCCACATCACGATCGTTTCACTTTCATCGGCGCAAATCACGAAATACCATTTCGTTCGAAATTCATCGACATCATGCACCTTAACACCACCCCTCCAGAATTCTCGCGCCGCGTCGATATTACGACCCTTAAAAACGACGAAAAAACGAATACCTACGGGTGGTACCGAAAAATAAAAAAAAAAATAAAGAATGAAAAAAGCAAAGATTCATCATACTTTTTAGGTAAATTTCTTTAGAATTTTTAATAAATTCTTTTAATATAAAAGTACGAAGGCGGAATGGTTAGATGAAAGAATGTCCGTAGATTAAAATGATTAATCGCAGCGTTGCCGGATTTTTTAATTAAAAATTAACCAATGATGAATGCGTCGCAGTGACAGTTACACAAGTGTATGGGCAAATGCTATTACTTCATTTCGCACAGCGAACAGAATGAAACAATCACTTTCTACCGCTAGCGTTTTGTTTTACCTCGTCTTTCGATTCCTCCCTTTTATCAATTTACCCCGAGTCCGCTAATTTTTCTTTCGCTTTCCTCCCACGCCCCGTTCCTCCGCACGAAGACGTAAAAACGACCTTATAGATAAATAAAAACGTTAAGGCGAAACAGATGTTCCATTTTTTATCGGAAAATACAAATAACGCGATTAAGATTTACCATAGTAATTTGCATGTGCGAGTTGAAATTCGATTCTCCATTCGGGGGATTAATTTTATTAATCGGCTTCGTTCGTCGTACCGTCGATTCTCGATTTTTCAACTACCGCCGAAGCGAAACCTGCGGCGAAATTTTTTTCCCACTCGCGAGAAAAACAATTTCTTCGCATTTTCTAATCGCCGTCGGTAATAAATTTTTGTTTAGCGCGAAAAATTAATACCTACGTGATGGCTCAAAGTAAACGAGGTTTTTTTTATTTATTAAAGGAACCGTCGAGTGTAATTGTATTGTAAACGAGTATCGTGAAACGTGCTCTTGAACGGAACGTTTTCAAAGTAAGTATCGCGAAAGGGTTTGTTGCTTTATAATCGTTCGTCTCGAGTAAAATAGTTTCTTTGATATTGAACAACGTTAACATTATTACGTACTTTGTTCGTCCTATCTGTGTATCGGCATCCGTGTCAATGATGCAGTCGATGCTCGCTAAATATAACTTTTGGTATTCGCCGCTATTATGCTGAACAGGGTCACCGAGCGGAGCGAAAGGGAAGTGATGGTGATAAATTATGAAACCATCAAAGGGAGCTGGCTGGAGTTCGTTGAATTATTGTTTAATAAAAAAAAAATCAAAAAATCCAATAAAAAGGAAATTTATAAAAATTCAAAATACGTCCAAAAAAGATTAAGTTGAAAAAAAAAACGAAAACAGCAACGCTGCATTCTTATAGTTCAATTTTTAATACAGGCATGTTCATTCGCAAATGATACAGTGAATCTTTTACAATTACGCATATGTGGGCGTGCATATGGAAAGAGCTTACCTTGTATCTAGTTAGCACCAGATTCATATACTAGACAATATTACAAGTTGATTAAGACCATTTCCAGCCAATTTGGCCAGATAGAGCCCAAAAAAATGAATTTTGAATTTTGAGATAATTGTACTTGAAGTTTTGCAAACCTGAAAAAAAGGCTCTTTGAGGTCGGCAAATAATGTTGCTAATGCCTTCATGAATACATGCTACACCAGATACCAAGCAAAGTCGTGCAGAGAAAATTCCGACCTAGGACAGGGTCATAGAAGCCCCTCCCCCCAAAAAAAGGTCGTGGAGGTAAAGGCAGATGTTTAGCGCTGATGAGTGAAGTCGCGAAGCGCGGGCCCTCAGTGGGCCCTGAAAAAAACTCGAGCCCGGGGAAACCTCCCCCTCTTTCCTCCACCCCCTCTGCTCAGGCCTGATACCAAGCTTAAGAAATTAAATTTAGAACAAATGTAGCATTTCATGGCATGCAATAATCATAAATGAACACATATTTTTCAAATTATAACTACTTGAGCCCCCTCAAATTACATTGAAAATTTTTATGATCCGCCATTCCGTATCGATTTTGACTCAAATTAAAGAGATCATATTCGGGTCATTAACTTCGACATTAAATACCGTAAGACTCTTACCCTTCATACGAGTACTATTTATCTATATTCCAAATAGGGAGTCAATCCATCACGTTTTACTCGAGTTATCGTCGGAGAATGAAAACCTCGAACTTTCAGAAAATAAAACGTACCAATTTATTGGGCTTTTTACATAAAATTGCATAACAATCATAATTGTAGAGCTTAAAATTTACAACCACCTAATTGCTATTCATTTTCCTCTCCGACACGTCGTTATTGAGATTTAAAAAAAAAAAAAAAAACTAAAAATTATCCAACGTTCAAAAGCTCAACTTTCGGTAAACTTTGGTGAAAAATAGATGGAACCAAAGTTGTAGAAAATGAAATTTCCTATAACTTTGTTTCCATACATTTTTTCTTCACAACCCTTCATTCCCGAGATATATGCATAAAACTGAAAAAGCTTCAAGATCAACTTCAAAAACAGTAGGACTCTTAAGCTCCACTTCTACTTATCCACTAAATTTAGAGTCAATCCATTAATTTTTATTCAAGTTTTCGTTAGAGAACGTGAATTGAAGAAAATTACAAAAAAAAACAACAACAACACCAACAAAAACATAGCGAATGCATAAATGAATTTACTTAAGAGCAAAGTCCATTAAGAAACATAAAAGTGATATAATGATATTATAGAATTCCATAAAGAGCCCATCACCAAATTTTCAGCAATTTTCACCAAAAAATAAAAAATAAAAGTATATCCTTATATCCTTATACGTGTATAAAAAAGTGAACATTTGCCATTTATGATTATAAATGACTAGAAACACAAAAATATATGAAATATTCTCCTCCACCGAACTATCTTTCCAAACCAGGTAAGCTATAATTACTATCTATCGTTTTTAATTAAAAACTCATCTAAAAAAGATGAAGAAAGTGCAAAATTACAAAATCAAAAATACAATGATTCAGCATTAATAAAAATAAAAAAAATAAAAAATACTAGTACTAAATAATTAAAAATGAAAAATCTTTTCAAAAATTGAAGAAAATAATAAATTATGCTATTTAAAAAAAAACAAATGACAAAACTTTCACTTTCTATTTTTTTTAATTTTGTTTCCATTAGGAATTTCTTTTTTTTTTCGAAAATAAAAATCATAGGTAAAAATTTTTATTTCATCTAGAGGGTTCCAAAATTGTTGCTACCTTACGCCTATGGTTGATTTTCGATGAGCCCTAATTCCGAAATTATGTGAGACTTGTAGACATCATCTTCTTGTGTTTTTTTTTTTTTTACAATTTTTGCAATAATTCACCTACATAATGGAAATCCTGCATTTCTCTCAATTAAAAAATCCCTATCCCATTAAAAGTGCCAACAATCGAACGAACTCGAAGTACCGATAGCCACGGTATGGAAAACTCGCCAACACCATTAACACCTTATATAGGCGCCGGCTATAGGAAATATTGACGTGCCAGATAGTAAAAGTAGAAGGACCTTTTTTTAGAATTAGCTATTCGGCTATATGTTATTTTAACGCCTCCAAAGGTAAAGGAAGAAAAGTACATAGCATATAATAACGTCCCGAAGAAAAAAAAAGTTTCATATTAAAAGAAGTGCTCTGGCTTTTCGATAAAACGTGAGACACAATTTCCCATGGAGGAAAGGCATCTTTTCGGAAGTTATACTAATATATTATGGACGAAATGTAAACAGAAATTTTGCAATTTCAACTCCGCTCACGTTATATTCACACATCTTGCAGTATTACATTAGACAAACTGGAAATCGCTCCCCGTAGATAGCTACATTCTAAAAACAATGTTTCAGTTCTCGCAACTTTTACGGCGTCTTTTTAAAATTTTGTATCGTCCACGCGTAATACAGATGACAAAAAGATTATAAATTGCAACTCGACTAAGGTTATAGTCGGCCGATCTTTTCTCCTTCAAACATGCACGCGTCGATGTTGGAGCGCTTGATTGAATTTTTGACCAAACTTCGACTCGTATTCGTGTACTTTATTTGCTGGAAAATCGAATTTTTCGCATTTCTCGTACGACTGAAACAGGACAGGGATGCGCGGCAGGGAAGATTTTTTTCAAGGATCTTTGGAAAAAATACCTATTTTCAATATCTTCAGGCATTCTTATTTCCTTCCTTTCTGAGCCTGTTTTTTGTGCGCTTTTCAGTAAGACCGTCGTGGGAATAAGAAGAGGAATAGAATTACTCCGCAGGTTTTAATTTCATGAGAGATGTTTTAAAATAATTTAACGCCGAAAAAAAACGCATCAAAAAATCTACATAAAAAAAAATTAAACGTTCAGCGATAAAAAATTTGAAATTGTACACAACTGTTGGCATTACTGGAACTGAGCTTTTAATTTAGGCATGTTCAGATTTTGAAATAATTCGCTTAACCTCTTGACTTCCATACCTGGTAACGAAGATGGAAAACCTTACCCGAGCTCTATCTATGTCTTCTTCCAAAATACGAAATTTGATTTGCGTTATTGTATGGTATTCTTGACCATAAAAATCATACGAACTTCTCGCTGAACTTAAGCGTTTTTGAGTATATTTAATGAGGTACCAAAATTAGTAAACATTAAGGCTTTTCATCAAACCGGTAGCTTACTCAAACGCCTTAAAATTGGTAATCGTTTGTTGATTTTATCTCATTTTTGTATTGTTATACTGACAACAACTACTTCACTTCGTAGTATGATGTCAATTAAACAAGGCTATTTCCCTCTCTCTTTTTCCGAAATCACGTGGGCTGAAATAGCTTAATTTTTCATTGAAAACTCAGCTAAAAATGAAAAATAAGTAATGTAATATAATGTAATGTAATGCAATGTAATGCAATGCAATGTAACGCAACGCAACGTAACATAATGCAATGTAATGCAACGTAATGCAACGTAACGCAATGTAAGGCAACGTAATGCAACGTAACGCAATGTAAGGCAACGTAATGCAACGTAACGCAATGTAATGTAACGCAATGCAATGTAATGTAATGCAATGCAATGCAATGCAATGCAATGTAATGTAATGTAATGCAATGCAATGTAATGCAATGTAATGCAATTTAATGCAATGTAATGCAATGTAATGCAATGTAATGTAATGTAATGCAATGTAATGTAATGTAATGTAATGCAATGTATTGTAATGCAATGTAATGTAATGTAATGCAATGTAATGTAATGCAATGCAATGCAATGTAATGCAATGTAATGCAATTTAATGCAATTTAATGCAATGTAATGCAATGTAATGCAATGCAATGTAATGTAATGTAATGCAATGCAATATAATGTAATGCAATGTAATGTAATGTAATGTAATGCAATGCAATGCAATGCAATGCAGTGTAATGCAATGTAATGCAATGTAATCTAATTGGTAAGGAAATGGTGAATGGGAGAGTGTAAGGGAGGGAAAATATAATAAACCAATGCACAAAAAATTACGAGTCAAATTATCTAATTTTGTTTAGTTTTTCACGAATAACTTTTGAAAATACCTTATTAAGTAACATTTTTGAAAATTGTTTAATAAATTGAGGTACACCCCTACAATATGTGATCGATACAAACCTTCATGATGGCCCAGATATTGAAATAAAAAAATAGTAAACTAAACTACAATATGTAGTGTCATTGGCTACTTCATTTTAATTTCGTATATTTCATTTCAATACCAAGGCAACCATGGAGGGGTAAGAGATACCTATAGCATGTTATAAATTTGTTCAACAGTTTTGAAAAGAGTTACTTGGTTAGGCATTTCGAAGAATTATTCTTGAAAAACTAAAAAAATTAGATAATTAGTCACTGTTTTTGTATTTATTTCACAATATTTCCTCTTCTACCCCTTCTAACCTTACTATTTTTTAACCAATTACATTATATTGTATGTTGTATATATTGACGCAAATTGCACAGGTCGATCATCAATGATCACGAGGTATTAATTTTCAAAGTATATCGTTATCATTTTAAAACAATATATTTCAGCTTCTTCAATATTTTGTTTAGGCAAATATCATTACGTTTACTCTACGACAGCGGACAATTTATCACACGAAGGGATCAAGATGATTCGCGAAGGGCATATAGATATCGTAGTGGGCAATTGGGCATTGACCAATCAACTATAAATGTCCACCCCTTACTCCAACCCTATTTTCCAAATCAGTTAGGTAGTAATAGCTTAATTTTTCATAAAAAAAAATTCGCTAAAAATCATTTTTAAAAAAGAAAAATTACGTCTAATAATCAGAGAAAAGTTAAAAAATACTAATTTTTCAAGGGGACATTTCATTACCTTATTTAATTTGTAGTTCTAAAAAAATTTCATCCGAATGGTCTAAGACATCTTTTCATCTTCGATACCGCCTGATTTTCGATGATTCGTTTTTGAAAAATTACAATCAAAATACATCGCAAGCCAAAGTGAATATGAACCCTTAGGGATGACATTAAAGAAAAAAATCTGATCAATTTATTAAAAAAAAAGTGAACTTCGCCCTTCATTTTTAGTATTCTTGGAATTACCTCAAACCGAAGGAGCGGAAACGAGGAGTAATTTGCGACGGTTAAATCTCGTCTAAACGCCTGCCTCCGTTTAAATGCACAATCACAAAATCTCGGTATTACTGTCGCATATACTTAAAAATCCAGCAAACATGGTGAACTTGTATAAACAATTCGTTAAAATTATTCTACTCGTTCATTAGGAATCAGAGACGACGGAATGCACGACGGTGACGCTGGAGTAAAGGAGCAAAAACGAGACGTCGAGAAAATCGCATAGTCGAACGGCAAAAGGAATAAAACGCGGAAAAGCTAAACACAGTAAAAATCTCGGTAACTTCATTATCGGTTAGGTATTCAAATAAGGAAACGAAATAGAAATAAAAACAAAAAAAAAAAAAACAAAAAAACTCCGAAAGAAACCGCCGAAGAAGAAGGAGAAAAAAGGCAGCGAATGAAACAATAAAAAACCCACCTCGAATCGCGCTCGCTATAGAAATTCGAACACAGCAAATAGTATGTTTTGGCGGTCGGCAGTTTTGATTAAAATTCAGAAGAGGAAGCTAATACAACGAATTTGCATAAGGCAGGAGTTTCAGTTTGTTTCATTGGAAATGCGAGAAAGCAATTTCAGTTCACCATTAATCAATAATTGGCTTTTGTTTTATGCTATTAAAAGAAGCAAGAAACATCTTGGATTTACAATAGTCGGATTTAAAGGGGTTATGGGTGGAAGAGGGGCTACAAACAAGATGAGATATTTCACCCTTTGCCGTGCGGCTGCCGAATACGGACGAAGTGGCGGTGGTATAACAACAAGCCCTGTGGGCTTCGCCGCCTTCTGCCTACCCCGCCGTTTACCTCCTATATACTCTAACTACTAACGACCCTTGGGAACAATTGACTCAATATGCGCTTTCTACTTTACCGCCACCGTTTCGCCGTTTCGCTCCCGCCGCCCTTCGTTTTCTATACCGATTCTGAAAGTTTGATATGTCGTTCATTTCGCGCTACAACTTTAAAATAACCATACCGACTGCAGTTACGTACCTCGTTCCGGAGCCTGACGTGCGTCCGAAATAGCGTTTATTAATGCGTGTAGTTATGCGGTTCACGCGTTAATTTTTCCTCCCCATCGTAGACGCGTCGTTAACGCGGCGTGATTGCGGTTAGCGGTTAGCTAAAAACGTAATGATGCGTTTATTCATTTTTTTTTGGGGGGGGGGCGTTCTGATTGCGCATTTTTACTGACCTATGGTCGAAGTCTAGAGTGTTTACTTCGTCCATAAAATTTCTTAGAAATACGTACTATCCAGTGAATGACTGATTAAGTTGGTGCTCAATAATATTATTAAAAGAACAATAAATGAAAAAATCAACTCCATGGCAGACAAAAAAGATGTAGAAAAATAAAATTAGAATGATTTTAAAATAAAAAAAAAAACAACTTCAATTCACGCTTTATAAATATTTAAAAAAATAAATACACGCGGTTTATAATTGTTTCAGAATTTTAATTGTACTACTGTACACCAAGCCTCTTTATTTTCTGGAAACTATAAATAATTATTTGCCCAAAACTGGTATTATTAATTAGCAAATGTACGCTCATAGTCTAACTAACATCCTCGATTCCTCACCCATTTCAAACCAGTTCATACTTCATATCTATTATTGTACAATGAAAATGAAAATTTCATGAGTTTGTGGTTGAAATATCAATGATGAATTGGTTACCGAATCAGTTTGCTGCAAATTTTACCTATGAAAATGTTTGGTGATTTGTCTACCTTATGCACCTGAAATATTAAAATCATGGGTCGACTTCACGAACTTCCTTTTGTCAATTGTTCTCACGAAATTGGCAACGAATTTACTTCGTTTGTGCAGCCTTCAGTTTCAAGGAAGCGAAGAGCCAGCAAAAATTCTGTCATTTGTTTCCGTTTCATTTGTGTATGCACTAGTTTCCTTCATATAGAAACTAGTTCAAGGTAGGAGGAGGTAATGAAGAGATTCGGCATTTCTTATAAAATTTTAGAACATAACTTATGTCATTCGTTTGCACTTGGTTTGTGCCCTTATTTATTTCGTTCGAATTTGAGGAGAAAAAAAGCTAGAGAATTAGCCCCATCTTTATAGAATTGAAACTTTCTTTCTCCTTCCTCTACATAAACAAAATAGATGCGTGCACAACTGTCCACAAATATATATATAATAGGTTTACCTTGAAGGTCATCAATTAAAATGCCAAATAATTTGCCTACGTTCAATGCCTAAAATATTTATAAGGAAAAAATATAATGAATAAGTCACATAATCGGTTTGCCATAAATATCACTTATCAAAATGCTAAATAACTTGCTCACGTACAGTGCCTAAAATATTCTGAAAAAATTTGATGAAAGTTGCATAACGAGTTTGTAGTAAGTGTATCACTTATCAAAATGCCAAACAGGGGCGTAACTAAGGAGGGGGATGGGGGAGCTTCCCCCAGGTGTTTTGAAAAGTTGGGAAATTTATAATTGTTCAACGTTGAAATTGGGAACTTGGAATTTCTTTTGGGAAAATAAGAACTCGAATAAATTCGAACTGATGCCAACTTATATCATGTATAGCACACAACCAGGGACGTAGCCCGCTTGGCTTTTGGAAAGTTGATAAATTAGCAGTATTATTATAGCTATTTTTAAAATTATTGAAGACTAAAAAAAAAAAAAAGGGTCAAAAGTTGGTAAAATTTCATGGTATTAGTTGGCAATTTTTAGTTTTCTCCCCCCCCCCTGAAGAATATCCTTGTTACGCCCCTGATGCCAAATAATTTGCCTACCTACAGTATTTAAAACATTCAGAAGAAATATGACAAATAATTTGCCAAACTTCCAGAGCCTAAAATATTCTGAAAAAATTTGACGAATAAGTTGCATAATCAGTTTGCCGTAAATATCACTCGTCAAAATACTAAATAATTTGCCTACTTTCAGTGTCTAAAATATTCTGAAAAAATTTGACGAATAAGTTGCATAATCAGTTTGCCGTAAATATCACTTATCAAAATGCCAAATAATTTGCCTACTTACAATGCCTAAAATATTCGGAAAAAATATGACGAAAGTTGCCTACTTCCAGGGCCTAAAATATTCTGAAAAAATTTGACGAATAAGTTGCATAATCAGTTTGCCGTAAATATCACTCGTCAAAATACTAAATAATTTGCCTGCTTTCAGTGTCTAAAATATTCTGAAAAAATTTGACGAATAAGTTGCATAATCAGTTTGCCGTAAATATCACTCGTCAAAATACTAAATAATTTGCCTACTTTCAGTGTCTAAAATATTCTGAAAAAATTTGACGAATAAGTTGCATAATCAGTTTGCCGTAAATATCACTCGTCAAAATACTAAATAATTTGCCTACTTTCTGTGTCTAAAATATTCGGAAAAAATATGACGAATAAGTTGCATAATCGGTTTGCCGTAAATATGATCTATCGAATTACTGGATAACGCTATCAGATCACGTAAAGTCTTGTATCGGTAAAATTATTTATATGAGATGATAAAGGTATATGAGAATAGTAAAAACCATGGTTCTATGGTTAGATCTCTTACAGTGAGGTTCACGAAGTACGAGGAAAGTAACAAAATTTTCATAGTACATGGCTTTTGAAACTAAATATTGTTCTGTCGACGTCATCAAGTACAGATCATCGTTAGAAATTCTGTCCATCTCTCCACACTCCTAAAATTACACTTCGAGAAATCATCGAACTCGATGCTCTGCTTTCATGAACAAGAAGCCCTGATCGAGTAAAATAATTTCCTTTTTTTTGTGCTTAAAATATTGAACAAATATGATAAATAAATTGCCCAAATATTTTGCCATAAATAATATGTATTGAAAAATGCTTGAAATACTATGAAAATACGTAGAATAGGTTGTATAATCGGTTTGCCGAAAATTTTGAGTAATGAAATGTACAACAAGTTGTCCTACTATTTGCCTTACAAATATCACACGAAGTATCGAAAAAAACAAACAAATAATCATGGTGAACGTATGGGTGGATTGTAATGGTAAAACCCACGAAAAAGAGAAAGGGAAAGAGATAAAGATAGAGAAACAGACAGATCATTTATTAATAGTGAACATGTTTTTTTATTTTATTTATAAAATAAATGATATATACGGCTCCCAAAATGCTAATAAAGATGAGAGATGGCTAGCTCTCTCTGTTCTCAATAAAAAAATGAAATAAAAAAAATAGAAAAAATAAAAAAATTGTAAAATAAAACAAACAAAAAAGCCAAAGCAAAAATAAAATGAAAACAAAAAATAGAACAAATTAATGAATAAACAATAAATAAATAAATATAAGGGGAAGAGACGAACGGGTGATTGCATTCTGGACACCCAACCAACCAGACAAATCAGGAGAGAGAAGCCACCAAATCCCTATTCAACCAATCGTACAACCAAAAATTTCCAAAAATTTAAGAACTACAAAATATAAATCACAAATAACTCATTATGTTCATCTATAATCTTGAATTAAAAATTTAATAAAAAAAAGTGCTATACATAGCGCTTCAAAGAAGCTTCGTTTAATCATAAACTTATTATTTATGTCATAAAAATGAAAAAGGAAATTACAAAAAGGTTTTTTAAAAGAAGATTAAAATTAGGTATCCAATAGAGAAGATAAATATCGCCGCATTACCCCGAAGGTATTTATAATACCACGCTCGCAGATCCGTTAAGAAATAAGGAACGAGTGTCGAGTTAATCTTTCGTATTTTATCAAATATTTCAGAGGCGAAACCGGACACTCTGAAATAGCAACTCATACGCGATGAGCAGGTGGACAGATTATGGAAGAATAACGATATGTCATTGTTAGTTATTCCGCGTTGGTTGATAAAGCAGATATGAAGGAATACTCAGTGATCCTTTGCGGGAGAAACAAATTCTTCGAAATTTTTTCGGTCTCGAACGATTCTCGAATGAATTTTTCTTACGAGTATTTCACGACATTTTTTTGATAGATGCTACATTCCTCAAAGAAACGTCGACACGAAACACTAATACGCTGGATTTTATAAAGTAAAGATTATGGCGAAAATAAAATAATTAAATTAACTTACGAAGTTATCTAAAAAAAAAAATCAACTATCACGTCTACTCGGTTAGGAGCTGGAGATTTCTACACAATCGGAACAACAAATTATGACATCCATCACCAACATCTTCCATCTCACATTACCAACACTGCTCACTTGAAAACAATCTACCGAAAGATACGAGAATACGATTCGTCCGAAAGAATCGTATTTCGCTTGATCACAAAAGAAAAACGAGACCTCCGCCAGATAGGATTTCGCAGATTGGCGTATTCCGCGTAACCGTTCCTATAAATCCCTTCTGTTATTTATTGCAGACAAGAAACAATTTGGCCGGCACATATTAACGTGTTAAAGAGGGGAATAGAGTATGATAGGTTAGGTTTATTAACGTATTCTAGATATCCCTGTATCACCCTCTCCATACGTCTGGCTGTACCCGAGATCTTGTTCGTTTAATCGTATTCATCACTATTTCCTTTTTAAAATGAAATCCCTTATTTAATGTCCTCCTTCGTGTTCAGTTTTAATTACTATTATTAATATTGTGGAGATGGATCCTACGTTGCTTTTTTCTCTAATAATCCTTCGCTAAGATACTTAATGAATTTTATACCGAATGAGAAAGGTATTAGGTATCGTGTACCATATGGAAATATGATGTGAAAAATTACACCATTTTTTTTCATCTCGATTTTTTTTTGTTCCGAGGATTCATCGAAAAGAAAAAATATTAAATTATGACGAGAGATGATTTTGTTTTCTTCTATGCTCAATGGCTTCAACTATTGAGGCATAATTTGAATCAAAATTACGAACATTTTTTCAAAAATTGGCCCAAGTATTTAAAATTAAATTAAAATCCTACCACAAGAAAATTCATCGTTTCACCTCAAAAAAAAAAAAAAAAAAAAAAAAAAATGAAAAAAATGCTTCAAAATTTCTCAAAAATTATCCCAATTAAAATCTCGCTTTTCACGATTCCACGACAAAAAAAGCGAATCCTTATCCTCCGAAATTAACCATCAGAGCACGACAAAATATCCATCTCGTTCGCGATCGAAACCACCATTCACAACGCTTACACTATGCGGATACAAATCTTAAAAACTTAATGAGAAACATGACAGCTGAAGAGCTAAAAATGCAGTTGAAATATTTTGCGGGATATCCGCATTATCCGTGTCATATTTGCGCAATCTGCAATTATTGGTCACAAGATTCTTCTCCACTTTCATACCGTGGTCTTACCCTTTCACGCCGTTCAAATAAATAATCAATGGGCACGTATTTGAAAAGTACGACGAAGAAGGGGGCGAAAAAAATGAGATGCTATACGGTATACAGCGTGGTGCGTATAATACACATACCGTAAACCCTCGTTCGCCACCGCTGCCCCATCTTAGGCTAAATATTGCTGTATTGTTACATTGACTATGAGTACTCCCGACACTCGACAGTCGGCTTCGGATAGCAGACGCGTTTACCGAGCCAGTTAACGCAGACGATTCGCGAGCCACGCGCATTTTTTCTCTCACGTGCTCCTCGATAAGTCGCGAGCTTCGGCGCTTTTTTCACTCCGCTTCGGTTCTTATCTCGCGCGGTCATTCGTGATCAACGAACGTATCCGGTCAGCGTTCCATTGGTACGTCGTCATTTTCTCGTCGAACCGGTAAGCGATTTTTTTCCCTATATTAATCGGTTGATTTATTCACTTTTTTATTGTTTATTGTGTCCTTTATGCTCAGATGAATTTTTTTTACCTTTTAATTGAAAACATTTTCTATAATACGTACATTAACAAAAATTTAATATTTTCAAACATTTATTCTAATTAAAAATGAATTTCATTTCGATTTAAATTTACTATTAAAATAAATAAAATTTAAAATTAAATTTTAAGCTTCTTAAATATCGTGGTAATTTTGTCAAAATTGAACATTCATTTCATTTCGAAAGAACTCGTGCTTATCGCAAATTATGCAACTATTTTGTCTTTATTCAAAATTTCTTCATACTTTTCTTAATATGAAAAATAAAATTCAAGGAGCAAAATTATGATATAATTTTCATGTAAAAAAATTTTTAAATATTGTGGAAATTTTGAAAAAATTTAACACTTATTTAATTTTGAAAGGTATCATTCTTATCGCAAATTAACTGTTCAAAATTCTTTCATAATTTTATTAATACGGGGAAAATATGTAAGGAGCAAAATGAAAAGTAAATAAAAAATTTTTTTTTAAATAAAATTTTTTATTTATAAATATCGTGATAATTCTTTCAGAAATTAAATATTTATCAAATTTTAAAAATAATCATACTTATCGCAAATTATTTATCTTTATTTTTGCCTTCAATTTTTTAAAATTCTGTTAATGGCAGCACATTAATTTTTAAAGTTTGGAAAAAATAATGTAAGCAACAAAATGAAACTTACTGGGGTATAAGAAAATTAAATAAAAAATTTTTGATCAATAAATTTTTTATTTATAAATATTGCGGTAATTTTTTTCAAAATTAAATATTATTTTATTGGATTTAAAAAATAATCATACTTATTACAAATTATTCATTTTTTTTTTGGATTTTAATTTTTCAAAAATATTTTTAATATGCGAAAAAAATTGTAGGAAGCAAAATTATGCTATCTGATATGAGAAAAAATATAATAAAAATTTTAAATTGATGAAATTTTATATTTTTAAATATTTTTGAAATTTTTTGTAAATTTAACATTAATTAAATTTTGAAAAAATCATACATTCATCGCAAATTATTCATCTGTTTTCAATTTTTCAAAATTCTCCAAAAATATTGGTAATATGCAAAACCAGATGATTACAATGGTTTGAAAGGCAATGATTTTGAAGACTCAACCTTCCCCCGACCCTCCCTTCCCAAATCAGGTGAGCTGTAATGGCTGTAATTTTTAATTTGAAAACTCAGCTAAAAATAGTTTGAGGATTCAATAGAAAATTTAAAATTAATTTGTGTTTCAAAAATGAATATCTATTTTATCCTATCGTGTATCCAGTAACTAAGACAACCTTCAATGTTTATAGGCTATTTGATGAATATTTTCGAAATATCTATAATCTAAAATATAATATGCATGTAGTAGTTTAAATTCATACATAATATTATATTTATAATTACTGGTGAGGTAATTGGAGCTTCGTCCCGAAAATTCGCAATTTTTTGGCCTGATTACACATGTGCGGGTCAAATGGAATTTTTTAGGGAAGAAAAATTATCGAAATCGGTTCATTAGGTGATTTTAGGCAAGTGGCGGAGGGTTTTCAATAAATTCTTTCAACATACTATTTATAGCTAAAAAATGTTTCATATTTTTATTAGATAATTTTCTCACTTTTCACTTGGAGAAAAAAAAATCCGTGTCATTTAATAAGTAATTAAATCAGATTAAAAATTCTACCGAATCATTCCACCATTATCGCAGAAAATAAAAAAGAAAATTGATTGCAAATAATACCTTCTAATTTAATCTAACACGTCACTAAAAACATTATTTCGAATGAAAATTAGCCCTCAACCCTATACTCAATGATTTCCCAATTAGGTATTAGGTAAAGTATCCGATGTCGAGGAAACCATTAAATTGCCTAGACGCAGTACATGACACTTTAATGCAAAAACATAAAAGTAAAGTAAGTAAAATCGTTCTTCAGGTAGTGGTATAACGAAGATTTTTTTGGATGAGCCAGTGCGAGGGGGGAGAGGGGCACAAAAATACTTTATATTTCAATTACTAATAGTTACTTCGATTTGAAATTTTCTCTTTCGAGACTTTTTCGTCACTTCTCAATTCTTAAGTTATGTTTTGGGTACTTGAGTAAGCGAACGGAGGAGGCTAATATTTTTTTTAGAGAGCTATAGCCAACTGTAGCTTTCTTGTAATTACACCACTGTTACTTCAGTCTCAGCTGGACTAGAAATTAAATTTTATCGCGGTATCAGCCAATGAAACCCTAATTCATAGCGTACAACTGCTCCTAATTCAATAATTATGCAATAACATAACATAGATATCAATAATAGTTTTTGTTCCTTTCGAATTTTGCACTACGCCTTAGACGATGCATTTACATTAAATGCGATGAGTGGTTTCAAGAAGGGATGAAAAAAAAAGCTTTATTATAGCCTAATAGGGGTTAAAATGATGTGCAAATTAGATTCATCATAAATAGGTTAAAGCTTTGTAAATTCGTTGAGAAGATTTAATGTACTAAACCCTTGAAAGGGGAAATTTTAATTTTCCGTTTCATAATACAACGTTGAGTCTAGTCTCCAGATTTGTTGCTAGCTATATACTATGTCTATGAAATTTTGTCTAATTGTAGGCGTTCTCAGGGTTCTAAGGCTCAGGTGTCAACGTATTAAAACGAGTTTCTTTTCTGTAAAGGTGACCTGTGCTATAGTGTAGATTTTTAGGACGAATGACGTTCTAATTTTATTTAGCCAATTCCCACTACACTCACCCTTTACGGTTTGTTCAGTTACAATGAGGCCATTGGCAATGAGGGGCCTGGTGCCCACGGTACCTTTGTTTATGTAGGGAATACACACCTATTAATATACATTCATTATTTTTTATGTTTTATTTTTATAATCAACAAGATCTATTTTACCAAAGTGGAAGCCAATGATATCGATACCATTAGCTTAAAACCGCCAAAAGATAATGAACGTGAATACGCAGCAAAATCGAAGCCAATTCCGGTTTCAAAAATTATTATAGTTTTTCGATTACGATATCATTTTACGTACAAGAAATAAAGGTACATTTCTGGTTCCGGTCTCGTCCCATAAATGGGTCTCAATTCAATGTTTTTTCTTTCCAGAATCTCATTTGGTTATTTATTCGTGTAACGTATGCTAAGTACTTTTGGAAATGAAATGAAATAGAAACGAAAATTGACGTTATTTGAACTTATACTAATTGCATACGAAAATTAACCAAAATATCGATATATCTATCACAGGACATACCTTCATCATTATTATTAATTAATGATGAAAGAAATCATTCCTCTTCGAATCTGATGTCAGTTTAAAAATATCTCATTTCTTTTAAAATAATTTTATTTTTTGTCGCTCATAGCGCTCAGCCAGCAATAAAGAATAAATTTTTAATTAATCGAATTATTATAAATACACCAATTTTTAATATAAAAGAAGATAAAATAATAGAATTTTTAATTGAAACTTCTACATGAATTTTTATTAATCAAAAATGAAATAAAAAAAAGCTATTTTTGAAAAAAATAATATATATATAAAAATTATTAATCAATCATTAAATTTATTTAAATAAATTATTTATAGTCGCTCAGGTACGAGAGTGTTTGCGACGTTCAATATTGTTTACATCCTTAGTCTATATTTAAATCAGTTACATTGTTTTATGGGCTAAATTTTACTGACGTAAATGAGCGAAAGTGAGTCGACTTATTGAATAGACTTTTCTAATTTTAAAATTTTTTTACCATTGATACCTAATAATAAATTGGTTTTTTCTTTCATTTTACACTTTAGTTATTTTTCAGTGAAAATTTTGAGCGAAATTAGACTGAAAAAATTTTAATAAATATTCGAGTATTATTACTTTCATTCAGCAAATAGATTCAATTAATTTTCGCGAGGATAGGTATTTTAAATAAATTCACCAAAAAAAACCCTATCTATTCTTAGATGAAAATTTTGTATGCAAATTAACGGAAAAAAATTATCTCAATTCTAGAGGAAAGGTGAGGAACTCTTATAAGTGCCTCTATTTATCATGACAGTTTTTAAATTTTTTATTAATTTTTTCCTTTCTATAAAAATTGAAATCAAGGTGTAATTTCTAAATTTCCATCACTCACAGATAATATTCCAAGAGGTAGCGCCGCCTCTAAAATAAACGTCGATTCGAAAAAGAGAAAAATTAACCTCAATTAAAATGAGTTCATTACGAGAACAGGCAACGATAATCGGCCCATCAACTTCTGTCACACGACTGTAAAATGGCCGACCGTGAGAAAAAAATGACGGCTTAAACGAAGCGAACGAAACAAGCGTAGGTGTTGTAGATGTTTCGAAATTGCAGCGACGAAAAAAAAATCTCGTGTAACTGAATGAAACCGATGCTATATAACTGAACAAACAGAGTGACAGAATATTAAGGGTAGCCGCGAAAAGCGAGGTATTGTCTGGGCGAAATCATTTTCAAAATCAGTCCGATGCTTTTTCAAGTATAAATTCTTTATTGCTGGCTGAGCGCTATAAAATGAGATATTTTTAAACTGACATCAGATTCGAAGAGGAATGATTTCTTTCATCATTAATAATTAATAATAATGATGAAGGTATGTCCTGTGATAGATATATCGATATTTGGGACCAAGCGCGAACTGGCTCATCGGGCTGTCGGCATTTTTCTGAGAAGCTCTTTGAGTTGGAGGCCATTTAAATGAAAACTAGATGATACTAGAGTATTTTTAAAGCGGACTTCACCTACATATATTATTTTTAAGAAAATTAATGAATTTTTTTGCATGACTGAATAAATTTTATAAAATTCAAAAGTTCCACCAACTCCACTTATCCTAAATTTTATCAAGTAGATATTGCATACTTTTTATACCTGTTATTCAAAACAAGGATGCGCGCGCATCTCATAACCGATTTCATTTTGATTTTAACATATAGAGAGATTATACAAAACGTGACCTCACGTAATTTATCTACTCGCTCGTGCTGTGAATTTTATATAAAATATCAACATCTTCAAGTGAATCGTTCACAAACGACTCATGTTTTTCAACAATTATCAACATTTTTCAAATGCATCGTTCGCGAAGGACTTATGTTCAACGCGCACAACATTTTTCAAATGAATCTTACACAGTTGAATCATATTTCAAAGGAATATTACTATTTTTAAAATGAATCGCTTGCAAACGATTCATGTTGAGTATGAGTTTTGAACAAATATCAAAGTTGAACAGTCAATTGAACAATCACTAAAAAAATGATTTCATTCGCAAACGATTTGGCTAATGTCACGTCACGCAGCCTCACTTTCCATCAGCTTTGTATTAGATTTGTGAAAAAAAAGCATGATCTAATACGTCGTCGATTAAATTATACTAAATAATGATGATTTTTATATGTATGTATATTATAATGCTTCCACACTACATCTAAAGGGGGAATTGCATTAAATTTTATAACGCAATCGAATAAAATTAGTTAGAAAGATGATTGAGAAACTAGCCTCTTTCTACTTCTCTAACCTCAACCTATCTTTTGCCTCTAGCCAAGTTGCTGTAAATGGCACGTTAATTTAAAAAAATGAATAAAAATAAAAAATAAATGAATAAAAAAATAAAATAAAATGAAACAACAAAACAAAATTAATGAGAAAAATAAATAATTGTTAATTACAAACGTTTATAAACAACATGGCAATGCCTGTAATTTAAAATTACAGTATTCATAGGCACCTTTCCATTAATGACAAATCCAGAATCTTTATAATTATACACTTTGGTTTTCATAAGCATCATTTTTTTCAAGTGCTTCAATTTTTCTTCCTTCAATTTCACGATTGCAATTTTCATATAAATATTTTACCGCTTGGCGTGAGAAAAAATTAATGAATAGTACGCATGAATTCAGATTTATTTTTAAATTTCGAACATGAGAGGTGAACGAAAATTTTCTTTTAATATAATTTAGTATTAGAAGCGAATGAAATAGCAGTAAATGGTTTGGTAGAAGGAACATATTCAAGCAAACTTGCAAATAAGTTTTTATTAGTTAAAAATTTGCATTAAAAAAAAAAAAAAAAAAAAAAAAAACAGTTGAAACTTCTAGTTTCATATTATGCTAATGCGTTTCAATAAATGCTTGATTCGATATCCATGGAAAAAAAAGCAAAAAAAAAAATAAATAAAAATTAACAACATTTTATACAATTGAAAAAAATATTAATCTTCATCGAATGTGCAAAGAAGGAAAGAATTATTTGCTATAAAAGTATGGAATTATATATCAGATATTAATTTAATACTTACAGGGCCCAATTCTCTGCCCATTTGGTGGCGAGGTCTTTCAGATCCTCTAACGCAGTTTCTTTTTCTTTTCAATTTTGAGGGCGTCCACTCTTCTTGCATGGAGTGAGCGCCTCGTTTAGTACACGAAGATAACCAACCATGCGTGTGTGTCCCGCCAAAAGCTGACATCGAAGCCAACGACGTTTTTGCCATCTTTGGTCCACCAGTAAAAAGGGAGATGAAGGAGAGACCAATATGAAAAGGAAATAGTAGGAAAAACTTGAAGAAAATATTTTACCATTCGTTCAGCGATTTCGCGAGCGCGGTCGTCACCATTTTGCTGACTTTCGAAACTTCATACAAGGAAAGCTCCTTACCCCCTTATACTCTTTTACGTACGTCAGTTAAACTAGGAGTACGTCACCCACAAGAAATGTGGCGAAATTTTCAGTATTCCACGAGACCAAATTAACACACCTGAAAAAATTGTCAAAGTACATATTTAATTTAAAAAAAAAAAAAAAAAAAAAACAAAAACTAACACATATTTAATTTGAAGCAATATTAGGGTAAATTTAAAAATAAATATATTAGAATAATTTTTACATCATTAATAGAAGTATTACATAAATTTGATTCATAAAGGTAGAGAACGTGTTGAGAAATACTTGAATGGTTTGGGAGTTGGTATGTGAAACTTACATTTTTTCATATTAAAAGAAAAAAAAAGAAACTAATTTTTTCAATTTTTAGAGCATCGAAAAAATTCATGATGGATACATATAAAAAATTGAATTTTACAATTTTTAGACCTGAAAAATTGATGATAATTTTGGTTCTTAATTATTTTTCTGCTGTTGTACAAAATACATAACTATGTTTTAAAATTTCAGAATAAGAAATTTTTTATAAAATTTTTTGTAAAATAAAAAGACTTTGTAACTATTGAAAATATTTGGAGTACTTATGAAAAAAATAAATAAAAAGTTATGGTTGTAAGAAGATTTTCAATTTTTTCAAAGTTGATTTATAATTAGATGTGTTTTCGTGGCATTTAATCGCATATCAAAAATGGGGAAAAAATTATGAGCGTATTTTGGTGGAAGGGGATTACAGCACGATTTTCTTGTTTTAACGTAAATTTACAAATTGCTTTTTTTTTTTGAGTAGTGTCATGTACTGCCGCTTAGGCCAGAGGCACGATTTAGATTGATATTAGATGCTGGTGAAGAGATTTATCTGCCGGATATATTGTATGAGGGGGCGAAGAGTATTGTTTAGAAGTTCTGCTAGTATGATAGGGCTGTGAAATGTGCCGTTTCGAATTTTATCGTATAAGGGACAGTGTAGCAGAATGTGTGTAATGGTGATTAGGATTTGGCAATTTGTACATTGAGGGGCAGGTTGTCTATTGAGCAGATGGCCGTGTGTGAGAGCCACTTAAGCGGAGACGTGTCATTATAATGCTTTCTCTTCTGGACAGAGATGTCGGAAGGGGTATGGCTCGAAGTTTGTTGGAAGTGGGGGTAAACACATATAAATTCATAAGTTTTGTTACAGATGAATTTAGTTTTTTTTTGACGGGAATGTAGAGAAATGACGGGCTCCTGTTTGTTAGGTATTTTTGTAATCAATTCCCTATTTCTTCCCATCAACTAATATTTATGTGCAAAAACTTCAGGAATATTCGAACATCCCCTAATTCTACAAGAGACAACCATTTCAGACGACTGTCATTCAATAACTTCTAGACAAAATACACAGGCGTAATAGCCCAAGTAATTAAGGACGCCAGTAAAAAAAAAGTAAAGAGCCATGCCACATTACTGGAGCTGAGTTTTCAACTGGGGTTTGAGTTCGAATTTTGAAATAACGTTCCTAACCCATTCATTATTACAGGTCATATATAATACTAAGTTTGAAACCCCTCACTTCCAAAAACACTCGAGAAGCATGAAATAATCATTTACGAACACATATCTCATAAATCATAACAACTCTCAGAGACTCTTCAAATTATATTCAGATTTTTACGATCCACCATTCTGGATTTATTTAGACCCAAATTGAAGAGGTCATATTGTAGTCATTACCTCATCCTACGCACGAAGTTTGACCTTTTTAGATCGATTTGGTGACGAGATATGCAAGATTCAGGAAATTTCTTGCAGCAATTTCCCCTCCAAAAAATAATTTCTAAATTCACTTATGAAGCTAAAATCAGAATAAGTAAGTCAATTGGGCTCATTTTATCATATGACCTGGAAATAAAAAATTTTCGACATCTTATGTATCTCCACCACATTTTGAAGTCGATAACCCTTCCTTCTACCCTGTATGGAAGTGAATTGCGTATATATCATACTTCTCATTTCCAATAATCATGTGAGTTCATAGCTAGTTATCTGAGGCTCCTCAAGCTCCTCTTGGATTTCGATAATTCGCATTTGGTGACGAGATAATGGAACATTCAAGAAATTTCATGCCTCAAAAAGTCCTTAAAAAAACCTTTTTTACTCTAAATCCCTTTAAAATGCACTTAAGAAGCTGAAATTTGGATATGTCGTTATCTGCGACTAATTCTTTCATATAAAATCAAGAACAAAAATTCTGAGTCATTTGCCCCTCCCCCCTCCAGCTGTCTCAAAATTTGTGCGATCCGCCATTTTGAATCCATTTTGACCCAAATTCAAAAGGTCATATTCTGGTCACCAATCAACCTCATACACAATGCAAAGATTCAAGAAATTGCATGCCTCAAAATGCCCTCAAAAAATCTTTTTTACTTCGACTACCTTTAAAATGCACTTATGATGTTGAAATTTGGATATGTCGGTGTACGTGACTCTTTCTTTCATATTACATCGAGAACGAAAATTTTGAGCTATTTGCCCTATCTCCAGTCTCCCTCAAAATTTGAGTGATCCGCCATTTTGAATTTTATCGAAAAAACAAAAAAGTACCTTTTTTGAATTTTCAAGAAGAGTCCCTCGCCAAATTTTGGGATAATTTCATGAATACCCGTTGGCGCTACGCGTGCCGCAAAAATGTATATACCAGCATGTTTTATAATTGTCAGATGATTACAAACTGTCTGAAACATAAAGATATGAAGACATCACCCTCCTTTGACCCCTTCCCTAATCACGCTGGGTAAAATAGCTATCTTTTTATTAAAAACTCACCGAAAACAAAAACAAATATTAACACCTTACAAACATATATACCGTGCGACCAACTAATCTTTACACTCCTTAGCGCCAAATTCCCTCGTGGAAAATAAAACCTTCAAATAGTTCAATTTCTCTCGTTGTTTTTTGTTAGATTTTGGAAATAAAAACTCAAATATTTCGTTTTCCAACCATTCTAAACTATATTTATGAAAATAATGTATTTTATTCAACTTTTGATTAATTACTCTAGTTCACTTGGCAACACTGATTCTTGATAAAATTGACTGAAATGAATTTATAATGAAAAAATAAAATGTTAAAAGTTTATTAATAAATATTACGATAATTTTTATCAATAACTATCATATAAAAAACCAAAAGAAATGAAAAAATTTATACTCTGTTTAGAAGTAGGGAATTTCACGCTGAAGGGTGCAAATATCAGTCGGTCACACGGTATATAAAAAAATATATATATTGTTGTCTCCTACATGCTCAGTCGAGGTACTCATCAATTTTTTTTTCTTCTTAATGCTTACAATTGAAAATAGAATTTTCACACAGTACGATGGTAAGTGATTAAGAAAAATATTAATTCAGGGTACTTGAAATTTCAAAATCTAAAAATTTTTTTTGAAAAAGCGGCAAGTAGTATAACCCGTTATTAAACTCGTAGAACCTAGATTACAAATTATCTAAAACGCCATAATAATAAGAGTCTCTTCCCGACTCCCTTTCATTATCTAATATTTGTCATTTTCACTGAAAACTCCCTTAAAAAACTAAAAAGTGGAATTTTATTCTTTTTTTTTTTTTGGTGGCGTTTTTAACTGCCTTGGTTATCACGCCACCTCTAGGATGGTTAAATTTTAAATAGAAGGCCGCATCGTTGTAAAAGAGTCAAAATGTTACGGATGTTTTGTGGGTTGTCGGTTATTTCTTGTTTGATTTTTAGTGATTTTCGAATATCGTTCAATTTTGGACACAGAAAGAGAAGGTGGTTGACAGTGGTATTTTGTCTAAACATAAAGATCTCGTATTTTCATCGTTTCCATATCTTAGCACATATAATCCACCTGTACGGGCAATTTTATAAATACAACCCTCTCTTCTCATTCGGTGGTGAAAATTCGCTGGCTAAAAAATCCAACACACGGTTCGCAAGTTGACGAAAAATCGTAATATTTACCGATTCGAGGAATTAAATTGAGTAGAAACGTTAGACGGTCATTTTTCTTGAGATTTCTCTCGGATAGGCGCGAACCTTCGAAAAAAAAACCCGGGACCCGAAACGTCGGCCAATTTAATACGAACCGTATGTGCGCGAATTCGCGTCGACCGAATCGCAGTCAGAAAAACCGAAATGGATATTAAACGGTTAAAAACAGCGTAGCGCGGCAAACTTAGCGAAATGAAACAAACTGCCCAATAAGCAAAATTTTGCAAAACTGTTGTTACATTTTCGGACCACCGCGGTATAACCGGGCGTTATCGGCGCGAAGGTTTTACTTATTGTCGTCCATTCTGTGCATTCTGTGCCAATTTTTTATCGCCACCCTTCCGAAACACATCAAGACCACGTGTTCACGCATCCGCTGACGTATCAAATGACTTAACATCAAACGTGCTACACCTTCCAAGATTTCGCGACTTCTACGCCCGTTGATAAATAGTCTCGGAATTTCCGAACGGTGGACCTTTTATCGTCCTATTATTCCGCGTATCGTCCGAATATTGGCCCTTTATTTCCACATATTTACCGATATTACGACCCGATTGCGTTTTTTTTTTTTTTTTTCGCTTCCTTATTCTTATTCTTTTTCTTTCTTTCTTTTCTCGATATACACGAACGCTTTCTTCGTCGATAAATGTTTTATTCCATAAAGTATATTTATGTATATTTTCGCACCCTGTTCGCCCACCTTCCGACCAACGCGTACGGTTTTATAGTGAATAATTGACCATCATCGTACAAATATAAACTTCGCTTTCATCGGTGTGTAATGTCGTCAGAACTTATGGTCAGTTGATTTTTAATAGCCTACCGAATACGGCACCGCGTTAGGGTGCGAATGCGAATTTTATCTCGTCGCGGTTACGATCCAATCGCCGCGATTAATTCCTAACGCTTTACGTATAGCGGCGACGGAGGGATCGTATAATTAAATTACTCGGCGCGAGAAATCGTTCGTTAATTTTTACGAATTTATTTTTCAATATATTGGCAACACTTGGACAAATGACTATCGTAAATCAACCGTTCTAAACGCGAAATTTTTTTTTGGCATTACTCCGTATTCGATGTCGAAAAATTCGTCAAGTCGTGAATTCTTTCCAACTACCATGTCTCCGAGACGGTTATTCCTCGAGAAGGAAAAATGTCTTCAAGAATGAAAAATGAAAAATAACCCGATTTCGTAAGATACGAAATTTTCATTACATGGGAACTTTTTCGATACTTTCTCAAAGCATAAATATCGCCAAACGATACTAAGTCCATGCGTTGATATCGAAATACGAGTCGATAATTAGACAAAGGGTCTCTCTTGATAAGATAATGAAAACGGCCTTTGACCCGAATTCGGTCACAAGTGGTCCTAAATGTTGCCCTCGATGAAAAAACTTCCCAAAAAATTTTTGCGATAGTGTAATACATAATAATTATTAGTATTAGGAGCAACTTTGTAGTCCCCTATCTCCTCCCCTAATGGGTATACGAAAAAAATTATAAGACCCTTTCTTATAGAGAATTTAATGAGTAACATTTTATTACTATACTACTTTTTCTCTAAAACGCGTTGTTCGCAAAAAAAATGCAAAAAAGTGAATTTAGGAGGTGCTCTTGTTATACATTTCATTTTTTTTGACCAACTTCCACCCCCCTTCGGGGGTTGAAAATATTATCATGTTGTACCTTAGAGTACGAGCTAATTATGGAAAAAAATTCAGCCATGTACCCCCTCAAAAAAATTTTTACAATTTTTTGAAAATTTCAAAGCCTAAAAAATTCAAGAAAATATGAATCGAAAAATTTGAAAAAATTTCCACTGATGTACTTATATAATGCCTATCAATAGTGAAATTTTCAAAATTTTTCATCCATCCCATCCAGAGTTAAAAAATATTGAATTTTCGACATATGGGAGTCGATTTCTCAGGAAAGGGTGGGGGTGGGGGATCAAAAATTTTTTTGGGGAGTTTTTTCATCGAGGGCAACATTTAGGACCACTTGTGACCGAATTTTGGTCAAGGGCCGTTTTCACTATCTTATCAGGAGAGACCCATTTCAATAAAAACAAAAACTTTTACAGTCTATGTGATTCGTAAATGAATGGGCGGAGAGAGAAGGGAGCTCTTCATATCGTTGCATTAATAATCCATTTGTATAAAGCTCCATTTTGTATACTCGTATGGCAACCCCCACCATTTTGGTATAACTATCTACTTCTACATACATATATGAAACCTCAAAGTTTGGTTTTTTCTTTGTTATGCTTCTCCTCCGCAACTACTGGTTCGATTTTGACCAAATTTTGGTTTCCCGTCTGAATTAACGTGTAGATGGTTTTTAACTATAATCCAAACCCCCAAATCCAAAATGGGGGGGAGGAGGATCAAAATTTTGAATAGGGCACTTCTAAATTTCAAAATTACATTTTTTTTAATTTGATTGCAATACTCTACTTATAAAGACTATTAGTACGTAAATGAAAAAAGGTGAGACGTTACATAACTTTCATCTGAGCTTCGTTCGTTGAACAAACATGTGCAGACGGCTTGTCAAATGAAAAGGAAAATCACCAACACGTGTTCACATATAATTCGCGAATACGAAAGTTTTTCTTAGTACAAATAAAATCGCGAATAATTTTACGAGTTTTAATTAATCAAAAGTTCACATAGTTTTTTCAAAAATCGCGAAATAATGAAGATCGAAATTTGGATAGGTAAAACCTATTTACACGTAATGTTTTTAACCACGACACATACACACGAAAACGAGTTGTTCACTCTTATACGACGATACAAGGAATAATCAGGTAGGCAGTGGTAGAATCGGGTACGTTCATAGAGATTAGGAGATATTTTCGGAAAAACCCAAAGTATACTGTATTGTTATAATGCAATCGCAGTAATATCTACGAGTCGACCGATTTTTAGTATCGATCGCCTTCATTTGAATTTAGAAATAATAATTTAAAAAATTTATTGAACGCCCGCGGTCTCCAATAGAGTATTTATAATGACTGGTCTAGGTTCTAATTGGTCATATGTTACGTGCGTAATGACCAATCATAACGCTAGAATGTGATAAAATGTAGGTAGTCTCATTTCTACCTTCCTAAATAATATCGTTCAGTTTTCAGTGAACGACTAAAATTCGTTTGTGATTTGAATCATCAGCTGATTTGTGTTTTTATTTTATGAGTTAGTCGAGGTAAATTTATAACATTCCAACTTGCTGATTGGTTGTTACAGGCGTGACGTATGACCAATTAGAACCTAGACCAGTCATTATAAATACTCTATGACACATCTATATCTATCTATCTTAATATAGATATACTTAGTTATTTTGAATAAAATTCGTTTTTGTGACTTTTTTTTAATTTCTGCAGCTCATGAAAATAAGTACCTACTCAAATACAACACTCGACTGTGAGTTCCCTTACATTTTTTAAAAATTTTAGCCCATATACCTATAATAACTTTGGAATATAGTATACTTCTTATTCGAAACATTCGTTCGAGTTAATATTAATTACATTTTCACTAATTTGAGGCTCCTCAAACTCTACTCAAATTTTGATGATCAGCCGTTTTGTATCCATTTTAACCCAAATTCAAGAGGTCACATTCTGGTCACTAACCAACACTATGTACAAAGTATGACTTTTGTAGGTAGATTTGATGAGGAGATATGGAAGATACAAGAAATTTCATGACTAAAAACTTTCTCTAAAAGCCGTTTTCTTGCTCCAACTCCCCTCCAAATGCACTTAGGAAGCTGAAATTCGGATATGTTGGTGTTCGTTGCTCACTTTTTCGTATGAGATTAAGAACAAAAATCTAGAGCAATTTGGGCTTTCTCCAATCCGCATCAAAATTTGAGTGATCCGCCATTTTGAATTTTATCGAAAAAACAAAAAAAGTTATTTTTTTGCATTTTCAAAACGAGTCTTTCACCAAATTTTGAGCGAATTTCATGAATACTAGTCTGCGTTACACGTGGGCGAAAAAAATATAATAACTCTCTATATATTAAAATCAAAATGAAATCGGTTTTGAGATGCGCGCGCATCCTTGTTTTCAACAGCAGGTATAAAAGGTATATAAAGGATAGCAGGTATACAAAGAAAAAAAGGTTGTAAATTTTAATAAAAGTCTTGTACATGCACAAGGGTAAGTCATAAAATTGTTTTGAGTAGCAGGTATAAAAAGTATAAAGGATAGCAGCTATACAAAAGGAAAAAAAGGTAATAAATTTCATTGAAAGCTTTGTACATAGGCAAGAGTAAGGGTAAAGTTGTAAAATTGTTTAAAATGGCAGGTATACAAAGGTATAAAGGGGCGAGCCCATCCTGAAAGGAATAACTCTTAGTGAGGGTAACAAATAAGAATAAATTGAGTTGTGCAGTTAGGAATGTCGCAGTACTTGTCTGATAAATAACTTAATTTTCTTCATTTAATTTTTATTGCGAGCCCCGAAGGGGCGAGGAGGCACTAGTATACCTAAATGTTGGACATTTTCCAGATGATTTCAAATGGTCTGAAAAGCAAACATTTGAACAGGGACGTACCGAAAGGGGGGAGGGGGGAGCTTCCCCCCTGGGCTTTTGGAAAGTTGGTAAATTTGGAGTTTTAGCGTAAAGTTGGTAAACTTGACCACTTGCGCAGTATTATTACAGCTATTTTTAAATGTTTTGAAGACTAACAAGACTGTGACATCGTATTTAACATCTTATTTTCGTGGAGCAAAAAAAAAAAAAAGTCAACAGTTGGTAAAATTTTATAATATTAGTTGGCAATTTTTTCTTTTCTCCCCCCTCCCCCTGAAGAATGTCCTCAATACGCCCCTGCATTTGAAGACCCCCTCCATCTCCTAGTCCCCTTCCCAAATCAGGTAGGCTGTAATAGCTATCGTTTTTAAATTGGAAACTCAGCTAAAAAAGTTCTGAGTGTGTCCAGTGCCGTATGTAATGATTAGTGCCAAATCGACAAAAGGTCCCATTAAAACTTACGAGAGCTTCTTTTTAAAGTATCTAATAGGATCACAATTTTGCTATTCATTCTAATCATTTTTTATTTCTTTATTTATTTATTTATTTATTTATCGATTTATTTTGTTTCATTTTTTTGAAAAAAAAAAGAGGAAACAAGTGTATATTTTTGATAACAGACATAAAAATTAGTACAAAAGAAAACATAAAAAGAAGAAAATAAATGTTTTGAAAATTATATTAAAAAAAAAAAAAAATCGTACAATAAAACCACGACGTGTTTTTTCACTGGCAAAAATTTCAAGGGTATTATCTAAATTTAGCCCTTCCGCTACTTTTTTTCTTTATAGATCGTACTATACCAATTTAAGATCTCTTCGGCCAAGCACGTTTTTTTTTTTATATTTGCGGTCGACATTCGGATAACGACGATGAAACTAATTATCGTGTGATACGGTGATGTTACAATACGGTTGTATCGGCTGAATGCATTTATCCCTAAAATATTGCCTTACAATAACCTAGTTTCTGCCAATGAACGAAAGGTCGAAACGGCTTACCAGTGTTATTATTTTTAGCAGGTAATTAGAATTAGTCCGAATAACCGCGTCGTTGGGCACGGTATTTTCAATTTCCATAAATCTCGCCGATGAGAAACGAAGTTCAAGTTCAAAAAGTTCAAACGAAATTTAAAAGGAAAAAAATTATTACGATAGAAAAATCAAAATCAAAACCTTGAATGAATTATAATACGTATTTTGAAATTCGACTGAAACTTCCAAAAACAACCTCCTTCCCTTCTCCGTATAAGTTTTTACTTTCTATGCGATCAACTTTTTCAATTATTATTTTCCTTCTTAATAAATTTTTTAGCGAATTCCATGCTTATATCTACTATGTTTTCTGAAGTAGATAATGAATAAAATAGGTACGTTCATACACGTACTTACATATATACTGTGTGTCCGAATGAATCCCATGCAGGAAAAGACTAATTCCCTTCTAACGAATAACTAAATACATATAACATGTTTGTTACATCGATTTCTATTTTCACCATTAATTACAACTTATTTATAGACAGTGATGTAACACGAAAGTATTCTGAACTATCATTACAGGGAATTTGGGTGCTTGAGCTGTACGGGGTTCAATCGGACGCACGGTATATACATCATAATGGATATTAGCCAATCACTAAAAAATCATCTGCAACGTGAAGATACGATGTCTATTCTCCTTCCAGACCCTTCTTTTTTAAATTGATAGAATGTAAAAAATTATTTGAAAAAATAAAGTGGGCATAGAAAAAAAAAATCCGAGCTTTTTCAACCATATATCATATTAGAATAGTAATCATTTTCATTATATTCATAATTTAATAATTTAATATTTTTAATATAATAATTTATGCTACATGCAATGGAATTTTTATTCATTTTTATATTGATATTGAAGAAATTCATATTTCAACCATTTTTTTTTTCATTTTAATTAATTTTATTTTTTATTACATTAATCAAATAATTTAATATTACGTGGAAGATTTTTGAACTTTTTCATTTTCAATAATTAATTTTAAAATATTTAATTTAAACATTTAATCACTACAAAATGCAATGATAAAATTGTTCAATTGAAAAAAAAATCGAATTATAAATCTATCGATAACGATTAAAAAACGCAAGCAGCCAGGCCACACTTACTACTAAGTCTGGAAACCACTACCCTATCTCTTCCAAAACCATTTAAGAACTTTAACTTGGAACAAATGTAGTATTTCTTACCATGCTAAAATTTTTACGATACGCCATCTTGGGTACATTTTGACCCAAATTCAAGCAGTAGTATTCTGGTCATCAACTAGCCCAACATACGAAAATCAACATTTCTAGGCTCATTTGGGGAGGAGATAAGGGAGAGTCATGAAATTTCCCACATCAATTTCCCTTTCAAAAGATGTTCTTTACTCCCAACTCCCTTTCTCATTCACTTGGGAAGCTAAATTCAGTATAGGTTGGTGATTTGGGCTCATTTTATCATATAACCTCACAACAAAAAATTATCGACCTCTGTTGTGCCCCCCACCACATTTTGAGGTTGTTAACCCCTTCCTTCTCCCCTCCAACACCACGTATGGAAGTAAATTGAGGACACTGTTTACTTCTCATCCCCAATAATCATATGAGTTCATATTAATTACATTCTTACTAAGTTGAGGCTCCTTAAGTTCTACTCAAATTTTGATAATCCGCCATTTTGCATCCATTTCGACTCAAATTCAAGAAGTCATATTCTGGTCACCAACTAATTCCACACAACAATTTTGACCTTTCTATGTTTATTTGGTGAGGAGATATGGAAGATTCGAGAATTTTCATGACTCAAAACTTTCTCAAAAAGCCATGTTTTGCTCTAACTCCTCTCCAAATGGACTTAAGAAGCAGAAATTCGGATATGTTGGTATCCGCAACTTACTTTTTCATATGAGATCAAAAACAAAAAATTTGAGATATTTGCCTCTTCTACAGCTCTCCTCAAAATTTGAGTGATCCGCCATTTTGGATTTTTTCGAAAAAATCAAAAAGTGGTTTTATCACATTTCTAAGTAGAGTCTCTCACCAATTTTTGAGCAAATTTCATAAATATCCCCATCACTGCCCTTGGGGGAGAAAATATAAATCTACCCATACCAAAAGTTGGGTATTTGCCAGATGATTAAAAATCGCCTGAAATGTAAAGATTCGAAGACCCCATCCTTCCCCTGCGTCTCTTCCAAAATGAAGTAGGCTGTAATAGTTGTCGTTTTCAAGTTGAGAAAACTCGGCTAAAAAACATCAAAGTTACAAGACAAGACGACAACACTACTATAGCTCCTCTACTCACCCATCGATCAACGTACCGCCCAAAAGGGGCGATGCAGCTGCGTACCTAGCCTGCAGATTTGAAAGCACATCGCGTAACGTAATCGAAATGCAGACGAAGTCGCATCTCATAACAGAAGATGCTTAAGACGAATTTCCTTGTAAAAAATGCGGTTCCATAATTATGCAAATATTGTTTGTTTCTTTCCAAGTTCAAACAAAGCAGACGGCAGTTTATTAAAATGGAATTCTTGATTTCGAAGAAAATTCTATTTACATTTTAAATGCAACGAAATGAAAAGAAAGGAAAATGGAAAATTCGTTGGTGCGTGATTAAACCCAAGTTTTAGCTTCTAAACGCTGGCTGCGAAACTGTATGCGGCGTTAAATTCTAATGAAAAATCACTTGAAAAAAAAGAGTGTACCAGGAAAAACAAGCAAAATGAAAAATCAATTGCGAAAAAAATGTAGAAAGGAAAACAAACAAAACGAATAAAAAAAAAAACACAACCGACTAAGACAACAGTAAATAAAGAGCGTAAAAATAAAAATAAACGCCGCCTCTAACGTTACCTGTAAGCAGCCAATTAGCGTTTTGCGTCAAAATTCACGCCGTTTGCTACGACCGGCTGGTTATTCGTGTCAAGATGAAATTGCTGCGGATTTTTTTTCCTCTCTTTTTAACCGACGTTATATGCTTAGTATATTCTATTCAAAATGGAGGTAACCTTAGACGGATTATTTTTTTATTTTAATACTTAGTTTGTATCGTTAATTAAGATGGTAAAGGATTTTATCTATAGTGATATTAATTTACCTACTGTCAACCAAAACGTAAAGTAAACTTCGTCCTAGTACGAGCAAACATCGTTTATGAAACCGTTATGTCATAGAATCAAACTCAGACGACCTATACACCGATTTTTTGCCTTCACTTGTTGCTTCTCCGACAATATTTCGCTTCCAGTCGTCCGCTATAATTAACGTTAATTCGCCTCCCTTTCTCGTATCCCTATACAAACGAGTACAGCGTCAACGTTTTTACAAAAAAACAAACAAATCGATTTATCGCCTATTGCTTTGACGCAATTGAATGATATGCCAACCCTAAATGTCGCATATTTGCGGCTGATTTTTTTCGTCGAGTCATTATCGTTGCTGCCAACCATACAAAGGAACAACGAAGAACTATCTGTGATTCCTTATAATACAAGAATGCAAGCAGTGATGGGATATTCAAATTACAGTTTTTCCCATATTTCAACCTGCAATTTCCCTCAATTCCCCATAGGAAATCAGAAATTTCCCTTTTTTCCCCCTAATTTTTTTGTAGAGATTTAATATACTACATTATTGACCTGTCCACGAACGTGTAGAGTGCGCTGCAGGTACCACGAAAAAAAACCAAGTCTAAAATTGAAAATAGGGTAACATTTGAAAAAATACATTGTCTCTTATGGGAGCATTTTCATTTTTCACGTTTTACACCAAAAGAAAGGGATTTTTTGAAATTTTAGTTATATTATTATTTATGGAGAATTTTATTCTCTTTCCAACAATGTATTTTTGACAGCTGTAGCGTTTATATTTGCGAAAATATTCAATTTTAAAAACTGGACTTGATAAAAATCAACTGTTTACATTTTAAACGCAGTTTTTCTTGATAACTTGATTATTCTTTGCAGAAATGTTTACATAAACGCCATGATGTTGAACTTAGTTTTGGATTTCGTGTTGAAGAATCATTTTTTCTTTGTTCAAATGTAAATTATGATTACATAAAAAATGAATATTTTTGTGAGTTTAAGTGCTACAGTCATAAAAAATACATCGTTGGAAAGAGCATAAAAATCTCTGTAAATAATTACATTACTAAAATTTCAAAAAATCCCTTTGTTTTAGCGTATGATGTGAAAAATGAAAATGCTACCATAAGAGCCAATGTATTTTTTTAAATGTTATCCTATTTTCAACAGTTCCTACATTCGCCACCAGATGTCAGCCACTCTGAATGAACTAGTCAATTCATGAAAAAAAATTATGTAAAATCCAAATTTTCCAGTGTTTCTGCTCAATACAAAAATTTCCCACATTTTTCCCTCTCTAATTACAATATTTCCCAAATTTTCCCTTTCATGGACAAAATTTCCCACAATTTCCCTTTTCCCCTCGCTTTCCCTTTTCACTTGAAAAATCCCAGGATATGGGAAAATTCCCTCAACATCCCTTCACTGAATGCAAGTACTTTGGCATACTATTCGAACATTCATACGTTTTGTTTGACAATATAGGCACTGAAACTACTTATTTTCATTACTTTAAAAATACTCAAGATATACCTAGAATTAAGCACAATCTATTATGTTCTCGTTGAAAACATTCGATTGATGTTACCCGAGAAAATTGGCTTTTGATGAAATTAGAAATGGGAAATACGCTGTAAAATTTCCTACCTGACTCGATGTTACATGATGAAGAAAGTGATTTCGATTCTTTCCGAAGATGATTAACATACATACGATTCACTTCATTCACGAATGTTATGATTCAGCACAAAACTTGAAATCATATATGGCAGTTTGAGAGTTCCGATATAGTCGTGATCGAAAACGGTCGTCCTTTTGCGTGTTCCCGTTATCGTATTTATCGTGCTTATCGTGTATATATTGAACAGTGTTTCATTTATTGTTATGTGCCCGTGCACTCGTCTATTTCAACCTACCTAAACCAGGTTGTATAGTTATCTTATCGACTTTATACGATGGCAAATGCCAAAACTGGTACTGAGTACAGACCAGCGATCAATGTAACAGATCCTATCATGTTACAATCTACAACTGCCTTTCCTCCGCTCACAACCTCAAACTCCACTCCTGCTTTAAAACCTAAAGTATCCTACTCAAACGCTACTAAAACCTATCCTTCAAAAGATCAAGCCATAGTCTTTTCTGCCCTAGACAACACCAAGTTGAAAGACTACCTCATCGAATTAGGTAAAATTGTAACTCCAAAAAGTATTACAGCCGCGTCACGTATTTCTAGAAACAGAATATGCATCTACCTAGAATCGAAATCATTGGTGGATAGTTTTATGGCCGATCATGGCGGTATCGAAATAAATGGTGAAATTGTCCCAGCCAAAAAACTAATCAATCCTACTCGTAAAATCATTTTATCAAACATTCACCCTAGCGTTCCGGACTCTATTATCCAAGAACTACTCGAAAATAATAATCTACGTCTCGCCTCCTCAATTAAAACGCTACATATTCGATTAAATGATTGTAATTTATTCGATCATGTAAGTACCTTCCGACGGTTTGTATATGTATACGATGAAAAAAACTTCAAGCTACCCGAATCAATACGTGCATCCTTTGAAGGTGATTTTTTCCGTTTCTTCTTATCAGATGATAGCCTACGGTGTTATCTATGCAAACAAAATGGACACATCGCATCCAATTGCGAATATGTGAACGATCCAAGCACAAATAAATTTTACGACGAAATGGAGGAAGATGTTACTGCTGCAACCTTGATCGATCCCACCCTATCCGTCCCAATTACTAATGCTCAAGATGCAAACACCCCCCCTGAAACACTTACTCCATCTGCAGCATCAAAAAGGCCTCTTTCGTCATCCAGCTCTACGTTCTCTCAACCTACAAACTACGAAAATACACTATCTTCATCTGCTCTCATACAGAAATCTTCCCCCGCACACCCAACACCTCGTACGATTTCTCCACCATCTACCCCCTCTGTACCAACCGCTCCACCGACACACAAAAAGATGAAAACAGGTACAAGTAGCGATTCATCTCTCGCCCCCGCCAACTCGGATATCTCGACTCAAGATTTACTATTATGCACGAAACCAATCTTCGCTGATAAGAATTTCCCGCTAACATTTCAACAATTTTGCGACATGTTAGAAGCAGTGAAGGGTGTTCAGTATCCTATACCTATCGTTCAAAAGTTTACTCAAAATATTCACGGTGTTGTGCAAATGCTCGAAGATATTTATCCCGCTCTAGATTCCAGAACAATGACTGCTCGTTGCAACAAACTCAAGAAAAAACTCGCAAACAAAAGCGGTAATGATAGCGATTCCTCCTTAGATGATAATTTTACTTCGGATCAAATGGAAACTGATGACCCTCAAAATGAGGAACTATCTCTCAAACAAATTTTCGATCCTCTCGCAGAAAATATGTCCAAATATGCAAGTAGATACCCCATTTCGTTACAAAACTTGATGTGCTTCATAGACATGGTAAAGGATAACAACCATGCGGTTACCATCGCTAAAGACTTCACTTCAGACCTTCAAGGACTCTTGATCACGTTGCAAGAAAATCACAAATTCTTAGTCCATCGTAAAACCAAATATAAATTCACGAAAATCATGGGAAAATTGCGGAAGGAGCTGCAGAAGCAGTCCCCCCCAACAATCTAAGTTTCAAAAGTAAGAATGTCGTCTTCAAGCCAGAATACTTTCCTATCGTGGAATTGCAACGGTTACTATCTACACCTTGAAGACCTCAAAATTTTAACCACACTGTACGATCCAGCCGTATTGTGTCTGCAGGAGACACATTTCAAACACAATCAACGTTGCCTTATACCAAAATATAACGTCATTCAAACCACTAACACACTAGGCCCAACTGCCCATGGTGGTACATTATTGGCTGTTCGATCAGATATACACTTCAAGCCAATCAACATATCGACAAATCTTCAACTTCTTGCAGCTACAATTTATATTAAAAACCCCATCACCATTTGCACTGCATATTTTCCGCCGAACGAATCCCTATCCTACGACCATCTATCTTCGATCGTTAATATTTTACCCACACCATTCATCTTGATGGGAGATTTCAATTCTCACAGCCCAGTTTGGGGCAGCAGAACTCATAACAAAAATGGAAAAATCCTAGAAGACATCATAACAAATCATCGATTGTCCTTACTAAATAGCGATACATCAACGCATTACAACTTCTCCTATAGATCGTGGTCAAATCTAGATCTCGTACTATGCTCGCCTCAACTTAATACTTCGTTATCAGTTTTCACGCACATTGACCTGGCAGGAAGTGACCATACACCAATCATCGTACAACAACAAAAGTCGCAACCACAAACAACCCCTATACAGAAAATCAACTATCGAAAAACGGACTGGGATCTTTTCTATGATAAATGTGAACAGACCTTTGGCTCAATAGTAGATGACAATTCCTCATCTGCGAACTCTCTTTCAAATAAATTAATAGCGATCGCAAAAGAGTGTACCCCTCACTCCGATACACCAGCCTCAAAAAAACCTTCACTCAAATTCGTTCCTTGGTGGACGGAAAGCTGTTCATCTGCCATTAAGAATCGACGTAGAGCCCTCAAAAAGTTGAAAAAAGACCCATCGGAAAGCAACCATGTCGAATACCGTAAACAACGAGCGAAGGCAAGATGGACCCTAAAGCAAGCCAAAAAGACCTCTTGGAGAAATTTCATTTCCACTATAAATTCGTCTACTCCATCAAAAATCGTATGGCAAAAAATTAAATCTATTGAACAAAATTCAGCATTTCACATTCCAACTAGCCTATCCATCAATGACCATCTGATTACGGAAAGTATTCAAATTGCCAATGCCTTCGCTGAATTTTTTGCAGAATCCTCTAGTGATGAAAATTATAATCTTCGCTTCCGGTTGCTGAAGGAGTCCAAAAATCCCCTAGATTTAGACTTTCTTAGCTCAAACGAAGAAAGCTATAATATCCAAATAACAGTACAAGAACTTCTCACCGCAATAGATTCCACTAGACCTGCTGCTCCTGGACCAGACGACTTTCACATATACCTTCTACAGCGTGCACCAAAAATTGTTATCGAAACCCTTCTCCGAACCTTTAATGAAATTTGGACACGTGGCAAGCTACCGAACTCCTGGAGAATAGCAACAATTATCCCACTCTTAAAATCAAACAAAAACCCCCTACTCCTTGATAGTTACCGACCCATCTCCCTAACATCAGTTCTCTGTAAAGTTCTAGAAAGGATAGTTAATGCCAGACTAACATGGGAACTTGAAAACAACCATTTATTATCTAACCAACAGTGCGGTTTTCGTGCTGGCCGGTCCACACTTGATCAACTGCTATTCTTACAAAACTCGATACACGACTGCTTCGCCTCAAAACGTCACTTACTGGCTGTTTTCTTCGATTTTTCAAAAGCGTTCGATACTGCCTGGAGATTTAAGATACTACAAACATTACATCAAATGGGTTTCCGCGGTCGTCTTCCACTTTTCATTCGTGACTTTTTAACGAATCGCTCTTTCTCTGTTCGTCTTGGTGGATGTCACTCTGAGACCCAGGATCTCATCAATGGTGTCCCACAGGGCTCAGTGTTAAGTCCCACTCTATTCAACCTTGTAATAGACGATATAACGAAGAAAGTGAGGCCTCCAGTAAAATGCTCATTATTCGCCGACGATTTCACAATTTTTGTGGCATGCTCGGATATCGCATCGGGCCAACAAATCCTCCAAAGTGCCGTAAATGATCTATATAATTGGTCTGTACAAAACGGCCTATCTTTCTCAGCTTCTAAAACTACAGCAGTTCATTTTTGCCGCATTAGGAGATGTACTCACGACATCGACCTCCACTTACATGACTCTCCACTTCAATCAGCGGACTATTATAAGTATTTAGGCCTAATTTTTGATCAAAAACTAACATGGTCTACTCATATGAATACTCTCAAAAAATCCTGCTTTAAAAAACTCAACTTAATGAAAAAACTCTCGCATACCACCTATGGAGCTGACCGAACCTCACTACTCCGGATTTATCGAAGCCTAATTCGATCTAAATGCGATTATGGTGCAGCGGTTTACGCCTCGGCATCGACGTCGACTCTTAATACTCTTAATAGTATTCACCATTCCGCCATTCGAATTGCAACAGGAGCTTTCCGCACGTCACCATCCATCAGCATACTTTACGAAGCTCAAGAATGGCCGCTCAGCTTAAGAAGGGAATTCCTTAGCTCGAACCTGATGCTTCATATAATATCTTCTCCCGAGAATCCGGCTCACTTACTACTACAAAATACTCAAGTTACTAAATTTCACTTTCTCACTTACGCTTCACCACCGCTTGTATCAACAAGTGATACTTTACCCATACTCTACAATCAGTCTTCCGCGATTCTTCCACCGTGGGACTCGTTTACCTTGAAAACTGATTTATCTCTTCTCCAACTTGCCAAAAACAGTTCAGAAGAAACCATCAATCAAGCATTTTCCACGCTACTCTCCAAGTACGATTCGTACATACCAATCTTTACCGATGGATCAAAATTTGACTCCTTTGTGGGCTGCGCTGTTCTCATTCGCGAAGTGGAAACCATTCGATTTGTACTTCCTGGCTGTTACTCTATCCTATCCTCCGAACTATTTGCCATTAAACTTGCGATAGAATACGCGTTGAAAGTTCAACAAAATTGCGTGATCTATACGGACTCTTTAAATTCTATTAAGTGCCTTGCCAAATACCGCGATAGATCACAACACCCCATCGCTAAAGAAATAATTTCGTCGTTAAGTTCATTTTCGCGTCGAGTTGTTTTTGCATGGATACCGAGCCATAAAGGAATTGTTCCAAATGATATCGTGGATCGTGCCGCCAAAGAAGCTGCTCGCTGCTTCCCTATTCCGAACATTCGTATCCCAAAACGCGATGCCCTATCCGAGGTTCGAACTTATCTCTGGGGAAAATGGTCCGATTCGTGGAATCTCATTCCTCTAACAAATAAACTTCGCCGAATCAAATCTACATCTAAACCCTGGTATTCTGCGCTTCGCTCCAACAGAAAAGAAGAGGTCACACTATGCCGTCTGCGAATTGGCCATTCACAATTGACTCACTCCTACCTTCTAAATAAACAACCCCCTCCCTTCTGTGACTCCTGCTCCACTCCTCTCTCCATATCACACATTTTACTTGACTGTCAAAAATATAATTCAATCCGTCGCCAGTTCTCTCTTCCATCATCCATACCCGAGCTTCTTTCCGATAACGAATCTACAATATCTAAGCTGTTCTCTTTCTTAAAAACAATAGACATCCTCCCCAAACTGTAATCTTCCTTTCCGTGCCTCTGGCCATAGTAGCAGAACACGGCACGTTAATGGAGTAAGTAAGTAAATATATGGCAGTTTTGAAAAAATGAATACAAATGTCAAATATTGTATCGATAACGATACCTCAGACTTTCTCCTTCATGCCATCTAAATTCGAACATGCTTTTCTTACCAGAACAAGAACCTTGAAACGTTGATTCTGAAAAACAATGTCCGATGACCTTAGTCTGTAATCATTGGCTAAGTTTAAATTTGTCTCTTTGGCATGCTATATTATATCTTATATCTTTTTTTTTATGACGTATTTAACTGCTATCGGGTTATCACGCCATCTTTCAACGGGTTTAGATTTGGTGGAACGTAAAGATATACGAAGTACATTTTTGACCACAATAAGTGAAGAGTATTAATGACTCAAGAGAGAAATAATTGCAATAAAATGGTTCAAAATTTGAACTATTGTTTTCTCTTTGATATTAGAAAAAAAAAATGCATGAAAATTTTTACGTAAAAAAAAAAGTAATTTCAAAATAAGTCTCGTTTACTTCATAAGCAGATGAAAAGATAACTGATTTGTTAATAATGAAAAACAATCAAAATACATAATATACACAAAGTTTAACCTTTCAAGGTCGATTTGGTGAGGAGATATGGAACATTCATGAAATTTCCTGTAGCAATTTCCCCTGCAAACGCTGTTTTTGCTCTAATTTCCCTCAAAATCCACTTGGGAAGCTTAAATCAACAGAGGTTAGTCATTTGGTCTCATTTTATCATATTGCACCAAAATAAAAAGATTTCGAACTTTCACGTACCTCTTAAACATTTTGAAATCGACAATCCCCCCTTCTCCCCTCCAATATCATATGTGAAGATTAATTTGGGATGTGGTATACTTCTTATTTCGAATATTCAAATGAGTTCGTATTGATTACATTTTTAATAATTTGAGGCTACTCGAGCTCTACTCAAGTTTTGATAATTCGCCATTTTGAATCTATTTTGACATAAATTCAAAAGGTTATTATTTTGGTTATGAACTAACCACATACACCAAGTTTGACCTTTGTAGGTAGATTAGGTGAGGAGATACGCAGTTTTTTCACGTTTAATTTACAATTACCTGCTTAATACTAACTAATAATTTTTATCCTAGGCGAATCGATAATCTATTGGCCTTTTCACATATAGCACCCAGCTTTACACGCTTATCTAAAACCAGTACTTCGATACGCCTCTGGCCGTAGTAGGTGTACATGGCGGGTAAAAAAAAAAAAAAAAAAAAAAAAAAATAGTATCTTTCAGGGAGGTAAAAGTGATTCCTGAGGGGTGTGAGGTTTGTCACGAATCAATTTTTCTCCCGAGTAGTGAACGAAATTTTTCCTAAATGCGGGAGTAAAGCGCTCGTTTAAAACCCGAACGATTAGCGAGCGGGAGGTAAAGTAGCGCTTTCCTCCCGCAAGTACGAAAACTAATTTTTATCCATATGTCAAAAAATGAAGGGGCTGGTCACACTAGTTTGTAAATAACCTCTACAAAAAATTATAAAAATTTCAATTTTTACATCCTCAAAATGAAAAAAAACCGTAAGCAGCCATGCCGCATTACTGGAGCTGAGTTTTTAACTGGGGCTTGTTTTGATTTAGTAATAACCTTGCTTAACCGTTCATCACTACAGGCCACACCCAATACCAAGTCTGAAAACCCCTACCATCCTTTCCAAAAACACTTAAGAAGTTCAATTTGGCACAAATGTAGTATTTCTTACCATGAAATAATCATGCGAACACATATTTCTCAAATTATAACTATTTGAGGGTCCTCAAATTATCTTCAAATTTTGTAAATCCGCCATTTTGGTTCCATTTTGACTCAAATTTAAGTGGTTATATTCTGGTCACAAACTAATCCTACACACAAAGTTTGACCATTCTAGGCCGATTTGGTGATGAGATATGGAAGATTCATGAAATTTCCTGCAGCAATTTCCCCTCCAAAAGCCGTTTTTTGCTCTAACTCCCCTCCAAAATCACTGAGGAAGCTAAAATCAAAATACGTTTGTCACTTGGGCTCATTTTATCATATGACACAGCAATAAAAAATTTTCGACCCCTCCTGTACCCCCACCACTATTTTAGGTTGGTAACCCCGCCTTCCCCCTCCAACATCATGTATGGAAGTGAATTCGGGATATAGTATACAACTTATCCCCAATAACCATATGAATTCATATTAATTACATTTTTACCAACTTGAGGCTCCTCAAGCTCTACTCAAAATTTTGATAATCCGCCATTTTGAATCCATTTTGATCCAAATTCAAGAGGTCATATTGTGGTCACCAACTAACCTCACACACAAAATTTGACCTCTTTAACTTGATTTGGTGGGGAGATATGGAAGATTCAAGAAATTTCATGACTCAAAACTTCCTCAAAAAGCCGTTTTTTGATCTAACTCCTCTCAATATGCACAAGAAGCTGAAATTTGGATATGTTAGTATCCGTGACTCACTCTTTCATATGAAATCAAAAACGAAAAATTTGAGCTATTTGCCCCTTCTCCAGCCCCCCTCAAAATTTGAGTGATCCGCCATTTTGAAATTTATCGAAAAAACAAAAAAACTATTTTTGCGCATTTTCAAGAAGAGTCTCTCACCAAATTTTGAGCGAATTTTATGAATACTCGCCGGCGCTACGCGTGGGGGAAAAAAAATATATATATATATATAGTGATCTATGGTCAAAGTGGCATCAGTTTGCACATTCCTCAGAAGTGCATCTAATGTCACATTAACGACACCGCAATGGCGAACGGAATGTATAATATCATAGGTTTTCTTAGAAACAAATTTTTAAAATGATGCCACTTTACTTGTAAACATCAAAAAAATGAGGCTACTACGACCGTAGACCGAAAAAAAATTTTTTGTATGAAAAATAGAATATTAGTGGTAAAGTGGCATCACCCAAATAACCACACCAGTGACGTCATGACACAAAGCTGAATCGATGAGCAATGTGATGGTAAAGTGGCATCAGAAAAAAGATGCCACTTTGTAAAAAAGATGCCACTTTACCTGTAGACGACGAAAAATGATGCCACTTTATTCATAGATAAATCTATATATATATACCAAAAAGTTGGACATTTGCCAGATGATTACAAATGGTCTGAAACGCAAAGATTTGAAGACCCCACCCTCCCCCGACCTTCCCTTCCCAAATCAGGTAGGCTGTAATAGCTATCGTTTTGTTAAAAACTCAGCTAATTAAAATTTTAAAAACTTGTAATTTTTAGGGGGAAAAAAAAACTAATTATGGAGCAATTAAATTTTTTTTACGTTGCTAAGCCATATTTTATTGAAAGACTGAAAAAAAAAATTGTAGTCGCGAATTTGTTGAAAAAATCTTCATGATTTTAAATAACGATCGCCAAATTTGTCGTTTCCAAAAATTTGCCGTCCAAGACTGCAGAGTCTGTAGCAAAATGCAATTTTCAGCTGAGTTTTCACCTTAAAAACGACAGCTATTGCAACCTATCTGATTTGGGGATTTGGGAAGGGGGGATCGGAGGTCTTCAAATCTTTGCGTTTCAGAGCATTGGTAATCATCTGGTAAATGCCCAACTTTTTGGTAGGCATTGAAATTTTCATGAAATTAGCTCAAAACTTGGTGAGAGATTCTTCTTGAGAATACGAAAAAGGTACTTTTTTGTTTTTTCGATATACCTCAAAATGATGGATTAGTCAAATTTTGATAGGAGCTCAAAAAAAGGCAAAGAGCTCAACATTTTCGTTCTTGATATCATGTGAAAGAGTTAGTATACCAACATATCCGAATTTTCGCTTTCTAAGCGCATTTCGAGGAGAGTTGTAGCCAAAGAAAAACACCGAGGTTCCGATATTGTAACAAAGTAACAAACACAAATTTTTGAACTGATCAAAAACCACAAACCGGGAGACATTTTCGAAGATTTTTCAGGGCTTCCAAAAGGAATACATCTCTGCAGCATAACATTATGTATATAAAGCTACAAGAAAAAAATAACAACAACAACAGGGCCAAAAAAATGTTGTTCCAATCGCCCAGCCTCTCCTAATGGACGGATTTCGACGATTTTTTTTTTTTAAAATCGCAAAAAATTATGCAGATATGTCATCAAGCAAAAAAATTGAAAAATTTTAATCAGAGAGTTGAAAAAAATAATTTTTCCCTTTTTTATGCATAAAACTTAACGCGTTCGTTACGCGTTGCCGTATTCCACTCCACGTCTTGCTTGATTGTGGGCGTGGCGTTTGCCGTGCCGCATTAGTTCGTCAGTTACACGACACATATCATCATTCATGTTATGTTGTTCGAAGAAGTCACATCAAATAGGCAATCCGAGCGAAGCGAGGAATGCCGCGGGGTTGGGCCGCGAAGCGGCCAGGGGGCGAAGCCCCCTAGTAATACATAAACTTATAGAAAAGTGTACGAACGATCATTTGCAGTTCTGTACAGAAATCAGGAAGACTAGTTGCAGTCAGTTCTATAAATTTCAGTATTCTGTGAGCGCTCGAACAGACTTATTGTACAACGTATGCCCTATGCCTATACAGTATAAATATGAACCTAGAGGGCTGAAATTTTTTTCACATATTATTGGGGTCATTTTACGACATTTAAGCTTTTGGCCACCACTTTTCACAAAAAGTCAATATCGTTCCATTCTAGTGCATATTAGTAAGATAGCACTTGCCTCGAATTCTCAAATCACTCACAAAATTATATAAAAATTAAAACATCATTTTTTTCAAGTATAAATATCAGCGTATGAGTTAAAGCATACGTTATTAACTTCATTATTTGTTAGTTAGGAATCCAGCAGAATAAGTTACTGTGCAGAGTGTTTCAGCTCAAATGTATTGATAAAATGTAAAATTTTCAAAATTTGACTCCAATTAGGGTATAAATATTAACCTAGTGGACTAAAATTTTGTTTACATATAATTGGGCTCATTTTGCAACGATTATAGTACTTCCATGCTAAGAAGGAAATGACGTCACACATCAGCACAACACTATGCTGCTGATATACAGCGCACTCCAAATTCATAAAAACAACACTATCACATTTGGTAATAAACAAATAGACTTAGGTATTATTTATTTATTTTTGTATAATATAATATATAATAAGCATAATGAAACACCTGCTCGATTTAAGTAAACAGTGTGAATTTCCCCCATTTCCTACCCCCTGGATCGTTGAAACCTCCATAATATTTGTGACGTCATTTCTTTCTTACCGTAGAACGACTATAATCTTTTAGCGCCATCATTTTAAAACAAAAAATCAAATCGTTCAACTCCAGTGAGCTGAGCACTCCACTGTCCACAAATGACAGTTCTACTTTAGCTTACAAACTCACAAGCGACCGGTCAGATATGTATGTCGCCGATCTGCTCGAATGGTTGCCTATATTGAAGTACCTCCTCAGACGCCTACCAACACACCTTATAAATTTCATTGATGCGGTCCTAGTTTTTCGTAGCAATGTTGCCAATGTGAAAAACTGATAGTTATGAAAAAATAAAAATTTACAGTTTGAAAAAATAAGGTGGGCACTGGATAGAGGTTGATTAAATAAGTCAAAACTGTTATATGCACAAATTGCCTAACTTGAAATTTGAAGGGGCAGTCATCCAAAAAATCATTAAAAAAAATTTGTTCAAGAAATCTTATTCTATTCTTTGTGATGAACGAAAATGGTGCTTTGCAAAAATCACGTATCTTGAAAATGAAGGCGCCGTGTGGATTACTACTTTCTTTAGGTATTACAGAACATACAAAAAAAAAATGATGAAGTAAATGCTCACAACATATTTAATCAAAAAGTTCGTTCCCACAATGTCATGTCAACATAAATTGATCGAAATTTGGAAAACATATTTTGTAATTTTTCTATGTCGATGGCTAGCACTCATATCATCATCTATCGTTAAACTTAAAGGATGATGAAAAAATTCATCCCTAGTCCTTACCTATTTTCACGTTTCAAAAGAATGTGAAGGTGTGGAGGTGAATAATTTTGATGTGTAGGTATCGTGAAGCAGGTATTACCGATTAAAAATGTCAAGAAATTGATGAACAATTTGAAAAAGTAAAAATAATGAAATAAGAATTAATTTATTTTCAAAAATTTTTAATATACATTTATTCACCCAATGATATACACCCACTGCACCTTCAATTCTCGAGATACGCTATTTTTGCAAAGCACCATTTTTGTTCATCTCAAAGAGTTGAATAAGATTCCTTGAACAAACTTTTTTTTAATGATTTCTTGGATAACGGCCCCTTCAAATCTCAAGTTAGGCAATTTGTGCATATAAAATTTTTACTTATTTATTCAATCCTTTATCCATTGTCCACCAAATTTTTTCAAAATCGTAATTTTTTTGTTTTTTCATAATATTTTTCACATTGGCAACACTACTATAAAAAACCTAGGCCCGTATCAGATGAACTTTATACTGCGTTTACGTGGGTGCCTGAGGTACTTCCACATAGGCAACCATTCAAGCAGATCGGCGACTTACATCTGACTGTTCCCTCGTCAGAACTTACCCGATGGTGACCCTATTTTCGAACTTTTCCATCATTACATGGGCATACGTAGCAATCAATCGACGGTAATTTTTCCAAATCGAATCCCCTTCAGTCCTATCAACTTCGACGATCAAAATATTCTCCAACGTAGAAAAAAACTGTAAACCGCCGCCGCGAAAACACGAAGCAATAATTTCACCATTAGGTACTCGATCAGCCGTTGATTAAATTATAGAAATGATTCTGGTAATGAAACATCTTCGACGAATCTACCACACAGTGTACGAAGACGAGCGACCGAATGAGCGATATTAAAAGCGCATTTCCAATACCGCCCGAATATCTCACGTCCTTGGCGGCTGAATTCGCATCCTCACGGATGATAGGATTAAATGAAATTTCCAAGTCGAAGCTGACGGGTTCGCTTCGACGACCGTGTGTCGCAGGTAATTACGTGAAATTTCGCCGACTCGAATTTACCGATACATCTAATGGTTAATCGCGAAAAGCTCATTTCGACGATGGCTGGCGGCTTCGCTACACCGTTAATGGGTTAGCGACGTAATCGAGCGTATTTATAAAGTAATCTATTTTCACGTCGCTAAGGTGGAAAAAATTTCATATTTAGCGCCGCTACGTGATTGCGAAAGCGAGCGAAAAAAAAAACGCGGTTCGGCGCGGCAGCGACGCGACGGAGGTGAAAAGAAATAGAAGAGGGGGCGAATGTTTCGGAATATTAAGGTGTCAAATTAATTATTGGGAATGCTAACGTTAGAAATACATATCTAAACATAAAATTAGATTTATGAACAAACTTCGTGTTTCGAATTTAATTAAAAGCTATAATAGCAAAATCATAAATTAAATGATAAAGAAAGGGTCCGTATAGTGGCTAAAACGGTTGGAATTCGCGCGCTCTTAGTTCGAGTAGGTGATTTAAAACACGGTGTAGGATTTCGGTGGCACGGGCGTCCGTACGTAAGGGATGGCCGAGGCTAGACGCGACGGGTACCAGGGTACCGGGATTTACCTGATAGTCGCAAGAAGTGTTGGGGTAGCTTATAACTGCAATGGCAATAGCACCCAAAATTCGCCCGCCTTTATCTCCTTTGTCAACAATGATTCGTTTTAGATACATCTACCCCGCGTCCAACGCCCATCCACGTTTATCCCCTGACCCTGTAACCCCGTTTTCCTCGCTTAACCTCCCGCCGCCGCAGGTAAAACGCTCGGCATCGTCGCCTTCGCCTTGTACGTTCTCTCCTACACCTATATACAATGCGTACGCGTCTACAACGCTATACCTGTATATATAAAATCGTCGCCTTCGTCTTTGTAATCTTTATAGAAAATTAAAAGGTTTTAGAAATCGCTTCTTTACTACACGCGTATTTCAGTCAGTAGCCAAAAACGTAAAATACAACGTTTTCTAATTAAATAGGCTCCAACAAACGCGAACCAACCCAGATAAATGCACCCTTTTGTTTAATAATATCGCCTTTTCTTACAGTCGGCCCAACTTTTTAATACCTTTAATTATACGGCAATAACAGTCGCGGTTTCATTTACGAATTTTCACGCCACCGCTCCGCCTCCCGTATCGGTGTACCGGCTAATTTTACACGCGTATAAATTCTCGCGCCCGACTCCTTTTCGACCGTATATTCGAAAGAACGTTTACGAAATTACGTGTTAATATTAACCGACGCGCCGAATATTTCACTCGACGCGCCGCATTCCCGGTTACTATAAACGAGTTACTTAAAAATTTAATTAACGAGAATTAACGCGTACGACGCAGATTTTACAACCGAAAGAAAGGGAAAAAAACGTCGTTCGAGGCAGCGTGAAGCTAAACGAGTCGCTAAATCACGAACAACCGATTTAATTCTTCGCCGACTGAAAAATATTCGGACGACGAAAATTCGCCATTTTTTCTGCAGTCGATTACCTAATAAGCGCCAGATTTCTTACGTTTTATCGGATTTAATAATTATGTACCTATACGAGGCGCTAGCAATTAAACCTGGGCTTTTATAACGTTTGCTTTCAGGTGTGAAAATCGTCGCCATGATTTCCAACTCAGCGACGCTATAGACGTCGACGCGTATGAAAATGCACCAGATGCCCGATCAGCATCGCATGAATCTCACACCGCACGCTAGCCAGTTCTTGAATCCCGCTGCCATGCGTCGACCGAATTTCTTACAACAGATGGCCCTTCAGCAACAACAACTCGTTCACCATTTGCAGCTGAGTCAGCGACAATATATGCTGCAGCATGGTATACCCGTGCAACCGGATATACCGGGTTCACAAGCTGCGCATAGTAGGAGTAAGTACGATGATTATAGCTACTAGGAGGCTCCGCCCCAGTGGCGGACTTAGGATTTTGCCGCCCTACGCTTGGAACCATTCGCCGCACCCTCCAAATTTCACCTTTTTTATAATTTTTTGCCGGTTTTTCAAGTTTTTGAAAAAATAATCTAGTTTCTTGTTTTTTAAGCACTTCTTCGTGTTTTGTTTTTTTCTCCTTCGGTTCTTTGCGATACTGAGCACCGCTTAATCTTTTTCGATAACTTTTTTTTTTTCGCAAACGCAAATAAAATTACTGTTTTGAAGAAAAAAAAGAAATACGCATTGCTTATCGGAAAAGATTACATTTTTGCTTATTTAGCAGTCATCTATTTCCGAAATTTTTGGCACGGTAGCACTAAATACATACCTAACAATTTCTGGTTGCTCACATGTTCAGTAATTACTGTCAAGGACCAGGAATCCAAAGTGGTTTGACCTATAACAGGTTACACCATTTGAGATCATGTGAAAAATTTCAATTTATTTTTCCATGCGCGGTGTTTACTAATGACGTCAATATGAGCAACTGTAGTTGATAATATCAACAGCCAATAAGGCATCAGTCTCAATGAGTATTGATAAAATTTACATCTCTCCTCTTACACCGCAAAAGTGATAAGTCCACATGTACATTTAGCTGCTCATATTGACGTCATTCAGAACCAAATATTTTCCATTTTCATTGGTTGTTGTTCTCAGACCCTCTCAGACTCTTGTGGCTGGAAGAACAATAGAAAGGGCATGATGGCATAAGATAGTCGAAAATGGCCCGAGAACTTTCCGAACGGTTTCTAAGGCAAAAGGTGGGCCACATAAAAAAAAAATTTTGACCAAAATTTCAGGCTCCAGTTGCGCCTATTTTCGGAGATATAGGCAAAAACAAGTTTTTCGATTAAAATTTTTTTTCTCGCCTTATTATAAAGGTAGAACGTTGAAATTTTATTTATAGTGTTTTGACAATAAAAGGCTTTTTCAGGAAATTTTTCAATTTTTTTCGATCAATTTTAAAAGAGTTATGCAATTTTTAAAATTTCAAACCTCCATTTCTATAGCAAGCTTTCGAGGTGCAATTATGAAAAAATTACATAAAATGTATCTTTTACCACCAAACATACCATAAAAATTTCAGAATTTTTGGACAGGTGCAACATTATCAAAAAAAATAAAAACTGTTGCAGCGCGCTATAAACCAAGCGCTTTGGTACTATACGCGCTGTAGGCCGTACGAACGTTACGGTGTTGCGTTATCGCCTTAACGGTGCATAACAGCTTACCTGATCTTCTCGCGTTTAAAACATTACTTTAGCCTTAATTTTTTCCTTTTTGGTTTACTGATAAGTGAGCTCCTACAAATGATCAAATCAATTATAGGCCTATTCCGTCTATTTATTTGAAGAAAAAAATTCTTTTACCATAAAAACAACAAATATTAAAAATAGAAATTTTTTTGTTTTTTTTTACTAATAAATTACTTACCCACTTTCTGCAGAAAAACAAATACTTACTAACCTACCTCTTGACAAAAAAAAAAAATTCCCTAACAAAAAATTGAATTATCCTTTGCTAAAATTCGACTGACGATAAGTGTAACCTTGGTGAAAACTTCAACTTTTTTTTTATACATAAAGAAGAACACATAAAGAAAATAAATTTTCAAACTTTTCGATTATCATCATCTTATATACATATTTTCTTAGGCGAAAAAAAAAAAACTCAAATTTAGTGAAATTCGACGTACGAAAAGTTAATAAATTATGAAAGCACGGAAAAAATTTCTCATAGCTGTGATGATTTTTTCATTATATTTTTTGTTCAATAGATTTCTAACCAGAGAAAAAATTTGAAAAATGTCAACAGAATTTCATGCAACTATGATCATTTAAAAAAAGTTCAATTTACGAATTTTCAATCAACTTCTATGCCAAAATTTTTTATTTAAAAAAGAATTCACGCAAGCATAATTTGTAGTATACAAATTTAAAGGAATTTACTTGCTCCTCAAGGAAAACACGACCAAACCTACCTCTAACAAACAACTGAATTATCTTGATTAAGTTCCTATTTTAATTTTGAATTTTTTTCATGAGAAAACAAAAGAAAAAAAATTGCTCAACTGTGTGATCACCAGCATCCTGCACATTTTTTTTGTGCAAAAAAAATTTACCGAATCTATTAAAATTCAATAAATTTGGAAGTTAATTCTAGAAATTTAATTTTTAGTGAGTTTTTTTTTTCAATAATACAATAATAATAATATAGAAAAATCATTCTCTTACTCAATTTCTGCTGAAAAACAAACACTCGTGAACTATAATTTTTAAATTAAAAAAAAAAAAAAAAAAACACTCTCGAACTTGACCCCACAATCGCGAACTATAATTACAAATAAACATGTATTTTACAACTCTAATGCACAAATGAAAAATTCACCTTGTTACACTCGCGAACGAAATTCAACCCTATCCATAAAAAAATCGATCTACTGTTGACTCTTCATCAGAAATCTTCCAAATAATTCTATTGTTATCAATGTAGATTGTAGCTCTACAGAAAGTTTTTATGCTATATATTATTTCATTGGTATAGAACTATTCTGTGATTTCGAGTTAACCAAGCCATAAAATTTTATTACTTTATGAAAAGGTGTAGTATGAAAGGAATCTATCTATTTGCAAATAGTTCAAATTTTTTATTCTTGATCACATATAAAAAAGTGAGTCACGGACACCAACATATCCAAATTTGAGCTTTCTAAGTATATTTTGAAGGGAGTTATAGCAGAAAATTACTTCTTGAGGAACTTTAGAATGATGAAATTTCTTGAATCTTCCATATTTCTTCACCAAATCGACCTGCAGAGATTAAACTTTGTATGTAAGGTTAGTTGTGGACCAGAATATGATCTCTTGAACTTAGGTCAAAATGGAACCAAAATGGTGGATTATCAAAATTTGAGTAGATTTTGAGGAGCATCGAATCAGTAAAAATGTAATTAATATGAACTTAAACTCATATGATTATTCGGGATCAAAAGTAAACGATATTCCAAATTTACCTTCACACATGTACTGGAGGAGAGAAGGAGGAGTTAGCAACCTCAAAAAGTGGTTAGGTACACGATAAGTCGAAAATTTTTTATCGTTGAGTCGTACGATAAAATGAGCTTAAGTGACTAATTTATTATGATTTAGCCTTCCAGGTGAATTTAGAGGGGAGTTGAAGCAAAAAATGGCTTTTGGAGGGTTCACGAATCTACCTAGAAAGATCAAACTTAGCATGTAGGGTTAGTTGACCAAACTATGACCTCTTTAATTTTTGGCGTATCGTCAAGATTTGAGGATAACTTGAGGAGTCTCAAGTTGCTATAATTTTAAAAATACGGGTTCTCATAATTACTGCGTGGCAAGAAATGCTGCATTTATTCTAAATTCAAATTTTTAAAGTTTTTGTGGAAGGGATTAGGCACCAGTTTTCAGACCTGGTACCGGGTATCGCTTGTAGACATGGAGGAGTTAGCAACGTTATCTGTAAACTTGAACAAGCCCAATTGAAAACTCAGCTCCAATAATATGGCATGCTGCTTACGTTATTTTTCTTGCACGAGAATCGTTCGAACATACATCATTAATTTCGACCGGACATTGTTTGATGAATGTCTATCATCTGTGAACCTCACCACGAAAATTCAACCTGATAAAGTTGATATAGAGGGGAGACAGGTAGGTTTAAGATTTTAAAAACTACGTCTCGAAAATCATAAAAATTATGGAAAAAAAAAAGAAACAAATGTAGCACCAAGCGAAGGGATTCATGTCATTTATTCTTGCTACTACCTTGAAATGTATAATTTATTTCCACGAGGGAAAGATTTTTGTGTTGGGGTGCTCGAATCATGTATAGTCACCCGGGAGATATAATTTGTATGATATTTTTTACTATATATTTTTTTATTTTGTTTATATTGATTTTTTATTTATTCGAGGATTTATAATATTCTTGGTTGGGTATTGGCAATTTTTACCTTATCAAAAGAATTTCGTATTTTCGAAAACTTAACAAAAACCAAAACAAATACATCGATTATAGGTTTTACCCATATAAACCTCACATATCGATTCGTGCGAGATTCATGGTCGCGTTAATATGCATCGCCCCAAAAAGGTCTCCTTTCCAATCGAGTGTAAATGCCGAAAACGAATTTACCAAAAAAAATCAAAGTATCCGGCTTAAAACACAACACATGATGAGAATTTATTGACTTCAAAAATTAATTATGTTATTAGAGATAACTCGAATGATTCGTAATCATAAAATTTATCACTTATCAAAGAATTGATCAAAAAATTTATGAATTTTTTTTTTTTGGAATCTTGAATGCAAGAGGTTTCGTAGTGATGAAAACGTGCATGTAATATATGTTCTAGAGTAGCAAAAAATTTTTCGGCTGGTAAATTGGTGTAATGCCATTTTGCTGTCTTTTCTTCTATCTGGAAGAGCATTGGTAGTCCTTATTATTCTGTGTATTTCTCGATACTTGAAAAATTTATAATTTTTTTTTTTGATTTAATTATTATAATTTTTTTTATGAGGGTTAACTCCTCCCCTACTCCTATTCTGCATTTACGTTATAGCAAACTTTACCTAAGCCTTGCAGAAAATGTGTTTACTCTTATCAAAATTTTTTTCATATATGACTTCAATTTATTCCTGGAAAATTTAACCAAAGGTTGATGTAGGAATGAAGGAAGCAATCGACTGTATTTTCATGGTAGTCAAATGACGTCAAATCAACAGTTATGGATGGGAAATTCAGATAATCTGAGTTATTGGTTCGGATGACTCTAATTCTATTGTCAAATCGTATGATATATTAAAGTAGGTCAACACATCATACTTCTAAACTAGAGGCGGATTCAACGCAGTTGCTACTGGGTCTGAGCAAAAGCAGCGAGCCTCAGGCTGAAAGGGTTCCTAAATCATAAAAGGTATATATTTGCAGTGAAGAAGGCCAGATTCAGTTTTAAAAATGATTAATTTTTCATGTAATCATTTACTTAGTTGTTTCCTTTTTGCGATACGAATGCATGTTTTTTATTGCGACAAATTTTCCAAATGTGCCTTTTCCCTTGAATTCGCCATTGTCCTAACTGTTACGTCTATTTTTTAGTAACGACGAATTATGGCCAGGTAATCTGCAATTCAACAAGTCAATGACCAAGATACTTGAGAAACGCTGCTTCAAATAATATGGCATGGCTGCTCACAGTATTTAAAATCCAATTAAGAAACGGATGGCGTGTCATTACCATAATATAGGAATAAAAAATTCTACTCGGCGAAAATTACCAAGAAACGCGAAAATTTTAAAAATAAAATTACCGGATAAATTTGTCAAGCGCGACGGTTGTATTAATGAATTTGCATCGGTCGTTGGAAAAGCTGAACAATGAAAGTTTAGCAAGCTGAGCAAACCGAGTCGTGAACTCGATGAGAAATCGCAACTGGGTGAAGATGACAGTCCAGCTCGACTGATTAAACGTTAACGACGACGATATTTTTTCTTCCGTCGCTTCCATTCCGGCACTTCCAATGCGCAGAAAGGAAGATACATCGAACCGTTAATTAAACATTCTTTTGTTTAGTTTTAATTTTTTTCCTAGAAGCGCCGCGGAATAATAAGACAACGGTTGATTTTATTAGACGGTGCCGATTCGAGGCACGGATATCTGGAATTGTCGAGCCTTTGAGGAATTAACGTAGACTGAGGAACGGATGCAATATGCATATAGTAAAATAAAATCTTTATTGGAAACGTGCGCGGAATGAGTTGCACGACGAACGATTTACATAGGTTGCCGCCATTCGATGCAGCCGGAAAAAGGTACCTAAGTTGGACGTTAGTCAACTGTTTACCGTTCTCACGCACGAGTGATAGATCTTTTATTTAAGGGTCGTTTAATTTGAATTACGCGTAAATACGTAGCCGATCGAGATTTTAAATTAGACGCGGAATCGCGAATTCGCGGCTCGCTTTACGCGATTTCATTGAAATAATTGACGAAACTAAGGCGCAAAGAAAACGATGGAAATCTTTCGAAATGGTATAAAACCGAGCATTAATAGCGCCCAGTACCGCCAATAATTACGTAACGGGACGGGCGCTGAGTGCGCCTTATTATGTTAGCGGCGCGTTTACATTGTACGTTATGGCGCTATTATAACAGGGGCTCTTTTTAAACTTTTAACCATTGTCGAGTGGCTGCGCCCTTGTTTTAACCCTTTATAGTCGAACACCTGCCCCTCTCTTCGTTTTCGCGTTCGTTTGGAAATTCCGTTAATACGAGAAAAATGCATTTTTCTCCTTTCCCCTTACCGTAATTGCTGGAAGCGTTTGTATAAGGGTAAGCGAATTTGTACCTAGTAATATCGTTCTAATTGTTGCAAGAAGAGCTGGGGGAAATTTCGCGATCTCTGGTTTTGCGGATATTTTACGCGTATATTGATGCGAAGAAATCGGCGTAAGGTGATTTTTATGCGAGTTTTCGATTTAAAACGATAGCCATTACAACCAACCTGGTTTGGGAACGAGGGTCGGGGGGAAAAAATTTATATTTTTGCGTTTCGAGTCATTTTTAATCATAAATAGTAGAGTAGTCAACTCGGCAGACTTCGTCCTGCCTTTATAATTCTTCTACAGCGGCACCTTTCGCTCCCACAAACACACGCTTTTACCAACATGAACGTTAAAAGTTATAATTATAATACATTTATTTAAAAAAACAACACAACAACAAACACACTCTTACACGAAAGTTGAAGCTTAAAAAAATAAAAAACGTGATCTATTTCGACTCAAATTTAAGAGGTCATATTCTGGTCGCTAACTAATTCTACACACAAAGTTTGACCATTCTAGGCCGATTTGGTGATGAGATATGGAAGATTCATGAAATTTCCTGCAGCAATTTCCCCTCCAAAATCACTGAGGAAGCTTAAAATCAAAATAAGTTTGTCGCTTGGGCTCATCTTATCATATGACACAGCAATAAAAAATTTTCGACCCCTCCTGTACCCCACCACTTTTTTACGTTGATAACCCCGCCTTCCCCCCTCCAACATCATGTATGAAAGTGAATTGGGGATATAGTATACATCTTATCTCTAATAACCATATGAATTCATATTAATTACATTTTTACCAACTTGAGGCTACTCAAGCTCTACTCAAATTTTGATAATCCGCCATTTTGAATCCATTTTGATCCAAATTCAAGAGGTCATATTCTGGTCACCAACTAACCTCACACACAAATTTGACCCCTTTAACTTGATTTGGTGGGAGATATGGAAGATTCAAGAAATTTCACGATTCAAAACTTCCTCAAAAAGCCGTTTTTTGATCTAACTCCTCTCAATATGCACTTAGGAAGCTGAAATTTGGATATGTTAGTGTCCGTGACTCACTTTTTCGTATGAGATCAAAAACGGAAAATTTGAGCTATTTGCCCTTCTCCAGCCCCCCTCAAAATTTGAGTAATCCGCCATTTTGAAATTAATCAAAAAACAAAAAAGGTGTTCTGCGCATTTTCAAGAAGAGTCTCTCACCAAGTTTTGAGCGAATTTTATAAATAATCGCTGGCGCTACGCGTGGGGGAAGAATATATATATATATATACCAAAAAGTTGGACATTTGCCAGATGATTACAAATGGTCTGAAACGCAAAGATTTGAAGACCCCACCCTCCCCCGACCTTCCCTTCCCAAATCAGGTAGGCTGTAATAGCTGTCGTTTTTTAGTTAAAAACTCAGCTAAAAATAGTCATGCACCATTACCGGAGCTGAGTTGTTTAAATTGAGCTTCTTCAGGGGCAGTTGTTATTTACCGCGTCTTAGGTGAGGTCGTTTTCAAAACGAATGTTCTTTGTGAATCATTATCATTAATCTTGATATGCATTAGATTTTAGCGTAACACAAACATGTGGAGTTTTTGCCAACACTGCCGAGTAAGCCGTGGCGGTGTGGTGTGAATGGTGGTATTGTGGTGCGTAGTACCAGAGATGGAAAGCAAGCTAAAAGCCAAAAGCTAAAAGTGGAGAGTTTTTTACCTAAAAAGCAAAAGCTAGAAAGCACAAATAATTGAAAGCAAAAGCAAAAGTTTTATTTTTTCAGCTTTTCCAGTACTTATAAATTTTAAATTATCATTTTTTATATTCATTGATTATCTCGTTCTCTTCATGTCATGCCGTTTTCTGACGTTTCTGTGTGGCAGTAGTGTCTGTCTAGTGTGACCTGACCTCGTGACGTCGTGACTCGTGAGCTCAAGCTGTAGGAGAAAAGCCGAAAGTCCAAAGCGGAAAGTTAAAAGCTAATGATATTTGGGTTGAAAAGCAAAAGCCAAAAGCGAAAGCTGAATATGAAAAAATTTGAAAAGCAAAAGCCGAAGTTTTATTTTTCAAGGTCAGAAGCTAAAGCTGAAAGCAAAAGTTTTATCATACGGCTTTCCATCTCTGCGTAGTACTCCATGCTTGATGGTCGTGTGAACGATTCCTAATCCCGAGCATGTTTCTTTTTTCCGATTTTTCGGTCAATTTTTTTTTCAAGTTTTTTGTTAATTTTTTTGGGGGGGAGGGGGGTAAATATTTATTCCTACAATTTTTATATTATTATTTATTCCACCCTCCGAACCTTCAGACTTGGAACTTTCAGACCTCCGTTCCTTACCTCATAGAGCATTTAGATGAAGTTGTCTCGCGGTTTGGGAAGCCCCCAAACTGCTTCACCTCATTCGTGTCTTTCAGTACTATTCAGTTCCAACTAAATAAATTTAATTTTGTCACTTTTTTACTAGATATACTTAAAAATTCATGCAACGGACAATGTCCTCCATTTTCATGATGATTACGAATAAACAAGGTCTCTCCTCGCATGAAAGTGAGAAAATAACGTACTCTTCAGGTTTACAGAAAATGTTTCTAACCTCTTCACGCCTGCAGGCCACACACCGTAACGACTCTGAAAATCCCCACCACATCCGCCAACAAAACCGCGTAAGAATTTGAATTTAGAATCGATTTTAATATTTCTTGCTCGCGATAATCATATGAACTTATATTTTTCAAATTTTACCAATTTGAGTCTTCTCGAGCTTTACTCAAATTTTGATAATCCGCCATTTGGCCATTTTGAGCGAAATTCAAGAGGTCATATTTTCGTCACCAACTAATCCCGCACGCAATGTTTTTCTTAAAGGTAGATTTTGGAAGAGATAATATAGAAGATTCAAGAAATTGCATGATTGAAAACTTCCTCAAAAACTGTTTGTTGCTTCAGCTCTTCTCTAAATACACGCAGGAGGCTGAAATTCGGATATGTTAGTGTCCTTCCCTTAATATTTCATAAAAAATCAAAAACTATAATTTCAAGTCATTTTTCCTTACTTCAGCTCCCCTCAAAATTCAAGTGATCCACCATTTTGAGGTGTATCGAAATTTGTTTTCATCTTAAACATTCTAGCATAAGACGCAAATAACCGGGTGACCAGCTGATTCGAGCAACCAAGCGAATCATTAGCTAAAAGGCGAATAAATTCAATACATAAATAGGCCTATGTGTATTTTTGACAGCGAAAGTATAATTCAAAATTTGAAATTGAAACAGCGTTTACCGATACGTTTTTGATAGTGGCGCTATCTGGTGATATCACCGTGTAAACTGGTTTGTATAATTTCCATAGAGGGGTCGAAATTACCTCCAGCTGAAAAATTGCCTACAGACCTATGAGCATGCAATCTACTATATACACGACGCCGACGATGCCAAAGTGCTACAGAAATTGGAGGTAAATTGGCAAAAAGGAAGGTATATTGTTGTGATGAAAGTATTTTTTGGATGCATATTGATACCTCACCCTCCCTCGACCCCTCTACTAAATCAGGTAGGCTGTAATAGTAATCGTTGTTATTAAAAACTCAGCAAAAAATGTCTTATTAAGTCTTTAAGCAAATCTGAAAAAAATGACTAGTGGATATTCAAATTTTTTCCTTTGATATCCAAGCATTCCACTTTATTAAGAAATTTTTAAAAGAAATCTTCGATGAAACGTTTTCAAAACTTATCAACAGAATGCAACTAACTATTTCTTCAAAACCGTTTTAAACACCTTCTATCGATTTCTCTTTTTATCTCATGTACTTAACACGTCCATAATTGTTTTATGAGTAAAACTACATTATATACCCAACGAGGGAGCATCAAAGGTGCGTTTATACCGCTGATAGTTCGCGAAAAAAGAAATATCGATGTTGACCCTTACCAAGAATAAAACATGTTATCTCAGAACTTCATTAACTCAGTCCCTTCAATTCTTCGGCTAAATAAACACCTACACTTTTTTCCATAATGGTTGCATATTTACTATACGAAATTAACCGGATGTTTCGTTAAACACCCCGCATATAGTCCCAATATTCAAATATAGCTGTATTCCTTACTCGAGTGTGACTAAACCTAAACAACATAACATTGCGAAACACAGCGCCCGCTAACTTTTACCTACTCCCTTCTCGGGCGTTCCTATGGGAGGAATTTATGGTTTCGCGCGAGAAATTTCGCATCTCGAGTTAATTACGATTTTATATTTAAACGACGCATAACTATAAACAAAGTACCGAACTAGCAAACCAATAAGATTTTAACACAGTGTAAACATTTTTGTTTTAGGTGATTTTAACGGTATATGGAATACGATTAGCGGCGAAAATCAAGATTTAAATCAAAACACCAACAACGAAAACGCTCTAGGTATTAATGGTAAGAATGTACGTCGCGTAGCCGTAATAATTCACTTTAGCCCATTTGCAGAAAGTATTTAGCCCTAAGAATCTATACCGTCAGGAACGCTGATTCGTTTGTTTGAGCGTGAAATCTCTATCCGATGGGCGCGTGAAGCCGAATGGCTAAAAGCTACGATGTATTTTGGGAAAATATTATTTTCCGAAAAAAGTCTCGGGGAACGAAAAGTTTAATAACACGACTGAAAAAAATTAAATTTGATATTTTTCAAAAATAAAATGTTTACATTTATTACGCTATTTTCGGAATGATCTATATGTTTTACAAATTCAAAATTTTTTTTTCAAAGTTGACGAAAGAGACGCTGGCGCTGTATTATAATTATGTAGTATTTGCAAAAAATATTTACAATCGATATAAAAATGAAAACTTGCAGTTATTAAACATTATAGGACAAAATTTTGCGAATGCTCCAAGTTAATTTTTTAAGTTTTGGCTTAAAGGAAGTTTTCATACCTGGCATACCGATGTAAAGATCTTTCAAAAAAGAAACGACAATAAAAAGTTGTAACGCAGATTTAATTTCTAAAATCTTCTTTTCAGTTTTCAAGCTCGCCTCGTCCCACCTCTTCCATTTTGTACTCGCAAAATAAATTTTATTTTTTCGATAATCGAAGTTGAAGGGAGCGAAGGGAAGTAAGTGTTAGTGCCATGTAAGAAGTCAAATTCCTTGTCAAATTCTGAATATATATATAGGTATATTATTTATTTGAATGAATACTGAACAACTCAATGACTCTTAAAAAAAAACAACCCTTAAGGAAATTTTATTTTTTCTTTCTTTTTTCATTCATCTCCATTTATGTAACATGTACTGCTACAAACACCAGTGACACAGAAGAGTTGAACTAGATTTGGGAGATGAGGTGAAGCGGAAAAAAATACACTATAGCTTCTTGATCTAGATTTTTTTTCCATTTTTTACTTTACTTTACTTTTATCCATTAACGTGCCGTGTGCTGCAACATAGGCCAGAGGCACAGACCGAAAGGGAGGGTTAAATTTGGTGAAGCAGGTCAATAGATTGGAGAAATTTGAATAGATTAGCTATTGTGGAAGGATTATTGTTGAGAAGAATGTTTAATGAGGGGGGTAGATTAAAGGTGATACGGTTTTGTTTGAATTTTGGACAATCTATGAGAACATGTTTGATAGTGATGGGGCTGGAGCAAACATGACAGGAAGGTTGTGGTGTTTTGTTGAGAAGGTAGGAATGAGTGAATTTAGAATGGCCTATGCGCAAGCGGCACAGCGCAATTTCTTCTCGTCTGTTGGGTCGGAATGCGGTGGACCAGGGTTCGGTGGTTGGCTTAACTGATTTGAGTTTATTTTCGTTAGATGTTTTTTCCCATATGTCAGACCATTGATGTTTGAGGCGATGTTTAAGGAAGGATTTGAAATCAGCAGAAGAGATGGTTTCGTTTGGTGTAGGTAGTAGTGTTGCGGCTTGTTTAGCAAGGAGGTCTGCTTTTTCGTTACCGGCGATACCTTTATGACTGGGAGTCCAAGCAAAGATCACTTGCATAGGAGGTAAAGTAACAAGAAGGGAAATTATTTCCTTAGCTAATGGGTGCTGCCCATGATCATTAGGTTTAAGTAGAGAATTGAGGGCACACAGTGAGTCAGAGAGGATAATTGCTCTATCTTTCAGTTCGAGAACTTGCTGTATTGCTAATTTGATGGCATATAGTTCGGCTGAGAGGATAGAATATGAATTCGGTAACGAATAACGAATATCATTAAACCTATCACAAATGACAGCACAGCCAACGTAGGAGTCGAACTTTGAACCGTCTGTGAATACGTTAACGTAGTTCTGATATTTTGATATCATTTCACTGAAAGCTCCTTGAAATATTTCGTTCGTGGCGAATTTTCCAACTTGAAGGATGGAGAGATCTACTTTGACTTCAGATTCATACCAGGGTGGAAGAACTGAGGGTGACCATTTAAACAAAGGTGGTAGGTGCGTGCTCATCGATTGTAGTATCATTGTGGCGTAGTGGAGAAAGTGAAATTTCTTCAGGTGACTTGGCTCATCGGAAAGTAGAGTATAGGCTGGTGTGTTTGGTGATGAAGCTAGGTGAATGAGCAGATTACTAATCAGACGTTTTCGGTGTAGATTCAGTGACCACTCTCCAAATGATATGCAATGCTAACTTTGTTCCTATTTGCACAGTTGTGTATTTTGCATTTCACGTTTGTATAAGAAAAGCTAATAATAAGTAATAAAAAAATTTGAGTTGCCACTAGAAAACTTTTTTTTTTCGAGAAGTTCATGTTTGGAATTTTTCTTAATTTTTAAAACTTTTCAATATTATTCAAAACATTTTTTTTTCACTTTTTATAACGAAAAAAAATTAAATAAGCTGAAAAATTTATTCGCTCTTTACTTACGTATAATTTACTCTCCACCAGTCAAATACTTCCAAAAACAAACGAAAAATTATGAATTCAATTTATCAAGCATCCATAGTAGATTGTTTTCTTGAGGAGAAGGAAGGGCTTAATCAATCTTGTAAAAAAAAAACATTCTATCACTAATAACTAAGCATGCATGTGACGACATAACATATTTTGCGAACCATTAAGAAAAAAAATTTTTCCTGTTATATCAGCTCATGTAGCTTCAAATGAACCGAACTCATGAAGTCGTGGTTATATTATATATTCATAAAGTAATGCTTTATTAATTATATTGCCAAAAATTTGATGAGAATAAAGAAATTTTAAAATTTCTCTAGACCCTATGAAAAATGAGATAATCAAAATTTGAGTATAACTTGAGCAGCCTCAAGATTATGAAAATGTAATTAATACGAACTCATATGATTAGTGTGGATAAGAAGTATAATATATCCCAAATTCATCTTCACACGGGGTTATCGACGTAAAAATGTGGTGGGGGTACAATGATACATGAAAGATCAAAAAGTTTTTACTGCGGTGGCATATGATAAAATGAGCCCAAATGACTAACCTATTCTAATTTTAATTTCCTAAGTACACTTGAAGGAGAGTAGGAGAAAAGAACGATTTTTGAGGATGTTTTGAATCATGAAGTTTCAGGAATTTTTCATATATCCTCGGCAAATCAATCTATAATGGTCAAACTTTATACATAGAGTTAGTCGGTGACCAGAATATGATCTCTTTAATTTGGATCAAAATGGATTCAAAATGGTGGATTATCGAAATTTGAGTAGAGCTTGAGTAGCTTCAAGTTGGTAAAAATGTAATTAATATGAATTCATATGATTATTGGGTAAAAGAAGTATACCACATCCCCAATTCACCTCTATGCATGATCTTGGAGGGGAGAAGGAGGGATTATCTATCTCAAACAATGATGGGAGTACAGAAAAGATTGAAAATTTTTTATTGCGGTGTCATGTGATAGAATAAGCTCAAATGACTAATTTATTCTGATTTCAACTTCCCAAGTGAATTTGGAAGGGAGTTGGAGTGAAAAACCTCTTTTGGAGTGGAAATTACTGTAACAAAAGGGCCTCCTCCATTAAGTAGGTGAAATCGGCTCTTGACGCAAATTTGGTCAAAAGTGATTCCAAATGTTACTTGGCACCTAAAAACATTCCACCTAAATTTTTGACCTCCTACTCCCACCCCTTCCAGAATTATCGCGCTTTAAATGCTTAAAATTCAATTAGCGATATTTCCAGAAAGAACGAAAGGAAATTTTTGAAATTTTCACAAATTATACATAGTACATGTATGTTGGTATGATAATTTTTTGAAATTTTTTTTGAAATTCTTTCCTCATTTTTGGGTGGGTTGAAAATTTCAAAAAAAATTTCAAAAAATTTTGAGGGTGCCATCGCTGAATTTTTTTTTCATAACTTCGTCATACCCTTAGGTACAACATATAATTTTTTCAAAGTCGCTTTAGGGGGTGCAACATGCTGAAAAAAAATGAAGTTTAAAGAAAAACGTGTATTTTTCAACAACCGCTCGCAACGTTAACACTTATAGCCAAGTCATTTTAGGTTCGGGTCTAGAAAAAATTACTGGAAAGCTGATTTTTACAATACATGCGAAAAATGCCTTTCTAAGTAACGTATTAAGAGTTGCATCCTCTACCCCTCCGGCTAAATGTGTGAGTGGGCAATAACCTCTAAAAAACGTGATTTTTCGCTTATAGCTCTGAAAGGAGTAAGGGGAGAGGTTAATTAAGTCAGTAAAAAAATTTTCTTCGTTCAGTTTTCTATAAGATTACGCCCAAAATGGAGGGTGGGGGAGGGTAAGATATGAATCAAAATGAATCCAAAATTGTGAATCGTAAAAATTTGAAGATAATTGTCATAATTTGAGAAATACGTGTTCATAATCATGATTATTTCATGGCAAGAAATACAACATTTGTTCCAAATTCAACTTCTCCAGTGATTTTGGACAGGATAAGTTAGGTGTTTCCAGACTAGGTATTCAGTGCGGCTTGTACTCACGAAAGAGTTACCAACGTTATTTTCAAACCTGAACAAGCCCCAGTTAAAAACTCAGTTCCAGTAATACAGCATGGTTGCTTAGGTTTTTTTTCAGCTGCCGAAAAATCATTTTCTTTTAATTCGAAAATTTTGACTTCAGCGAGGGGGAGGGGGTTTAAAAATTGAATTAGACAACGGAAACTTTTATGATGGACTTCTGAAGTCATTTAGCACTCGGTGGTACTATTAAGATCAGTTGGACACGGTGTACACATCCTGTAGATATTATGTACCGGTCGAAAAAAATTACTTCGCTTACTCTTCATTCATTAACCGCAACTTTCAAAAAAACCAAGAGAGAAAGTGTAACCTTTTTCATACCATCATTCTGTATACCTCTGCTTAAATGATTATTTAAAAAAAGTGGAAAATGATGAGATGTATAGTCCAAAATGGTGGAAAAACGTAATAATGACATCCTAATTGCCTTTGTAAGAAATGAAATAAATTTAATTATTTTTGCTCGTAAAGAACTAGACGCTCAAGAATATATTAATATCACTTGGATAGAGTGTACAACAACTTTAGGGCAATAAAGTTGGAGAAGCAGGTGGGCCCAAAAATCGGCCTCATTCGCATTCATCCTTTCCACATTGATTTTTCCGTCGACATATTGTTTTACATTAAAAAAGACTTTGTTAGCCTTCAAAATAATTTCAACTTACTCAGAAAATGAGACGAATACCGAAGAAAAATCCGTGCAGAGCGTCCTTAAAATAATAGAGATACCGTAAAATTATCGAAATTAAAAATCGCTCGTTCTCCAAACCGAAACTGAGGCGAGACAATAATACCTACGGTTTCAGTTAATAAAACTGACCGAAGAGCGTGTCGTGTAAACGCGGTAATCCATTTAATCTCGCCGAACTGATATTTATAGCGACGTTTGCCGTCATTGCGGTTAACAACAATCAGTCTCGTTGTTGTACCAACACCAACATTTTGTATACATTTCGATGCCTGCGCTGTGTTAAATTAACCCTTTTCTAACGCCTATACCAAATGTTACCGACTTACCGTAAACCTACATGTACGTAGAGCTCACACAACGCGTCGTACCCATAGGGCACCTTCGTAGATTTACAATACGTCTAAAAATGTATCACATGGTCAACTCTACCCATACACTAAATAAAACCTTGAAAGCTTACCTCACATTTATTGAACAAACAAAACAAAAAAAAAACTGAACGTTATAGTACAATGAAATTAAACGAAGAAAAAAAAATCAAGGAATATAAAAAGAAAGTAATGAAACACAAACGAATAACAAAGTTAACTCTATTTACAAAACTAAAGACATTCATTAAAAATATTTTTAAGAGTTTTCTTTTTAAACTTCATAAAAAAAAGTATATTGTTTACTTTGCTTCTAACGATGATAAATAAAAGCAGTAAAATAACTTCTACTTTTTCCCTTTTAAACCTCGGTTTCCTATAGCTCGCAAATCGAGGTGCTTCATAACGCGAAAAAGTTGAAAATATTCTTGTTATTCAGCACTTTTCGTTCAATTTCGATATTTCACGCGACTCGTGTACGAGTAGAGGGCGGTAACGAGGGTAACTTTCTTGCGCCAATGAATGATGACTATTTTTGTCATTCTTCCATTATACGTACGGCAATTCGGTATTTAGAAATACGTGATTTCGAATTCCGAATAAACAGCGAACAAAAAATTACGCCGATAAGTTCTCAGAAAGTGATGCAATTTTCAAGGGCGAAATCTGTACAGAGAAAACAATAAGCTCTTTTTCTTACTTCGGTTACCTAGAAAATGTCGAATAAATCGTCGCGAGTATAAGAGTAGAATGAAAGTGGACGACGAAACGGGAAACAAACGAGAAACAAAATTCACCGTGTTCGCAAGACAAGGAATAATCGAATTTTAATTAAAATAACCCGCCGACTAAACGAAGGTTAGAACTTTTGACATTATAAGTCCTCAAATCCTTCGGATGGTTCTTTTATAATTTGCATTATCTCACTTCGACTTTCTATAATTTAATATAACCATTTGCCGAAATTATGGCGAATTTTATCTTTCTTTATTTACCTGCAGAATAAATATTAAGACGTCCAGCGAAATTCTGCTGTTTTTCGATGAAGCGATGATGATGATTATTTTTTTTTTTCATTTCAAAATCTGAAGCTTTTGAATAAAATTCATTTTTAGTTGAGTTTTTAATAATAAGGATAGCTATTACAGCCTACCTGATTTCGGGAGGGTGGGTCGAGAGATCATTTGTAATTATGCAGCAAATGTAAAACTTTTGGTACACATTTCCTCCCACGCGTAGCGCCACCGGATGTAGAATAATTATAGTAACTGGTGCGCTTTGTGATTGGTCATACGTCATGCGTGTAACGACCAATCAGAAGGATAGCATGTGATAAAATCTAAGTAATTTCATTTCTACCTTCCTAAATAACATCGTTCAATTTTCAGAGAACGACTGAAATTCCTCGGTGACAGTGTTGCCAACCCAAATGGAAAAATCCCCGAATTTGGCGAAAAAAAATCCCAGGTACGGGAAAAAATCCCAGATCGTGTTTTTAAAATATGAACGACTTTTTTTCTTTTTTTGTTTGCGAAGTATATATTCATTAAAATTGAAATTATAATTGAAAAATTTTATTAATTTTAGATTACACCTTACTGCAATTAGGGGAATTACTTTATACTTTATATTGGATTAATATAAATTATAAATAAATTAAAGATAAAATCAAGAGATTATTATTTCTATCCTTGGACAATAGTAAAATACATTAATGCAAAAAAAATCTAAAATTCAATTCAACAAACTTAACTACTTGTGTGGCTTTGCAGTTTGCTTTCCCACGTAAACGGTAAAAATGTAAACAGATTAAAAGAACGTCATTGTTACCAACTCAGAGACTTGACTAAATGGTGAACACTGAACAGGAAAAATTCGAAAAGAAAATTTAAAAGTTTAAAACATAAATCTAATTTGTTCAATTAAATTTTATGTGTAAAAACGCTATGAAGTTGAAAAAATCCCAGAAAAATAAGAAAAATCCCAGAAATCAAGAAATACCAGAAAATCCCAGCATATTTTCTAAAAATGTCGAAAAATCCCTAGATCCTGGGATTTATCCCTAGGGTTGGCAACCCTGCTCGGTGATTTGAATCATCAGTTGATTCTAGTTTTTATTTTACGAGTAGGTCAATGCAATTTACCACTTTTCGACTTGCTGATTGGTTATTACACGCGTGACGTATGACCAATTAGAAAGCAGACCAGTTACTATAATTACTTCATTCATAAATTTTGCTCAAAATTTAGTGAGAGACTTTTTTTCGATACACCTCAAAATGACTGATCACTCAAATTTTGAGAGGTGCTGGAGAAAAAGGAAATAGCTCGAAATGTTCGTTCTCGATGTAACAAGAAAGATTGAATTACATACACCAACATACCTAAATTTCAGCTTTCTAAGTGTATTTGGAATGGAGTTGGAGCAAAAAAACAGCTTTTCGAAGAAGTTTTGAGACATGTATTTTTTTGAATCTTCCATATTTTCTCATAAAATCAATCTAGAGAGGTCATACTTTGCATGTAGAGTTGGTTGGTAACCAAAATATAACCTCTTAAATTTAGGTCAAAATAAATACAAAATGGCCGATCATCAAAATCTGAGTAAAACTTGAGGAGCTTCAAATTAGTGAACAAGTGATTATTATGAACTCATATAATTATTGGAGATGAAAAGTATACTATATCCCAAATTCGCCATCACACATGTTATTGAAGAGGAGAAGAAGGGGTTAAAAGCAGGATTTGACAAGCTGAAAAATAAAAAACAGCTGCCAGCACTGAACAAATGATAGGAAATTTGGACTTTGAAAGGAGTACAGAAAAAGTTCATATTTTTATTATATTTATTTCTTAGAATTGCATGATCATCAAATGCAAAGTTCAGTTTAGTCTTGACCTCAAAATGTGAAGGGGGTACATACCGTGCGCGCAAGTAATTACTTACACACCAGCGCAAAAATGTGCAAAAACTCATTCATGCAATTTTGAAATAAATGTTATAACAGGAAATTGTGGGTTTATTTATATTTTTAATTAATTTTGTAACATAATTAAATTAGAAACAGGGATAAAAGACCATTTTAAAACGTGTGATATTATTTTCTAAATTTTGAAAAACTAGTTTTAATACATTTTTGCGCTGGTGTGTAAGTAATCATTTGCGCGCACGGTATGTAAGGTCAAAAATTTTTTATTGTGGTGGCATATGATGAAATGAACCCAACTGACTAACCTATTCTGATTTTAGTATCCCAAGTTATTTTGGAGGTGAGTTACAGCTAACATGGCTTTTGGAGGGAAAATCAATAGAGGAAATTTCACAAATCATCCATATCTCCTCACCAAGTCTATCTAGAAATGTCGAACTTTGTATGTAGGGTTAGTTGATGACTAGAATACGATCTCTTAAATTTAAGTTAAAATGCATCTAAAATGGAGGATTGCTAAAATTTAGGGATAATTTGAGGACTCTCAAGTCACTCTAATTTGAAAAATATGTGTTCATATGATTATTGCATGACAAGTTACACTACATTTGCTCTAAATTTAAATTCTTAAGTGTTGAGGGGATAGGTCAGGGGTTCACACTTAGTACTGAGTGTGGCCTGTAGACATAGAGAGCTTAGCAACGTTATTTGCAAACCTGAATGAGCCTCAATTAAAAATTCAGCTCCAATAATGTGGCATTGCTGCTAATGCTGCTCATGTTACCTTTCTTGCATGGAAATCCTCCGAACATTAGAAATTTTAGAAACAAAAAATAAAAATAAAATGCTTTGCAATGCTTACCTTCAATATTACGAAATTTTTTAGTTTCCTTAAAAATTTCTTCATAATGGTTATTTTCAGATGATCATAATACGAAGCGAGGCTAGCTAAATTGACATTGCAAATACATGATATTCTGCTCGATCGACTATTTGCCTTCTTTTTTGTCGTCACATTAATAATAATTACGCCTTTTTGACTTGTTGAATCGCAATGAGCACGGTAACTTTGGTAAAGGTGTTAAAATAAAAATGTTAAGCTCTTACGTCAGGTATTTTATCATGCTATTATCGATAGAGTATAAAAAGAGAAATAACCAAGTGCAACGAAGTGATCACGAGCATTTCACTACCGTTCCTCCAATAATACAGCGTTGCTAAATATTCAAACTTGATCCTTGACAAGACAAAAAAAATTGTTCGAACTTCCTTCAGCGGTAAGATAGGCAAATCATTATGCATCATCATGAGAAAAGTTGGTCTACCTGTGGTAAGAAGGAGCTGACATTGAACTGAAGCACCTTGCATAGTAATTCATTATGCTACATTCCATCAATGATAAGAATGGAAGTTATGATAGAAAATTTAATATACTCAAAATGTGAGGATAGTCTGAGGAGCCTCAAGTAATTATCATATGATTATTCCATGGTAAGAAATACTACATTTGTTCTAAAAAATTTTCAAGTGGTTGTGGAAGAAATAAGATAGGTGTTTTCAGACTTGGTATTGAGTGTGGCCCGTATACATGAAGGGGTTAGCCACGTTATTTTCAAACCTGAACCAGCTTCAGTTAAAAACTCAGCTCCAGTAATGTGGCATAGCTGCTTACGTTTTTTTTTTCGTTTGTTTGTTTAAAATGAATTATCGATCGCTAATGAATTGACCACAATACCCTTACAATTTTCACTAATGTAATTAATCTTTATTTTTATCTGGATTTGCCTTCGAATAATCACCTGTGAATTTGCAAACAGTTGTGGAAACTTCTTAAAAATAAATTATGGTTGCTTTGAATGGTTTATTTAAAAAACAAGTACCTACAAGTGAATTAGGCCTCCAAACTTATTAATAATTATCATAATTAAATGTGATTTTCTAGTGAATAAGTTGGAAAAAAATTACATTCTGAAGTAAGGTGTATACTTGTACAGTTATCTTGTAAATGTACTTTCAGTGGATAGTTGATTCATTTCATAGGTATTGTTCGTTGAAAATTCAATTTATTCATTTTCTGCTGCATCGGTCATTATTTTAAGTCCAAAAAAAGTCAGTGATTTTTGGTAATTTTTTAGCAGTACTTTTCCGCCTCTATGCTCATTCTCGCGCTAGTCCTAAGGCGAACTATTACCCTTGTTACAGTCCTGCGCACTGTGTAAAAAATTGCACAGGTACATCACTCAAAACAACAAATAGAATGAAAGGCAAAAATATGAAGACCCTACCTCTCCTCCGATCATTCTTTCCCAAATCAGATGAGCTGTAATAGCAATCATTCTAACTGAAAATTCATCTAAAAAATCCAAGCCAAAATACACGATTCGGAAAATTTTTCACGTATCTCGAAATAAAGCGAGCACGAAACGAAACAAATTTGTAATAGATATGATATCAGTGCACCTACGTGTTCTATTTCAAATTTCGATACCACCACATTCGACGATATTTACATATTTTTAGAAAATTTAATTAAACCCGTAACTTCACGCTGTACTCATTTATCGTTACAAACTGTTTGTTTTTCATTGTTGGACAACGAGGGCGAACCAGAGCGGAATAAAGTTTCGTAACGAAAGCTCATAAAGGTGGGTTAGAGTGGCGTACGATGTTATGTTATTTGTTATTTTTTGGCGTAAAAATCTTCCACTTCTTGAGGGAGAAGGCGAGAAAAATACCATTTTTAAAAACTTTCCACGTTGCTCGGTTTTTTTAAACGCGTCGGATTCTTTGTTTTTTTTTTATTTTTGTTTCGGTGTAAATCCTTTCGAATTTACGATCTTCAATTATTAGAATAAACTTTTTGCGAAAAAAAAAGAATAAAGTTAACCTTAGTCTTAATAACGCGCGGTGGGCGCGTAAAAGAAATTCAAAAAAACCAGAATCTCCGAAGAAATAAAATAAATTACGGGACGCGCGCTCGCTATGTGTAAAATATTATTCGTTAACGATAAAAACTTTTTAATACTGACTTGTGCGCCTTTAAATGGAGGTAAAACGTTCTGGCTGTTTACTTAAGACTGTAACGTTAAAACATGTTACCGTTGGTTGTAAAATTCCTGCCAAGTTTGGGAAGATTCTTCGGCGGTAATATATTATGACGTTTATGACGATGGATTCAAGTTGCGAGTCATCGAATGAGCTTTTGTATGAGTGTAATTTTGTAGGTTTATTAGCTTCGATGTGCCTGAATAGAAGAGATTTCGTGAACGGCAATGGTACTGCGTCCAATGAAGAAGAGAATCACGAAGGGAATATTTTATACGGAAGTCATGGAGTTTGCAGATGGCCAAGCTGTGAAACTGTGTGCGAGGATTATCAATCGTTTTTAAAGTACGCGAGGTTTCGATTATTATGAAAGTAATACTAGAATTCGGTATTGTAATAGCATGATGTTTACGTAGACATTTGAACACCGATCATTGTCTGGACGATCGATCTACCGCTCAGGCTCGTGTCCAAGCTCAAGTCGTTAACCAGCTGGAGTTACAATTACAGTCTGAACGTGATCGTTTGAACGCCATGATGCAACATTTGCATATGTTCAAGCAAGAAGTAATCAATGAATCTGATAACGATGGAAGTAGTGTAAGAAAGAACTTCTAGGCTTCTCAGTTCCACATCATAGAACTGAAGGCTCATCCAACCGATGGTTTTGTTTTACAGGATACCTTATATCCGAGCAGAACAAATCATTCGCCTTCAATATATCAGCAACAATCTAGTAGCGTGTCGAGCACCATTTCTCATAATTTACCTGTTACCATGTCCTCACTAATGCCACTTAACGGTACTACTCCACATTCGTCTGTTAAACCTCTCAGTTACTATAAGAGCAGAAGAATGAGTGATACTTCTGGGGGTGAGTATTGAAACGTATTTGCATTATTCTCAAAGGTTATTTGTATATTATTTGTTGTTGTGTTTAATGTCTAATTTAATTTATCCGTAGGCTTACCGTATATGCTGGAAAGAGCTGGTCTAGATGTGCAGCAAGGTATCATAAAACGTTAAATATTTGTTTTTTACACTAAATACATCTACTGTATTCATTTATTTGAAATCAAACATTCAAAAACACCGGTCGAGGTTATATAAAAATCAAAAAAACACGCAATGCTTCCTTGAACTTGATGTTATCACTGAATTCAACAGTTTTCAAAACATCAAACACATTTTAACATGAATAATAGTACCGGTACTTGGCGAAGATGAACAAAAGAATAAGACGATTATCGCTTCACATTTGGTCGCAGAAGATAACAATCAAGTTTATTGCTTTATTGGAATGATTCACATCAGAAATATTCAAAGGAATGTGTTTGACTGTTCGAATGAAAAATAATAAAAAATGTTCAGAAATCTTCATATCGCGCATGCGCAACTGAACCACGCAACTTCGCTACTTAAAAGCTACCTTTCTATTTGGTTTACCTATTTTAAGGTCGAACGTAATTGGGTAAATGAAAATTCCAACCGTTCGTAGATCATAGAAACCATAAAAATTGCTTTTTTCAATGAAGGTGAAAACAAATGAGAGTGCTATTTCAATGAAAAGTTGTTAGTATTGGATAGCGAAGATTAAAAACTACTTTTACAAATATTCATCGCATTTTTATCAAATAAATATCTATAATCAATAAATTTGAGTTGAAAAACAAACTCCACTTCTCCTTCCCGATTAAAACTTGCCACAAATGTGCTCAGTTTACTAACTCATTTAGTTCATTACTTCAGTTCATTGAAAAAAAAGCAAAATGTTCAAGTTCATTTAAAAAAAACTGAAGTTTTTAGTTCAATTCAACGTTCATCAGTAAACTTGGAGCGAAGTTGTTGTTCATTCAACATCTCCTCTTATGGTATCTGTTCTGCCTTTAAACAGCTTTAACTCGCTTTCAAATTAATTTTGAAAAACTGAAATATGGTTTTACTGGGCTACTGGCGCCTGCAAATTGAAGAGATGAGAGAATGCAATTGAAGAAAAAAAAAACTTTGAAGAAGAGAACCTTGATAAGCGATGAAACTGACGCTCTGAACAATGTAAACTTAAATTCAGTTCCAGTTAATTTCAAGAAGTTCAATTCAATTCGCAAGTTCAACTGAGTGCAAATGAGATTCTGTTCATTTCACGAGTTCATTAGAAAAATATAGATAATCACTTCACTTGAAAAACCAAGTCAAAGTTCGTGAACTTCAGCAAGTCAGCTTCAAATACAAATACACTAATGTACTTGCGAGATGAAATGAAGTTTTTAAAATGAGCTAGAACTAAACTCCATTTTTGTCTTTCATCTATATAGGTTTTCTTTTTCCAATTATTTTTTCATCGACTGAATTTCTCAATTTTTCCAATGCGAAGGCGCCAGCATTCAAATTTTGGTTCTCCAAGCAATCGACAAATTTACTAATGAAAATTATTCTACATTACTATGTCCAAAGTGTAGAATCACCTATACATAATATGATAAATTCCAATTTTTCGCCAATGTAGTTTGTACTAATTAAGCGAAATGTATAACACTTATACTTACTCCAGCCTTGACAAAATTAAAATAACTAGGTACAAAGTTATTGAATAATTTATTTCTTAACCTTTACAGAAATCAATAGAAATCGAGAGTTTTACAGAAGTGCTGATGTTCGGCCACCTTTTACATACGCATCGTTAATTAGACAGGTGAGAACTTAGATTTGAAAATGTTATAGGTACTTCAAAGTTGAAATTCATTGAGATTCAAATCCATCCAAACATCCGCGAGAGCACTGTAACATAATTTCATAATGCACGTAAATCACTTTATTCAACAAAAAAAATCTCGCATTAGTTTATTGACAAATTGAGCCTATTTAAAGAATCACGGTACGAACAGATAAAAGGAACAGCGTATTAAGATTAATGAACTATTTCTGAAAAATATAGCGTCAGAACGAGCCGCATAGAATCTTCGAGCAACAAGTGTCTACTACGTTGCGTAAAGCCTTACAACGTTAAAATGTACGGTGACAGAGCATATTGCGAAACAAAGTGAAAATTCGCTTTTGGTATATTTAATCGTACACGCTTTCGTTGTATCTTACAGCCTCGTGGTGTAAAATACAGTCTATTGTTTTAAAAGGTGATTTAAAATTTTCCTTTTTTCTCTCGCAGAAAATATTTCTTGGTGTTAATACTATGCCGAACGATGCAAATTATTTTAAGATGACATTTTTTTTTTGTTTTTCAGTCAATCATTGAATCCCCTGATAAACAGCTGACACTGAATGAAATTTACAACTGGTTTCAAAACACATTTTGTTATTTTCGTCGTAATGCTGCTACATGGAAGGTATATACTTTTGAAAATATTGATAATGTTCCTGAAATTAGGTATACTTATCTGTTCAAGGTGTCCCGTTTCAATATAACCTCTTTAATACAAAGTAGGGCAATTCATGAGCCACTAATAAACGGTGATCTGCATATCTGAATACCCAAGGGTCAAGGAGCCGAAATGAACCAGTTCGAAAAATATTATTTTTCCATTGTAATAATTAATTTTTAAAATTTTTATTTCGCTATCTATAATAGGTAAATATTTGATATCTATACCTGATTGAAAAGAATACAATATAGTGTTATTAATAAAAAAAAAAAAAAAAAAAAATAGATGCAATGGAGATTATAGTAAGCGAAAAAATATTTTTTTTTTTAATAAATCTTATAATTATTTAAAAAATTTTTTGTTACAAACTATGAAAACTAAGTAATTGACTCGAGGATTTTTGAAACGTTTTGTTTCAACATTCCAAGCTCAATCGTATATCCTTGATGAATATTTAAATAACCTCTGAAACTAAATTTTTTTCAAAAATCAAACTACTATTTCTCTTCCAGAATAAACTGTAGATTCATTAAGCTTCGCATTACGAGATAAAATGTTTTTATTGAAAGAAAAAAATCTTGGAAATTTCTATTTCAACACCTATCACAAATGAAGATCATTTTCACGAATTATAGAGAACACAATGTAGCACTACCTGCATAGTGTATAAAAATAGTCACAGATGATGAAAAAGGATAAAAAAAAAGGTTTAAAAATTTTTGGAAAAATATTATCAAATTTTGGATAATAACTTTGAAAAACGTGCCACTGACCTAAAGTCATGGAAACTTTTTGTACATCCGCACTTATTGTCTGAACATATATTCCACGATAATGACCAATGGAAAGCTTCGAATTGCTAGAAAACAATTTTTAATTTCAAACAAACATTCTACATAGAAATATCGCTTCATTGCATTCTTTTTAACTTGATCTGAACAGCTTCTTTACCTGAATGGGGATAAGGGAATGACAGTTCACAAAATTAATCGTCATATTGATAGAAAAACATTTTTCAGATTGATTTATTTCGGCCCCTTCAATTTTTGAAGTTAGGCAACCATGGAGTAGTGCCTCATGAGTTGCCTTACTTGCGGTATGAAGGAAGTTACATCGAAACGAAACACTTCGTATAAAAAATACGGTAATTTTTTTTGGCTTTTTAATTCCGTTGTTGACTTTTCAAATATTATTTCAAGGATAAACAACGAATAATCATTTGCCAATGATGATGATATAAAAATCAATTCAAAATATGTACATTGTACATAGATACTTATACCTAATTAGATAAGTATTATTTACATTTAGTAATGTAAAACCTCGCAGTAACCGTTGTAAAAATTGTTGGAATGTAGGAACCTTTACAACTGAGATGACAATTGACACATTTATTTCTAATATTATAATCAATGTTAATTGTGATAAGAGTATGGATACAATATTTTTCACATTGACCTAAAAAAAATCAGGATCTATTACAACAACTTGAAAAAGTTTTTTTTTTTTTTTTAATGGAAAAAAAGTATCAATGAAAAAAATTTTGATAATTTCTCCAAAACACTATTTCGAACCTATATACATAATTTTTTATTTATATGCAACCTAAATTTGAAATGGAAAAAAATTTTTAAAGTTTATACCTACGAAATTTTTGTGTAATAAATACTCCCCATAAAATACTGAGATCATATTTTAACATTTTTCATCTTAGTTGAAATGCATCAATTATTTTATTTTAATTTACATATAAATGTACTAAAATTAAGTAGAATTAAGCCAAAGTTAAGTATAGTATAAGTGAAGTGTACCTGATCGAAGGAACAATACCTACATAGGCACATGAGATTGTCATATTCATCAATCACGTTGACCAACCCGATAATGTAGCTTTAAAATAAAGTACTGATTAATGTGAAAAATTATCGATATGTGAATTCTATTTAAACGAAAAAAAAAAAAAAAAAAAAAAATAGAAAGTATCTAAAAAGCATGAACTGATACTTCCGTAATATTTTTTTTAATTTTCCGCGTATCTTACCCCACTTGAAATTTACATAACCTGTTGGCTTTTTGTAGAACAATTTAATAAATCCCACGAGTGATTTTTTTTAATGGAAGTTAAAAAATTATTAACTATTTCATACACATTTCTGGTTGTATATTAAGGAATAAAAATTAAATAAGGGTAGCGAATTAAAATTCAAATATACAAATCCCCCAGCAAAAACAAAAATTAGGTTCAAACAGGTTGCAGACTTGCAGTAAAATTGAAATGGTTGCAAGGAGATATCATTATGATTGGTATATTTTGTATATAGAATGCGGTACGTCACAACCTGTCTCTTCATAAATGTTTCATGCGGGTTGAAAACGTGAAGGGTGCAGTATGGACTGTAGATGAAATGGAGTTTTACAGAAGGCGACCCCAGCGTTGTATGACTGGGTATGTCCCGCTGTTCAAGTTTTAAAGACTTCGAAGCCTCTCTTGGCAAGCATTTCGATTTGAATTTTTTTATTCTTTTTTCTTATTATATTTACTCTCTTTACTCTCTTACACTTTGCCCAATCACCCACGACCGCGGAGGCCCATCGGATACAGGTAACCTCAAATCGAAAATGTTTTGTCAATGCGGAGGTGAAACGGAGTATCTTTTTACTTTCCTTTTTTTTTTCTTTTTATATTTCTCTTTTTTATCTTTCACCTTATTTTTTTTTCTTTCTTGATGCCCTGTGTACGCAGAATGCGATACGTACCAATTTATCACTTCACAAGTGTTTTGTTCGATACGAAGATGATTTCGGTTCGTTTTGGATGGTAGATGATGCAGAGTTTGTGAAACGTCGCCACCTTTCACGCGGTCGTCCGCGGAAATACGATCCCATCTCGTCACCCACACAAACCCACCACTCCGTCGAACAGTAAGCATCCGTGGTGGCAGCAAAGTCCACTGTTGTTTTCCCAGACTTGAATAGAATGTCACGATTCATGCTGCTGCTGCTTTGAATGAATCCACGTAGATTTTTATTTTGCCTTTTGGGTAGCTAGTAGCTGGACGAATTTTTAATAGTAAGTAGCAGCAGCTTAAGCATAGAGCGATAAGAAAAATCTACCTAAATCTCAATGTCCCTTCGAGCGCTCATTTCGGAGATTTTTCTGTCCCCCCCATTAAGTACAGGGAACCCTCAAAATTCGTTCGTAAATTCGTATTTTATCTTGTGCAGTGAAATAGAGATCTTGTTTTGGCGGATCCTTATCACTATTTTTTGTTTCTTTGCTATTTTCTTTTTCTGTTTTTTTTCTAATGTTTTTTGTTTTAATGATTTTGTTTTTTTATTTTTTTTTTACATTTTCCTAATTCTTTTGTTTTTGTTTGTTTTCCTTTTTCGTTTATTTGGATATTATTTAAAAAGCTCCTAGTGTTCATCTCCGGTACTACAGGTTTGTATTATTAAACTTAAAGAAAATAAAATTATTTAAAGGTCGTGATTTTTAAGACGAGAAAAAATGATACACCGATGAAGCTAAGACAAAACTAATTTTCGTTTGTTAAATAAAATTCTATTTTTTTAGATATACATAATTAATTAATTATAATAATAAATATAGCTATATTAGTACTACATTATTTGGGTGAGTGTAATAGTCTTCCTACCTCTTTTAATCATTTTTTACATCTGAGTTCAGCATCTTAAAATTTTTTTGAAATGGTGATTACCTTTCCAAAATGCTTTATAATCAAAAAATAAAAAAATAACGGAAAAATTCAAAATTATCATTATAGGTGATTATTGATGAGTACAGAGTGGATCGATTTTTTGTCATGAAGACTGATGATGATTAGTCAAAAAATGATAAAATGGCCTCGACAGTACAATATAAAACATTTTTGGTCCTCCGAGTCAATATTAATACTTCTCTGGTGGACAAAATTTGAAAATTAAGTGTTACTGGAAAGGCTTCATGCTTTGTTACTCCAACACTAAAAAATGTTAACAGTCAATGGCATAGCTAGGGATGGGCGAAAGAGGGCAATGATTAAAAATTCAATTTTAAATTAACACGAAAGAAGAAACTTATACACAATATCTTAATTTCTGTTTTTTTTTTGTGAATGGGGGGGGGGGGAATTAAGGACTCATGGTAAAAAAATGAATAATAAAAAAATAAGCAGCATGATACGAACTTCCACAATGTAAAATTTTTCGAATTTTTAATTTTACTGATTTAATAAATTGAATTCAATAATTATTTTTATCATATTGATTTATTTAATTTTATCATTAATAATTACAGTGAATTTTTTAATTAAAAAAATTTATTTTTTTTTTATTTTTTTTTAATAATGATATTTTAAATTTATGTTTTAAATATATATTTTTTTTTAGTTATTTTTTTATGATTACATAGCTTTAGATTTATTTATTCATAGAAAAAAATATATATTAATTTTAAATTGATTAAATAATAAATTAAAAAAAACATATGCATATTAGGAATTTGATTAATAAAATTTAAATGATAGAGTCCATTGTTAAAAACCTTTGATGATATTTTTTTTTTTAATGGTTAATTTAAGTGGCGTCTGTAACTACTATTGGTTTTTTACGCCACTATCCGGGAGGAATGTTAGATTCTGTGGAAGAGATGGGAGCGCTTGAGGAATTGAAGTATATTGTGGATTAGGTTTGGGTCGTCTGTTATAGGAACAGAAGTATTGCTTATGTTTGAGGATTGGCGGAGATTACTCAAGGTTTGGCATTCATGATTTAAAAGTTTTCTTAATAACAAATTGCAATACTCACGATTAGTTATTTTTAGAAATTATTAGTAAACAGATAATACTTTATGGCTGAAATGTATAATATGTGCTTAAATTCCACACCATCATATTCTAGAAACACACTGGGCTCATTTTTTTCGTACACGTGTTCTCGAAATGTTCTTTTATTCAGAGTTCAAGATGCTTAAATAAATGATCTACGTAAATTTAAAACTAAATATGTAACATTTTGTTATTTTGAGTCTGATACAGCAAAAATCAAATCCCTACTAAATATATTTTCAAAATATATAAGAAACATATTAATTTTTCGGTGGAATAGAAAAAATTTTAATTCTCTCTCCTTCCCCTCCCCCTCCAAAAGTATATATACGCATAGAAAAAAATAACATGGGATTTTCTTTGATATTTAAATAATAAAGAATGAGTACACCTGAATTTAAAAAAAATCAATTTCAAAGACTAAATTTTCTGTAATTTTTTCCCCATATGGGACAAATAAATAATACACTAAAGGGCTAAATTATTTTTAAACCCACTATTAGAGTAATTTTAAAACTTTTCTTATTCACCATCAACGATTTAGGAAAAAAAATCAGAACTGATCAACCCTAAAGAATAATCGATGGGAGAAACTCAAGGTCAATTGGAAAATATGATAAATTTATTCAGGTTTTAGACAATATTATTTTGAAAGAAATAGATAAAATATCGCAAAAGATCTGTTAGATACATAGTTAGATACTTAATTCGAAAAGACTCATTCTCGATAACGCTTCGAGCCAATTTTCAACAATCAAATTCCAGTTTATGGTTTGGTAAGTACCTAGTTCAAATTGATTATTTGAAAATTGCATGTTTATCGTACATAATAATTATTGTTGATGCTTCTTCTTTTTATTATTTCATACCTCGTATAGTTAGCTTCCTATTTCGCTTTTAAGCTTAATACCTTGCATCAGTATTGATAACCCATTTCAAAAAAATATTCTAATTTTTTCTTCTTTCAAAATTAAATTTACCTACGTACATATACGAGAGTGATTTTTTTGAAACGGGTATTCAATACAGAGACATCTTAACCAAGGAGAATGAAAATACCTAGTAAAATTTGTTTGGTAGTGACATTATTATTCGAGGAAAAAAGTACAAAAATTCGAAAAAATTTCATATTCACGAATATTTTAGGTATTTTCATTACAATACAAAGGTAAGTTTACCTACAAAACATTCTCGCGCAATTTGCGTTCTTTCTTCCCTAACCAATTTTTTTTCTTTCTAATTTTCTTTCTCAAATTTATTCTATTTTTGATACATACTACATACGATCAAACGCATCTTAACATAGACTATAAAATATAAATTAATATTATGTCTATTTCGCAGAGAAAATCAATCGGACGATTGCCCTCCATTTATGAAAAACGCATCTCTATTTGGAAACGGAGCGATAAATAACAATAATAATACACAAGTAAGCAAAGGATAATAATCTGTCAATTTAAATCATCTCAACTTGATAACAATTACCTTTTGATGATTTTTCAGCACTCGTTAGAAGAAGATAACGTTTCATATCAACCTTATAGCAGTAATTCTGGAATGAGAATTGATACTCCGTCTCCAAAACGAATAAAGTAATTTTCAACAATTCATCTAATATTTATACAGTTTCTACACCTTTTATAGGATTTTTATACATCTAATTTAAATTTGTGATAACTTCAGAATATCGCATAACGAAGAATCGAATTCTTACTCAAGGATTAATTCGAGCCATGAAAATAAAGATCACAATTCAAATAAATTTTCTATAAAAAAAGAACTGCAAGGTATCGATTTCAACTACAATACGTCTTTGGAATCATCCAGAAACACCGAAGAGATAAATTCTAGGCCTTCTAGCACTTGTGATAATTACGATCAGGATCAGAACTACGATGTAGATGGCGATGAAGAAGAAGCTCAAGATCTATCCATGTCTAGTTACGATACTACGAATCACGTTACATAGTCGTTATTTTGTATTTACGTTTTTTTTTTTTTTTTTTAAAAAACAATCATTTTGTAAATAGTTTGTTGCGTTGTTATCGTTATTTATTTTTTAATAACGTACGAATATTCGATTGAAATTACATCAAGTTTTGAGGAATAGTATCCTCGGTCGTAAATCAATTGTAAAACGTTGACGATTAGCGCGATTTTTCGATCTCTTGGATCGAATATATTATTATACCTACCTTCGGAACTCACTTTATTCAAACTTTCCTATCGTTTAAAATTTTTCTCTACATCTGTAGGTTTCTTTTGTCGACTATAATACGTAACGGATTCGTCGCGATTCTATCGGCTTTTAATTTTTGGTGTTAATTATTTTAGTGTTTAAACTACATTTATAGGTAAATGAAGGTAACGTACGTATTAATTATAATCAACTGGAACATGACATGTATACGATTTCGATTTTGTAGTTACCCATTTACTGAGATCAGATTCAATTTATTGATAAAATATTGATCTCCTTTATCCTTCCATTTATTTGTAAATCTCAGTTAATTAGTGTAAAACTTATATTGTAATGATTGTTATTATTTTAATAGAAATCACTTCGTGAATTTTTTTCTATTATGATATTCATATCTCGATGGTTTTGTAACCTCTTTGAATGGTAGGATTGGAAGCATTTCTTAAATACATTATCAAAGATTGGTATAAATAGAACACAAATACAGCGTGTTTCATCTCAATCTGAGTTCCTTCATGTACATGTAGGGCTCCTTACTTAGTACGCATGCATGATGGTTTACCTACATTATTTACTGAAGAGGCTGAGATACAAGAGTTTAATTTTTTTTTTTTTAATTCCGTTGTTGATCGACTTTAAAAAAATTTATTTCTTATTCAATGCAGATAGAGATATGCCATTGGAGCTAAAATATAGTGTATACAATGTAGTATTACTGATAAAAAATTGGTCTCAGTGGAGAGAAAGTGGGAAGCTATAATGAAAAACGTGTGAAAATTTTCGGGAAAAATTAATCATTTTGTGGAAATAACTTTAAAAAATTGTACTATTGACCTTGAGGCACAATGGGCTACAAATGGCCAAAATGTATGGTGCTCTTGCATCACCCAGTTGAACCTGAACCATTGATCTTATTTTCAAATTTTTTCATGAAATCCCTTAAAATCTTAAATTAATAAAATTAATGTTTTATATTATAAAATTACTGATAAATTAATTTTTTATTTTAATATAATTTATTTTTTTAATATTTATATAAATAGTAATATTAATTAAAATTTTTATAAATATAATTAATGAAATCAAATTAATTATAATTAAAGTTTTTATTATTATATTATTATTATAATTAAAAATGAATAGAAATCAATGAACCAAAATTTCATCATAAATGAATATTTGAAACGAGTTTTAATACATACAAAAATATTAAATACATGTTTTGAAAGATTGATATTTTCATTTAATTTCGACTTGAATTAAAAATTAAAATAAATTTAATTGAAATAATATTACTGTTAATAATAAAAATGAATATAATTATTCAAACTAAGTAGGAATGTGTTTTATTCGATTAATAGAACACTAATAATTCGTACATAATTAGCAAAAAAGTTATAAAAATAAAATATTTTTTAGAATATTTTGAATGTTGAGATGAAAATTTCAAAAAAAAAGTTCATGGAAATTTATCGGTCGCGAATGGCCCTAGTTGCCGAGCTACCTAAAACAAATTCATTTTTAAAAAAATCTTGAAAATAATTTTTCCTGGCATTTGGAGGCACTTAGGGTACATCCACCGAATGAATTTAACAGAGGATTTTTTTTTTAAATATCTTTATTTTTAGTCGCTCAGCAATTTGGTCATTTGCGACAAATATAACATAATATTTACATAATACAGAGAAAAAAATACATATTACAATAAATTTAGAAATTTGCAAATGATTATACAGGTTATGGATATCTATATAATTCATATGATTTCATAAAAAAATTTCGAAATATAAGGTCAATAGGACAATTTTTCAAAGTTATTTGTAAAAAAATGGCTAATTTTTTTTGTAATTTATCACAATTTTTTTATTATAGCTTCCCACCTACTCCTTCCACTGAGATCAATTTTTTGTCAGTAATACTACATTGCAAAATTTTTGCGCGAACAGCATATCTTATCTGCTTTAAATAACGAAATAAAATTATCATCATCGGAATTAGTAAAAAAAATTCAATTTCTTGTATCTCAGCCCCTTCAGAAAATAATGTGAGCAAACATCACACATGAGTGTCATGTAGGTGACTGTATATGTGGTATGAAGGAACTCAGATTGAGTTGAAGTACTCTGTATCTACGAATGGATAACTTCACATTTAAAACATATAACAAAGTATTTGGACTCGCACTAAATAAAACAATGGATGGTGATGGTACTTACAAGAAAAATGTTCACTCTAAGCAGCAAAATTACTGTACCAAACTTATATTTGCCAACTGATTCTGTAATTTGTCATCATATTCGACTCCTCTTTTCACAATATGCGGTATTGTTTTGGGAACCATACTAGATAATTAGGCGTACAATCTCATTAATAATATAAAAGCTGAAAAATTACATAAACTGTATTTACAGTATTTTACCTGATACAATCAATTATCGGACAAACCGATAAACAAAGCGTGCAACCTGTGCATGCATCAGTAACGAATGGTGTGTGGGTTACTTCATCAAAAGTTATAGCTTGATATCCAGAGTCATTACAGGTCATATAGCATTTACCACAGTTTATACACATATCCTTTAAAAATTTTAATTAAATGATTCATTTGGTATTTTTAAATTCGTTTCTCATATAATGAACTTGAGACCACTTACATCATTTATTAAAGCGACAACTTGTTTTTTGTTATCTAAATTTTTATATGTGCCTATATGTGGCAATCCTGCACCGATTACTTCTTTGATAGACGGTACTTGAATTTTTTCATCGGTTCTTTTGATAGGTTCGATGTCTTGGGATACGGTTTGAGTTAGTTTTATTTTGGCAATTGCTTCTTTCCTGGTTTCGAGGAATTCTCCAAAATGTGGTAATGTCTGTGAAATTCAAACGAGACAGAAGGTGAATTTCTAGTGAAAATTAATTATCATTTCTTTCTACTGAACAAACATTAATTTTAATAAATTAGTTACTTTGTTTTGATCATTTCGAATGGAATATACTGGTTTGCCTTTTTGATGTACAGCAGTCGGTGGTGACTGGCCGTCCCAATTTTTAAGCTCTTTCACTCCTTTTAGGTATAATAAAGTTTTTAATCCGATAATATAGTCATCGATGATAGTAAAATCTTGATTTTGAACAGCGCTGCATACCTAGAAAAATAGGAAAAATCATTTAACAACTCATTTTCATAATAAAAATGAACCAAAGATGAAATAAATCACCTGTAACACCGTAGCACCGCATTGTAAAAATTGCAACCCAACATCGGCCGAATCTATGCCACCGATACCCATGATAGCGAAACCGGGTAAAGCTTTAGCGATAGATGATACAGCACGAAGACCCACTGGTCTGGTGGCATTACCAGATACGCCTCCGTATGTAGTCAATTTATCAGCTCCAACGGCCGGCCATGGCTCTCCGTTTGAGTTTAATCCCATTAATCCAGAAATAGTGTTAATTGCCGCTACACCGTTGGCTTTACCTAAGCGTGAATTCTTGTAAATTTGCCAACACCGAAATAAAAGTAATCCTAGAAAGACTAACCTTCGTAGGCTGCTTTAGCTATGGAAACTATATCGGTGATATTTGGCGTTAATTTTATGAACACGGGGATTTTCACAGCAGCTCGTACCCACGATGATATGTCGCGAACTAACACAGGATCCTAGGACATATACATTGATTCGATGATTTCACTCGTTGCTTATACTCGCAGATAACTTTAACGAAATAAATTATAACCTGTCCACAAGCCAGACCCATGCCCGATTCTCCCATGCCATGAGGACACGATAAATTCAGTTCTAAAGCATCCGCACCCGCTGATTCAGCCATTTTACTCAGTTTTGTCCAGTCGTCGCGATTATAAGAACACATGATGCTGGCGATTAGTATTTTTTCGGGGAAATCGGTTTTTAATTCGCGAATACTTTTGATCCAATATAAATCGGTTTTTTCCGAGATCAATTCGATGTTCAGAAACGATCCCTGTTCGGGTCCGTATAAGTGTCTGGATGTAGTGCCTCTAACTATTCGCGGAGATACGTTGGTTACAATGTCCTATTATGATAATTGTGATGTGAATGAAGAAATATTTCATGGTCGAATAAATGAATTATTATAAGGTACATATAATATACAGAGTCTTCTCTCATGATGTAATTCACTTCATATCATATTTATGTCTACTAGTATGAACACTTTGTATGAGTTACAAAAAATTATGGCTGAATTTAAATAAAAAAATTATTAATTTTTTTATATACGTATTAAATATCATCTTTTTCCTTTTTTTTTTTAGAATGAATATTTTGAAAATTATTAAAATTCATTAGGTATATTTAATACTTCAATAAATGAATATTTTTTATATCTGTGATAATTTTATTAATGTATTTTTTAAATTTTCAACACATAAATAATTTGAAAAAAGAACTGAAAATGGAGGTGAAAAAATTGATAAAATATAATTTCATCAATAATTAAGGAATATGATTTTTCATATGATTCATAATGTTGAAATCAAAGAATTATTTGATTTATTTAAACGATAATAACAACATCATTGTTATGCTCGAAGCAATAAAATTTAATAAATTAATTTAAACTAGAAATAATTCAAATTCAATAAATTTTTTTTATTAATGTCGTGTACAGTCACTGAGGCTATAGGCACGTACTTGTAGATTTAGATTTTAAATTGTTAAAAGTTGTTCAACAATTAATAAATGAAGATAATATAAAATTTCATAAAGTCATATTTTCCAGCACCGAATTAGATACTCATATGGTCAGAAAAAAGAAATTACTTTATACAAGGAAAACGTCTTGGTCACCACGAAACCCCATCCAGCTTCGAAAGCTCTTCTAATCATGGCACTGGATGTAGTAGGAGGAGCCGAAGCCAAACCAAATGGATTTTGGAATTTTAAACCACACATCTCTACGCTTAAATCCACTTCATCAATAGGCGTATAAAATTTAGGAAGCTTAGGTATTGGATCGATTTTCGAGCCATGTAAATTCTAGATTTGCAAAATTAATTAATTAAAATAAATGGGATTTATTGAAAACTGCATATGATGAAAAATCAATTTAGTATATGGTGAAAAAAAAATTACTTGAATCCGTTGATGCATAAACCAAGCCGCAGTTTTACCATCATTTACCGATTCAACTGTGGTTTCAGCAGTACCAGCGAAATCACCTCCGCAAAATATATCAGGATCGGAGGTTTGCATAGATTTTAAATCAACAATAGGATAACCAGAATCATTGAATTTTACAGGTTCGAGTACTTCAATTACTAAGATGAAAATTTAAACTATACAATACATGCACAAAAAATAATTCACAGAATAATAATGTACGTGAAATATGCACCATCTTTATCGTACAAGCCAGAACCAAAAGCAGAGATTATGAAATCTGCTTTCATTTTCAACACTTGTTCTTCATCTTCTTTCCAAGAGCCATCTTCTTGTTGTTCGTTTCTACAGAATGACATTCCAGTTATTTTATCTCCTTGCTTTTGTACACTTTTAGGAGACTGGAAGGGAATAAATTCGCATCTTTCTTCCATCGCTAGTTGCATCTAAAATAAAACGATAAATTAAAAAATAAAGAAATGGTATCTGTGAATAAAAAATAAATAAATAGTTTACTTCTTCAGGAACAGCACGAATGTTGGTAAAACCTCTTCGGAAAATAACGAATACTTTTTTAGCGCCACAGCGTAAAGCAGAGGTTGCACAGTCGAAAGCTGTATCACCGGCTCCGAGCACTATCACGTTACCGTATAGTTTTGGTAATACAGGAGAGCATTTGCAGCTACTACATATGCCTAGGTAGAATGGAAGAATAAATAGATAATTGTACAAAGGTTTTTTTTTTTAATGATCAAAATAAAAAAATTTTCCATTATACCTGGTTTACTACCAATAGATACTCTAGGTAAAAACGATTTAGAAGTGTAGAAACCCATTTCTTCAGTTAAACCTTTAAATATGGGAATTAAATTGGCCTCAGGATGACCGATACCAATAAATATTACTTTGTATCCTTCATTTTTTAATTTCTATACATGTAATAAAGAAAAATCAATTAATCTTATAAATTATAAAATTACAAGGACATCTGTGTAAATACATATTTTCACCAACATTTATAGTTAATTGATTTTTCATCAAAGGTTTTCCAGTAACAAATTTAACACCCAAATCTTTCACCAATTGGATTTCAAAATTCACTGCATCGATTGGCAATCTATACTGGGGAATTTCCGACGAACTAAAAATGAATAAATTTTACTTCAACTAATGAAAACATATTTTGAATGATTTTTGCTTTTTTATAAATCGGTCTGGCTGAGTTTTAATAGTTGTAAAATGATCTTAATAGAATTTACAAAAAATGGGGAAATTTTGTTGTATTGTTTAACGTTGTCTTAATCACAACATTGAGTATAAGGACACAAAGTCCTTTAAAGAGTTACCAAAATAAAATTTTGAGAGATCTACGATTTTTTTACATCCTTTGGTCATCTTCAGTTGTCTAAATATCGAAAATAATTTGACAGTAAACATTTTTTTTATTTTCAGGAAGTTCGAATTTTTTTACAGTTTTCCTAAAGAATTCAAATATTTTGCATATTTTCCAAAATCCGAAGTATGTAGATAATTTACAACGAAGATTTAAATTTAGGCTTGATGTTTACTCTATTGCACATAAAAAACTCATTATGCTCATTTTATACTTTCCAGGGGTTCTCATTATATAATTTTTAAGCATAATTTAGACTGCTTTGAGATTTCTGGAAACCAAAAATGAGATATAACGCCTCGTTTAAATCTAGGCAAAAATAAACTCATGTACCAAACATCCCAGCAAAAATTTATCCACATTCTTTCAATTTAAAAAAATAAATACACGAAATATCTACTTTTTTACCTAATTTGAAAATTATATTAAATGCTAAAGAATCAAATCGGCAAACAAATTGTTCTAAATCTTAAAGCTACTAAAAATGACCAGTAAACTCTAAAAATATCACAAATTGTTAAAATTCCATTTAAATTTTCAAACTTTGGCGTAGGTAATAACCTAAGAAGGTAAAATGACTTTCATTACTCTAGTGAAGTTGATTTTACAAGAACCAGACTTCTGGCAAAATTTATTTTCGAAAAAAAATCGTTTCACTCTCCTATACGTTTAGATGATTATTTACATCACAAATATTACGATTCATCATCAGCAATCTATACAAATACGATAATAAACATGTACAATTACGTATAAATTCAACAAACAAGAAATATTATGATAAAGAAATTATTGTGCCAATACGATAACAATGATGGTCGAATGCAAACAAACCTAAGTCCACCTAAATAAGATTCTTTTTCAAAAATGGTGATATCCGAATATCCAATACGAGCGAGAAATGTAGCGCAAGATAATGATGCTGGGCCGCCTCCAATCAACGCTATTTTCGTATCATGATGCTGTGGTAAAGATAATCCAGGTTGACGTTTTTGGGGAATATTCATCTTCTTAAATATCTACACAAATAAATATATTAAATTTTTCATTAGTGTTTAAATCGAAAACTATAAACTACGGTATCAACATAACAGAGTAGAAAGTTGGATTTTTCATGAATTTCCTAGATGTAACAAAAAATAAAAAATAAAACTCATACAGATAATTTTTTTTGCAAAAAAAAAAAAAAAAAAAAAAAAAAAAACTCAGGCACCTAATTTTCCTCTTTCTGTTACATTTCACTGTTACATTTCATTTTTACTTACTCTTACTTTACTTTTTTAACGTGCCATGTACTGTACCTAGGCCGGAGGCACGAATTAATTTAATTAATTTTTTTTTCATTGTAGAGTTAGAAATGAGAATCATTGAATACATTACAAAACTATGGCCTTGTTTAATGGCTCATTATCACATTCACATACTAAGTAAAACCTCCTCCCACTACCTACTAGATGTATTAATTCCATCTGGACGCTACGAGTTGATATCACCAACTACGATACAACTTGTTAGGACAAGAATATAGATGCAATAAGGTAACAAAAATGATGCGTAATATCTTCTCCTCCTCTTCACCGAAAATTAGGTCCTCAATTGGTTAAAAAATTTCACGTAACGATAAAACAAAAATTATACGAATGAAATCGAATTTTCCATAATTTACTCCTCGTCGCCCTTTCTTTCTCTACATTTCGGTAAATAAATTATTTTACGACATAATAAATCATTTAAGTAACGGATACGTTTAATTTAAATTTGGCGAAGACTTACTTCCGTAGCGAATTGTTGCAACCCGCCAATATTAATGGGACCTTCTTCAGTGGCAGCTAAGTTGCACCCACCGACACACAAATCGCTAGTGGGACACACCATACCGCAAGTCAATCCTAGAGGATTATCTGAAAATATCGCCTTAGCTGCTCCATAATAATTCTATAAAAACAAAATTAAGGATATTAATGGTTACGCAGAAATAAAAATTATTTTATATTTCGAGCGAGAAGAAATAGGTACCTTATTTGAAATACTGGTGATGAAGCTTTTTATATCGATTTGAGTAGGGCATGATTTTTGACAAGGTGCATCCGCGCATTTTAAACACCTGGATGCTTCTTTCAGAGCTCCACGTTCGCTCAAAGTCGTATGCTTGACGTCGTCGAAATTATTATAAAGGGAATGTGTTTTCTACGCACATGTAATGAAAACGGTTTAATGAAAAAATTATGATTGGCGAGAAAATTGGCACTTCGACAAAAACTCACGTTGCAGGATTTATTCGCGTTTCTTTTCCATCGTAATTTTTCTTTCTTCGTTACAACCGTAGGTTGTAAATTAGCGACTGGTTTTATCTTAGGATTTAAAGATAAAATAGCCTAAAAGCAAAAGGAATAAAATATCGATATTTTCGTAACAGAGATACTGAAAATGAAAAAAAAAAAGCTCTGAAACAATCAGTTCTTACAGGCTTTACAAAACTCCTTTTCAGAAAACACCTTAATTTATCAAATTCAAAACTTAATACACTCCCTTATTCAAGAAGGAAATACAATAGAAATCAAGTATATTCCCAGCCATGTAAAAATTGAAGGTAACGACAAAGTCGACCACCTCGCAAAAACCGCAAGTAATACTTCTCCCATTCAAATCTTTACCCCCACAGAACTCAAAAATTACTTCACATTAATTACCACTCAAAACTAGCAATCAGAATTGTCCTACCAAAACACATCCAAATTCTTCACCCATAAAAAATCAGTTCTACCATGGAAACACCTCGACCATTTAGATCGGAAAAGCGAAATAACAATCACCAGACTACGACTTGGCCACACTAGGCTCACACATAGTTACCTTTTCGAAAGGCTCCCACCACCAATCTGCAACCTATGCCACCAACAAAATACCATCGTCAACCACCTTCTCTTTCTGTGTCCAAAATTGAACGATATTCGAAAATCACTAAAAATCAAACAAGAAATAACCGATAACCCACAGAATGTCCATAGCATTTTGGCTCTTCTACAGCGGTGCGGCCTCCTGTTTAAAGTTTAACCATCCTAGAGGTGGCGTGATAACCAAAGCAGTTAAAAACGCCACCAAAAAAAAAAAAAAAAACTAATTCTTTCCCTTACTGCCATTGAGATAAAATTTCAAGGCTTTTAAAAAATGTTCAAATCAATTTTCTACTTCAGTGTTTTTTAGCTGAGTTTTTAACAAAACGATAGCTATTACAGCCTACCTGATTTGGGAAGGGAAGGTCGGGGGAGGGTGGGGTCTTCAAATCTTTGCGTTTCAGACCATTTGTAATCATCTGGCAAATGTCCAACTTTTTGGTATATATATATTTTTTCCCCACGCGTAGCGCCGGCGAGTATTCATAAAATTCGCTCAAAATTTGGTGAGGACTCTTCTTGAAAATGCGCAAAAATAGTTTTTTTGTTTTTTCGATAAATTTCAAAATGGCGGATCACTCAAATTTTGAGGGGGGCTGGAGAAGGGGCAAATAGCTCAAATTTTTCGTTTTTGATTTCATATGAAAGAGTGAGTCACGGATACTAACATATCCAAATTTCAGCTTCTTGAGTGCATATTGAGAGGAGTTAGATCAAAAAACGGCTTTTTGAGGAAGTTTTGAGTCATGAAATTTCTTGAATCTTCCATATCTCCCCACCAAATCAAGTTAAAGAGGTCAAATTTTGTGTGTGAGGTTAGTTGGTGACCACAATATGACCTCTTGAATTTGGATCAAAATGGATTCAAAATGGCGGATTATCAAAATTTTGAGTAGAGCTTGAGGAGCCTCAAGTTGGTAAAAATGTAATTAATATGAATTCATATGGTTATTGGGGATAAGTTGTATACTATATCCCGAATTCACTTCCATACATGATGTTGGAGGGGGAAGGCGGGGTTACCAACCTAAAATAGTGGTGGGGGTACAGGAGGGGTCGAAAATTTTTTATTGCTGTGTCATATGATAAAATGAGCCCAAGTGACAAACGTATTTTGATTTTAGCTTCCTCAGTGATTTTGGAGGGGAGTTAGAGCAAAAAACGGCTTTTGGAGGGGAAATTGCTGCAGGAAATTTCATGAATCTTCCATATCTCATCACCAAATCGGCCTAGAATGGTCAAACTTTGTGTGTAGGATTAGTTTGTGACCAGAATATAACCACTTAAATTTGAGTCAAAATGGATCCAAAATGGCGGATTTACAAAATTTGAAGATAATTTGAGGACCCTCAAATAGTTATAATTTGAGAAATATGTGTTCGCATGATTATTTCATGGCAAAAAATACTACATTTGTGCCAAATTGAACTTCTTAAGTGTTTTTGGAAAGGATAGGGTGGGGGTTTTCAGACTTGGTATTGAGTGTGGCCTGTAGTGATGAACGGTTAAGCAAGGTTATTACTAAATCAAAACAAGCCCCAGTTAAAAACTCAGCTCCAGTAATGCGGCATGGCTGCTTACGTTTTTTTTTTTTTATACAGGTTCTAAAAATTCAAAACATTAATCTTTATTTCACACAGATTTTGAAATAAACTTTTGAGAGTTGCTAAAAATCCGAAAATTAATAATTAAATTCAATGCTGTTTTACTACTTGTTTCTAATTATAAAAGAATTTCCTTAATTCAAAAATTGTCCCACGCATTTATTCGTATTACCCACAATGGAAAATGTTTCAGAGGTGCCAGTAGTGTAAATGCGCAATTCTGCCTGGGGGGGGGGAAGGTGAAAACTGAAATAGACAATAGTCATGTAGGCATACTCGATGCTGTTCCTTAAATTTTTACCCTCTTCTCCCTCTAAAAAACTCATTATTATTATTATCATTATTATTATAAGAAGATTAAAATCAAAAAATTAAAGTAAAAATTAAAATGTATTCAATTTAGTTATAGTTTTATAATTTCTATTACTTCTTAAAAATTTCATTACCTCAATAGTAATTGTTATCATATATACCGTAGATACACACATGGAAAAAAAGCTCTTGTGGTGGGTTCGAACCCATTCACGCCACTGAGTGGTTTTAAAAATTTGAAGAATTAATTTTTGACTATATCGTCTATTTTCTTCAATAGAATACAACCCCTTGGTTTCGTTCTGATTAATTTTGAAAATAATTTAAAAAGAAGTACACCAAGAAAGTGCAAGGCCATCCAACAAAAATCAAAAAATTATTGTTTCAAAGGAAGTTACTCAATTCAGGACTTATTCTAAGGAAATTCTAGAACTACCCATACTAATACAGATGCACATGTTTTCAAAATTTTTCAGCTGAATGTTTAAAGAAAAATTTAACTATTGCAGCGAACTTTATTTTTATTTTTTGTTGAAAAAAAAATCGATGAAGTCTATACTCTTATCGTAGTTTAAATTTTTTCAAGCAAAAGATTTATTCATAATTGTAGTTTTGTTATCTAATTCTTCATATACTCTCCCTTCTTCGAAAAAATTCCTTTTATCAAGGGCAGTTTTAGCACCAAAATTGGCGCCGAAGAAAATTTGTATTTTGTGAAATAAACTACCATGTTTCCTGTGTTTTTGCGCTTAAAATTTCAAAATCCTGAGAACTAAGAACATCGCTGTATTCATGACCGAGCTGTTCTCAATGGAGGTCGGGATCCACGTTAAGTTCTCATAAAAAAACCAAATTTTGGATCATTTGATGAAATTTCATCAAAAAAATCATTATAATTATAAACAAATCTGATCCTGATTTACCTAATTTAATCAGAAAGATGACCAGGTACGATCTGATCGAATTTAATAATTTTTCAGATTTTCTAATCGTACTTTCACTGATTCGGTGAGTTTTGGAAACTTGGTAACGATTAATTTATCAACTTGAATTCTTCGTGGGAGTTATTGAAGACGCAGAGGATATCAACTATATATGCAATTATTGTTACATTTGCCTTATAAAAATTTAAAAATGAAAAATTTGCAACTCTCCACACTTGGCGAGCTGCCCGTCACCATATGCCTTGACTTAACTGAGAAAATCACATCTACTTCGAGAAAAAAAAAACATAATAAAAAATGTTTCATACAAACCTCTATATCTGGTAAATCTTTACTCAACGGAATAGAACACATATCGATAACGAATAAAAATAGTAACGAATGAATCACAAACAGCGCGTACAAACATCCATACCCATACAAAACCTAATCAGCTTTGAGCACCAATTCACATGTGCTAGTCAAGTGACATGTACTTACGACGTATCACGAACTACAACAACATTTATCATTCCATTATCGTCTCTCATTAATGGTTCAGTGATACCTAAACCAAACGCCTTTAGGTCAACATACGCTATCAGTTTGCAAAAAAAAAAAATAGTATCAAAGTTTAACGTTACTTCTTAGAATTTTTTAACATAAGTTACTAACCGGGGACCCAAATAAATAGTTAATATCTGGTAACTACCATTCACTTACCCAACCTAACACATTTACTCTTCACAGCACGTCAGAAACACGCTCCTACAAGGCACAACACTACAGCAGATATCATTCGATAATTAACGAAAAGAAAAAAATGATAACACCTCGTTATATTATTTAGCATTACAACATTTATTTTACATAACTATATAAATGATTAAAATTTATAAAATCTGTTACGCTGAAACATTTTTTTTTTTTTGTATAATTCTTATACAACATAAATAATCTGTTAGAAATAAACATTTACATATTCACACATTCATTTTTCAAAACATAAGACATAAAAGCTGAAATAAATAAACATGATACGAAATTTAGAAATGTTAATACTTAATAATAAAACTGGTTTCTTAACGGTATTCTTTCTAATTAGTTTAAAATAACAACCATTAATAAGGTACACATCGTAAAATCATTCTGTACAACAAAAAAAAAATTAAAAAAAAAAACGATCGAGGAAAAAAATCGATTTATAAATACTTTCGTCTAACAGACGATAAAAAATGCAATCGTGAAAAGCAATTGCGAAGCGAAAAAAAAAACATTAAAATAACCTATTAAAATACGAGTATTTCAAATGTACACCAGTTGTTTAGAGTACGTAAAAATATCAAATTGAAAGTTAAAAAACGAAAATTTCACACCCAACATCTACATAGGTATAATAGAAAACCCCGTTAAATAATTTTCGTTTTGTTATCTCGAAAAAAAAAATCTTACAAAAAGAACAAAAAGGGAGGGGAAGTAATTCTAAATAAATATAAAAAGTGAAAATTTTTAAATGCATCGAAACGATATACGTATAAACTAAACTGGGAAAATGATTAAAAGGCGAATGAAAACACGCCGACATGAGCATACAAATTCATCTATACATTACTAAAAATTTTCAATTAGTACAGCGATTCTGAACACTGGGTACAATCGTAAATATAATACGACAAAAGAAAAAAAAAATTTTAAAATTGCAAGCGAAATTACGTATACAGCTGAGTCAAGTAGCGAATAAATTTGAAAATTTTTTGTGCAAAATTACGAAACTTCAGTCGAACGCGATGAAGAGTTCGATTGAAGAAAATTTAATTTGTAAAAAAAAATAATAAATAAATAAAACAATTTCCTACAATACTGTATTCGTAAAACACCACCTTTAAAAAAATATATATAATATACACCTCTCACTTAATAAACAATACGCGTCATCGTCGAATTCACATAATTATATTACGCATAACAACTTCAAACATAACAATAATTATAGCTAACGTATCACAAAAAAATTTTATTCCAAATAATAATTCATAGTATTATCGAAAATAAACTCCAACTAGGGAAACTGAATAAATACGTAATTTTCGTCGATTATCGCTCAAGAATTAATACACGTACGCGACTCCAATAACCAGGCAGAATGTTCTTTTTTCATCTATTTTTAATTGGTCGGACAATCTTTCTTCGATGAAAGCTAATTGAGCAAACCGATGAATAATCATTTCGATAAATTTCAGCGTACTGTATAACGACAAAAGGACTAGAAGTTTCATTCGTAATTACGAGCTAATATTCTTTGTGGTCATCTCTTCGAATCGAATTGGTTCAGGTGGCTCATAGTTCAACTTCGAAATGCTTCGGAAGGGCTATCTGTTCATTCACTTTCATTCGAGAAAACTAAAATACTACGGATACTAGAGTGCCCAAAATTTATTCGTTCCAATGCCACGGGCCCAAGCAAAGAGCTCACGTTGGCTCCACGCGTAAAACACGATTTATAAGTTCGTTTCGTTGAATGACCTCGTGATGTGAAAATTTTCGAAAAATGTTCACTCGTTCAACTCTCAACTCAATTTGCTCTTTAGCTCTTGGTCGCATTTATTCGTATGAGCGAGTTTTTCGTATTTACCGAAACCGAACATAATTTATTTATACTAAAAATAAACACCGTAAGAGATTACGCTGCTGGTGATTACGAAACAACGGATCGTAGACGTGATAATCGAAATACCTAACATTACGATTGAGGTATATGATAATGACGTATTTTCTCATCGTAATAACCGTCAGTGGGTAATAATTGGTGAAATTCGAGCTTTTTCGTTTATTGTGGAAAATGCGATGTGATTCGAGAAATATTACGAAGCGAGGTATTAGTGAGTAGGGCTCGTTAAAATGAAGGGGCGAATTCATTCGTAGATGTGGCCTATCTGTTCATGGAAGGGGAAGAGCATATTTGAAGTGAACCAAAAATTATTTCAAGAGGCCATTCATGTTCAAAAAGAGACGAAATTTTCGCTCATTTTCAAAACTCAACGAGTTATAGGCTTACAGCACCTGCACAACGCCTTCAATTTTCAAGATAGGCAACAATTTCACATAACTTTATTCGAGGAGAAAATATTCAAAATTTTCTAATTTTTTTCTATTTATATAATCACATCCAACAGATAGGTATACGTTTGTTAAATGATGTTACAAAAAAAATGTTTTTGTTGTTTATTTTTTTGTTGGAATGAATAGGTATCATCGTAGAAGGAGAATAAAAAGTATGCATTATTTTTCAACACATACGAAATTTTTGCCTTTTTTAAAATTCGAACGAGCTACAATGCATTAAATCAAGTGGTAATTTAAATGTTCACTGACTCTTCAATTTCATTGATAGACAAGAACTTCATACAGGTCTTTCTTTTCCTGACTAGTCAAGTACCTTAAGTACACTGGTGAAATGACGTAACCAAAAAAAATGGTGTTTTAAAATCATTTAGGAACGTGAAAATGAGTAAATTTTTTTTTCCAGAAAAATTTACGAAATGGAGTATACTAGTGAGACGATGTTACAAAAAAGTGGGATTTTTTGATTTTTTTTCTTTCGACAAATATGTAGTAGAAGAAAAATTAAAAAGATGTCACAATTTTTTTTTTTTTGAAGCACCAAAATTCAACGAGCTACGACATACTGAAATTAATAGCAAATTTCAAATGCAATGCCTCCTTAAATTAAGAGATATGCAAAAATTTATATACCTTTTTAATCTCAATTCCGATTAATATTTGACAAGAATAAGGAAATATTCAAAAATGAATTTTTTCCAACCACATAATACGTAATATCGTGTACACTTGCGCAATAATGTTACCAAAAAATATTTTTTAGAATTTTTTCATCATGATAAAAATAAAGTTCGTATAAAATTCTAAAAAAAAAGCATATTTTTTTTTACTCTTTTCAAAATTAAACGAGTGAATGCACATTGAAATCAACTAAAAATATCACCGAGCATCAACTCATTCAATTTCAAGAAGAGTGAAAATTTCACGTAAATTTTTTTTCCGATGATATCGCAAAAGTTGTTTTTCTGAATCTCCGCATTGGATGAACAGCATAAGAGAAAAAAATGGAAAAAGAATATATAATGTTTTCCTATTTCCAAAATTTATTGAACGTGTAACAGCATATTGAAATAAAGGACATATTTCTATATATTACGATGCCTTCAATTTCAGAAATAGGCAAAAAATTCACGAAACCTTAACTCTCCTCATCTCGTACAATTTATCATATGGGAGAAAATATTCGATAAATGCAATGTTTTTTTATACCAGGTCATCATACTGGGTAGGCTCAGGTGATATTAAAAAAAAATTGGTTTCTTGAAAATTTCCAATCATGATAAATATCGTGGAAAAAATAAAATGAAAAAGATCATATATAAATTTCTAGCTTATTTACAGTGAAGAAGCTCCAGTGCATTGAAATTTTCATTTTTGTGCAGTTCCTTTCATTTTTATGATAGGCCAGAGTTTCTTACAACTTATTTTGGTAAAAAATGGATTCCTTGGTACCCCCTATGTATAGTCCTCACTTTTACATGAACAGGACAGACCACACGCCTATCATATTTTTTTCGAAAGATGAAAAAATTCTATTATTTTTATTATTATCGAGTAAAAAATAAGTATAATCATTAATCACGTTGAAGACAAGAAGTACAAATTCGATTCACTACATTAATTAATTAACCATGATTATGAATTCGATGGCGAAATGTTGGTCTAACTCTCCCGTAATTATTCGATGTAATTGTAATATAATTCGAGTTATAGTAACTTCTATTTTTGTATTTTTTCGGTTCAATGTGATCGCCTTTCTTTCTTTGCCTTAAGAATTGACAGGTTTGTTTTTCTTAACGAGTATTTTGCGAATTCCTGCAACGGATAGCTGAAATTTTGTTCTCATTGACAATTTAGAAATCTGTTGTTTCACCAGATTTTGATCTGATTTTTGACTAGACTAATTTAGATTTTTACGTATATCCTATGACTATTGAGTTTCGAATACTTTTTTTTTTTTCAAAATGAAATTTCACAAAAAAAGCTACATTTTGTTTTACAATAACGAGAACTTCGGGCAGTTTTTTCAAAACCTGTTCTTTTCTTCACTTTTCACTTCAACGAAGTGCATAAGGGATTTACACGTTAGGTTCATAATTATTGTATTATAAGAAAATTTAAAAAATGTCTCGTAACAATGGCTTATGGTATTTTTGTATCAGATTAATTAAGTGAAATGCAGATTCTGAGTATTTGAAAAATTCACGTAAAAAGAATGCGTTCGACTGTAGTACTGCACACTGGTAGAAGCTCAATAATGTTTATCGAATCACCCGATACATTTAAATTTTATTCAAATGTTCATTCTATTAACACTCAGATAAAATTCAATCATCAATTAATTTCAAATCCATACTTCATCCGTGGAAAATTCAGTTTCAATAACATTTCACACATCACTCCATTGTTAAATCACCTGCTACCTCATTGGTATGAAAATTTTGCGAGAAAATTCGACAATCGCACTTTCGAGATAACATTCGTTTAAAAGCATATGAAGTAGAAAGTGTCCCATAGTGAGAGCAGTGCATCAAGCAAAACGTTAAAATTTTTTGAAATATCAAGAAAATGTACACAGTGGTAGAAATAACGTTGAAAAAAAAAACATTTGAATAGAGCCAAGCTACCATCACATCGTGGATTTAAACACCTCATGAAGTTTGTAACATAATTTTTTCGTTATTTTTTTTTTCATCGTTTGGTTATATTTCATTTTCATTTATCGAGCTTACCTCAATGTTCACATTATACATAACAGACGACACTTGAAAAATTTCAGACTCTTTCATATTTTTATACCTGCGAAAGAGGTACAAAAACTATGCACCTGTTTCCTTGGTATAAAAATATGAGAGAGGCTGAAATCTTTCAAATGTGATCTGTTACGTGTAATGCAAATATTGAGCTAAGCTTGATAAATAAAAGTGAACCATAAGCAAGTCATGAAAAGAAAAATAACGCTATAATTGCACGACTTCGTAATCCTCCTTTATCGACGAGTCACATAAGCTATTTTTCACAACGTTTTCAATTTTTCATCGTTAAACATTTCATAAATAATATAAATATACAAGAGAATTCGAATCTTTTAGTAGTTAACTGCGAGTAATTTCCTGCGCAAAGTCTCGAAAATTCAGGTAGTGTTGCTTAGAAATGTTCAATCGTTATTTTGATTTTCAATAACATTCATAATAAAATGACACAAAAATTCAAAATTTACCATATGCGAACGAATCAAGCGATGGAACAAGAAATTTCACGATAGAAAACATATTATTGCATACAATAGGCATACATGCGCTCTATCACGACCTATGTTTGGTGAACTTTACAAGCAATATGTAATATTGCTACAGTAGGCATATTTATTTTATTGCACTGGTGCATAAAGTTGTTCGTTCATAAAGATAGCTTTTTACATTAACGAAGAAGGATATAAGAATAGTATTTATACACGATGTGATGGTAGCTTGACTCCAAACTTTCATGGGAAAGCACAAATTCAGCTTGTGCTCTATTCACTCTGATTAACTCTTTGGTTTCTAAAAAAAAAAAATTACTTGATAATGAAAAAAAAAAGTTTTTGAAAAAAGCCATTCAAACACATTATAGTGCGCAAGGTGTGACTATTTACTCGAACAAATTTCAAATGTAAATGCATTTATATAACAAAATAAAGGAGGAAAAAGAGTACTGCAAAAAAATGTACTGCATGAGAAGTAGCTCAATTAAAAAAAAAAAAAAAGAAATTATTCGTACAACGATTAGTGAACGAAAAATTTGACGTACACTTTCCCATTTTATTAGGCTACGTTTTGTTGAAAAAGGGGAAGTCATCTTTTTTTGTGTGTTCCAAATGATTTGTTTTACTACTGTATCAAATGGTTTAGTCGTTCGTCGGATTGCTCTTTAAAAATTCAAAACACAGTGTTAAGATATGACAGCAGCCACGATCTCGTAATAATGTTTTATATTTTTTTCTTTTGGTTTAATATCCAAAAAGCGAAGTTGACATAGGAAATGTGCTTAGAAAGACACTTTCCTCTACTGTATGCATAAAAAAATCAATTTTCAGATGTGAAAATATTTTTTGAATTATCACTCATTTCTTAGAGATATCGCCAATCTGCTGGGTTAAATTGTTGCAGTTTTCTTTCTTCAGCAATTTTTTTCAGTTGGTTATGGTTTATAAATTACTGTGTGCCTTTTTTTGGTGTGTCATATTTTTTTCGATTTTTCTGACATAACATTTACCTATTTTTTCTTCTAATTCTCAATTTTTTGTAACTTTCTGACGTTTGTATCCGCTACTTTCTATCGTTTTTGTAGAAAAATCTTTTTTAAACAACTTGTACGCGCAAAATTTACATTGTTCGAATTCTTTTGCTTTCGTCCTCCCCTCATTTTTGGCTACTGTCATATTGTTCGGCATTTGTTTTTATCTCAACGCATTTTTGAAAAAACGATTTTTTTATAGTTTTGCTCGATGCACTCCCTTAAGCAATGTGCCAAGTTCGACGTATTAACAGCACAATCCAAGAAACGACTCATATCAACAAAGAAGAAATGCCAATTATACCCGTTGAAACTACGAATAAAAATGAACTCAACCATATACCTAACATCACGTATATCTGAAACATTTACGACAAACTTTCCCAAAACAATTATTCAGTTCGAATGTGACATTACTGCGGTTCAATATCGCGACCAATCCGACCAATTATATATTCTATGTCCCAAAATTGCCTATAACCATCGGCTTAAATAAATTTAAAAAAATACCAACTAAATACGCAACAGCAATAACAAAAAAAAAATTCGAAGCTAGTATACGCGTATCAAAAAAAAAAAAAAATGAATATAATAATACCGCACAGCATACTTTAGCATTCGTCGAGAAGCTTTCCTAAACTATCACAAAATTGAAAAAAATATCTGTTATCCAACTGCAGAGAGGGGGGAGGGTGTATAAACCCCTTACTCGTGTAAATAATAAAATGGTATTAATAATATAAATCGTCTACAAGTAATAGAAAAAAGAAGAAAAGAAAAAAATTACGTCATATACACGAGAGAAAAAATTGTCGATAGCAGGGCACGATGAAAACGACCATCTTAAGATATTTACAAACTATACATGATAATAGAGAGGGGAGGCAAAGAGATAGAGAGAAAAATGATCGATGGGGAAAAAGAGGGTGGGGTGGGGATTAAAACACGCGCACATTTTGTACTGGTAAGAATAAATTACACGAGTATACATACATATAGTGTTCGTAATCGTAGTATAGTGAAAAAAAAAAAGAGTGGGGCTGGGAGCACACCGTAAACGTTATATAGTAAAATAAGACGAAGAAAATATTCACTTTGGTACAAAATATTGCTGATTTGTTCCGGCCATCGATTGATTGTTCATTTGACTTCTGGTATTGGTGGCGTAAAGCTGCTGCTGAAAATTGTGAAATTGCTGCGCGTAATTCGGATCCTGCGTGGTGGGTCCGATGAAGGGTGAATTCTTGAAATTATTCGATTGGCCGATGGAAGGAGGCAACGGTTGGGTGGCATCCGGGGCTACGCCGCCGGGCATGCCCATCGAGGGTGGCATCTTACCGCCGGAATTGGGCATAAACATGTGACAATTATTATTGGCCATATTAGGATTAGGACCGCCCGGTGGGTACATTTGTTCGTTGGCGTAAGGCGGCATGCCCATGTTACCCATACGCATCATACCGGGTGGATTATTCGGTCTCATGCCACCTCGTATCATGGGCTGGCCGGGCGGCATGTTGCAATTCATGTTGCCCATCATTTCGTTCATATTGTTACCGGGGGCCGGATAACTGTTGGGGAAGTAGTTCATGTTGTGCGACGGTGGCATTTTATTATCCATGGCGTAACGTTGCAGAAACTCGAGTCTAGGCGGCGCCCTCGGTCCGACGGCCGCCGATTGCGGCCTAGTCGGTAAATACTGTATGGTATTAGGCGCGTTCGCTTTCACCTGCACGTTAGCGCCGTTATACGCGTTCGGCATAGGAGGTCCGGACGGAGGCCCGCCCATCATGCGAGGCGAATTCGCGCCCATCATCGGATACGGATTCTGCATCATGCCCGGCTTGGGCGGCCCGTTGTCGCCATTCGGCGGACATTGCATCATACGACCGCCAGGGCCGCCCGGTCCGCCTGGTCCACCGCCTACGTTATTACCCATGCTCATCGGATTCATACCTGGTACCATTTGCGGGTTGTATACCATACGCGAATTATCCTGCATGGGCGGCTCGTTGGACGGATTGCCGCCGCACATGCCCATCTCGTTCATCTGCATCATGTGCATATTATTGGCCATATGACCGCCCGAATTATACGCCATCATACCCGAATGCATCATGCCGCCGGGCTGATTACCCGGCGATCCGGGCACGTTGTTGGTTAGCTGCTGACTCATTTGAGCTAGCGACGAGATCGGATCGAATTGCGAAGGCTTCGAAGTCGGATTCATCGCCGGATTCAGAGGTAGATTGTCCGAGCCCAAGCGCGGGAAGTTACCCGAACACGGCTCTTTGCTATCGTTCGCGCCCATACCACACGATAATTTCTCCGGCGACGATACGTCCATGAAATTGTTCTTGTTCGGTTGCGACATGAAACCGCCGCCACCACCGCCAGCCGTCGTCTGCTGATACCTTTGCTGTTGATCAGATAGTTGGGGACTGGAACAGGCGAACCTAAGATCGTTTTTCATTTGATTAGAATTACTACCGCCGCCGCCGCTGCCGCGTAATTGCGGCGGTACAGATTTGCCGTCCGGACCGGGACTTAGAGCTGTGAAATCGGCCGGTGTGCCCGGATATCGTGATCCCATTTCTAATGAGGTTGGCGTTAATGGCGTATTCGGCGCTGATACCGAGACCTTCGAACACGAACCGTCGTTCGTCGATACCGGTATCATCGTGTCTAGAGCCGCCGTCGATAATCTGAAAAGCAAAGCAAATCGATGATATTTTAATGGTATCGTCTTCGTTTCAAATGTCAATTCGAAGAGACTAGGGGGGGGGGGAGAATTGAGATATCTCAAAATTTACGTTTTTGGGTTTCATGAAAGAGTAAGACATGGACACAAACATATTCGAGTTTCAGTCCCACGAATGCATTCAGAGAGGAGTCGGAGCAAAAAACTGAACATGATAGATTTTCGATAATAAACAAAATTTGTTCTACCCTTCTTCCCCCTCCCCTACCTGTAGCCATTGGCACGATGAGAACATAAAACATTATCATAACACTGCGGTTTATATCAAACATCGCGCTATGGGCCTATGGGCAGTGTAAGTGGGGCGTTTCAAGTGCGTTTTCTCGCGATTCTATCAATTTGGGCGAAAACTGCGTAATAATATTTTTTGTTGGAAATCTGATCAGCATAATTTCTTAAGCGGAGTTTTTCTCTGTATCTAGATTAGAACGCGTGTTATTTGCGAAAAACTAGTTTTGGGGGCACAAATGTGGATTTTGGGGGAAAAGCAATGGCGCGATTTTTGGGGGAAAGTTAGGTGTTGTTACGGACACTATTGGCTAAACGTTTCCTCAGAAAAACTTCGGCTCCCAATTAGTCTCGATTATAGTCGTTACATGACTGGACTATTATAGATACTACTTTAACTTCACCATCATTATGTCGAATTTTATTTATTCTTATTGTGAAATTCTCAATCAGAAGTTTGCCACAATAGTCGAAAAGTAACTCGCCTTCATTCCAAATGTTCATTTTCTATTTTTTTTTCATTTTTTTTTTCTAGTTTCGTCCTTACTGATTTTGCGATAGTGTAATACATAATAATTATTAGTATTAGGAGGAACTTTGTAGTCCCCTATCTCCTCCCCTAATGGGTATACGAAAAAAATTATAAGACCCTTTCTTATAGAGAATTTAATGAGAAACATTTTATTACTACACTACTTTTTCTCTAAAACGCGTTGTTCGCAAAAAAAATGCAAAAAGTGAATTTAGGAGGCGCTGTTGTTACACATTTCATTTTTTTTTTTGACCAACTTTCACACCCCTTCGGGGGGTTGAAAATATTATCATGTTGAACCTTAGAGTACGAGCTAATTATGGAAAAAATTCAGCCATGCACCCCCTTCAAAAAAAATTTTTACAATTTTTTGAAAATTTCAAAGCCTAAAAAATTCGAGAAAATATGAATCGAAAAATTTCCACAAAAAAATGTACTTATATAATGCCTATTAATAGTGAAATTTTCAAAATTTTTCATCCATCCCATCCAGAGTTAAAAAATATTGAATTTTCGACATATGGGAGTCGATTTCTCAGGAATGGGTGGGGAGGGGGTTAAAAAAATTTTTTGAGGAGTTTTTTCATCGAGGGCAACATTTAGGACCACTTGTGACCGAATTTGAGTCAAGGGCCGTTTTCACTATCTGATCAGAAGAGACCCTTTGGAAATAGTATCCTGATGGCGATGCACCCAGATATTTTTTCGATTTTTTATTTCGACAAAAAAATGTAATTTCAGGGGGCGGTCAAAGGGAGCAAAAACCGTGGTGGTGGTTAAAATTGAAAATGGATCCATCTTATGACTCAATCGCCAACAAAAAAAAAAATTAACTCATTTAAATGTCTAGTTTTGGAAAAATATTATGCGAAGAAACCTCGTTTCTGGTGTTGTTTACCAACTAATAACCTACTTATTGAGGTACGGCACCGCCTCAAGGAGATACAACACTAGAGGAATACTTACGACGGCGACACAATGCTATTGGTTTCTTTTAAACTGGTATTAGGTTGCTTCTGTATGGTAAGTTCTTGTCCTTCGAAAGTATTTAAATACTGAATATGTTGCGGAGAAGGCACTGGCATCAAGTTAGGCTCTTTGCAGTGCGTATTACCCGGCGGCATTTGCTGATTGTGCGGCAGTTGTGGCTGTTGCTTTTGCTGTTGTTGTTGAGCGAGAGTCTGAAGCGATCGACAGAAAATACCGTCTGTGGGATGACAAAAAAATACAAGAAAAAATAAAATAAACGAGGCGTAATAAATAGTCGTAAAGCTTGAAATTCAGCAATACTCACCGGGCGACTGCTGACCTGAGGTAGCGGGCGAGAATTCGTTCGACATCGGTCCGCCACACATTTTGGAATCCTTTTGTTTAGAATTTGGCGACAAATGCATAGTGGATGAAACCGGTGTGCCGGGATTGCTGATATTCACGCCTCGATTATGATTGGGCGATTCAATAGAGGTATTAAGTTGATTAGTGGTAGGACTGGGACCGGGGCCTTGTTTAGACGCCGGCGAATTCAACCCGGAACACGTACGCGGCGAAGGTAGCGACAGATTCGAGGTAGCGTTACCGGGAGAATTGGGATTCGGACTTGGTATAGCTATGGGTACGCTGGCCGATCGCGTTGTCTGGTGGTATGGGGGCGGTGGACCTTGTGATCGGGGCCCACACCTGCCCATATTAGCTACGTCCGATTTACGTTTACGATCTTCAAAAAATGGTTGCATCTTTTGCCAGTCCGGATGGGAGGACGCGTTCGGCACAGTCTTTTGTAAATTCGACATATCAGCCGAATCCGCGCCGCCGGGACCGCCGTTGCCCGTTAGCACTGAGGATATATCGTCTACGCTGATCTGATTGTGTACGGACGGCTGCATATCCGGGTTCATCGGATGGTGAGGCGTTGATTGCTGCTGCGATTGAGTTGGCCCCGCCGATTGTTGTTGTTGGTTTTCTGGTAATAGCATTTCGCCCAGTTTACGTAACGTCGCCAGTCGCTCTTTGCGGTGTAGCTTTTCTTCGGGCGTTAGATTTTCGTCAGGAACTTTTACTCCTGCAAATCGCGTAAAAGATTCATAAATGCCAGTTGAGTCAAATTTAATAAAATTAATTATAACAAAGGTTATTAATATTGTTAGTTTTCATCTGATCCCCCAAATTCCAAATAATAAATTGATAAAACTGATTGGTGCAAATGAACTTCTATCATAAATAAAAACGCCACAAAAAAATTCAAAATTTTTCAAGTAAATGTCACAAAGATCTCAGCTTTCAGACAAGACAGAAATCTCTACCAATATGACTGCATCGAGAAGGAAAGTTGAAATACAATATTATCAGCATTAAAAAATACGTTAATCTTCTTCGTCTAATATATAAATTATATATTTTTCCCCGAGCGTAGCACCAGCTAGTATTGATGAAAATCGTTCAAAATTTGGTGAGAGATTTTTCTACAAAATGCGCAACAAAATAATTTTTTTATTTTTTCATACACCTCAAAATGGCGTATCACTCAAATTTTGAGAGGAGCAGGAGAAGAAACAAATAGTTCAAATTTTTTGTTCTTGATCACATACGAAAGAGCGAGTCACGGACACCAACATATCCAAATTTGAGCTTTCTAAGTGTATTTTGAAGGGAGTTATAGCAGAAAACAACTTCTTGAGGAACTTTGAGTCATGAAATTTCTTGAATCTTTCATATCTCTTCACCAAATCAACTTAAAAGGATCGAGCTTTGTGTATGAGGTTACTTGATGACTAGAATATGACCTCTTGAATTTGGATCAAAATGGTCCCAAAATGGCGGATTATCAAAATTTGAGTAGAGCTTGAGTAGCCTCAAGTTGGTAAAAATGTAATTAATATGAATTCATATGGTTATTAGAGATAAGATGTATACTATATCCCGAATTCACTTCCATACATGATGTTGGAGGGGGGGAAGGCGGGGTTACCAACCTAAAATAGTGGTGGGGGTACAGGAGGGGTCGAAAATTTTTTATTGCTGTGTCATATGATAAAATGAGCCCAAGCGACAAACTTGTTTTGATTTTAAGCTTCCTCAGTGATTTTGGAGGGGAGTTAAAGCAAAAAAAACGGCTTTTGGAGGGGAAATTGCTGCAGGAAATTTCATGAATCTTCTATATCTCTTCGCTCAAAATTTGGTGTGAGATCTTTCTTGAAAATGCAAAAAAGGTATTTTTTGTTTTTTGAAAAAATTCAAAATGACGGATCATTCACATTTTGAGCTGGGCTGGAGAAGGAACAATTGCCTCAAATTTTTCGTAAGTGATCCCATATGAAAGAGGAGTTACGGACACCAATATATCCAAATTTGAGCTTCCTAAGCGCATTTTGAGGAAAGCTGGAGCAGAAAATAGTTTTCTGAGGAAGTTTTGAGGTATGAAATTTCTTGAATCTTTCAAATCTCCTTATCTCCTCACCAAATCAACTTAGAAAGATCGAACTTTATGTGTGTGGTTAGTTGGTGGCCAGAATATGCCCTCTTTAATTTGGATCAAAATGCATTCAAAATGGCGTATTATCAAAATCTGAGTAGATTTTGAAGAGCCTCAAATTAGTAAAAATGTAATTAATATCAACTCATATGATAATTGGTGATAAGAAGTATATTATATCCCCAATTCACTTCCATACATGATGTTGGAGAGAAAGAGGGGTTATCGACATTAAAATATGGTAGTGGTACAAGAGATGTCGAAAGTTTTTTATTGCGGTGTCACATGACAAAATGAGTCCAAGTGACTAAACTTCCTTGATTTCAGGTTCTCAAGTGTATTTGGAGGAGAGTTAGAAATAATTTATATAGAGTAAAACAATGTTTGCTGGTCAACTAGTCATAGTTTATATTTCATTCAATTTTCGAAGGATTTTATCAAATGGAAAGAAAAAAAAAATTTAAAAAAAATATTTCCAGCTATTGAAGTGGTTTGGAGAGGGCTTGGAGTAAAAATATTCAACTATGCAATCCTTTGATCATGATGACGTCAAATCGAATGACAAACAGGTGGGAATTATTAAAACGTAATACGTAGGTAAAGCATTTCCACGTAATCGTAAAAAGCAAGCATAGATGAACCATAAATTTCTAGTAAATCATCCTCGCCATAATTATTCATCGACAATAGCGAAACTCGCTACACATAACGTACGGTAATACGGTTGTTACATGCCTTGTCTCAGCACACAAATAGATACCCTTTCGACATATCATCGTGTTCTACACGGTTTATGGAGCTCGACGACGTCATTTCAAAACAGCAATTTCACTCGTTTCGCAATAATTTTCACTTGTTCAAACTCTACACCACTGAATAAATACATCTACTCCCTCCATGATAAAAAACCACAGCAATGAGAATATTATAAAAAAACTAAATCAAATATATTTTACGTTAGGTCACAATTTACTAAATCGTTGATGTTACGATATAGAGCTTACGCGACCATGATCTCAATAAGTATTTCTTCTTGATTTATTTATTTATTCTTACGATGGTGAGTTCATTAAATTAATTTGTTTTTTAAATAATGAGCCAGAACATCAATTAACGAAAGATCATCGGTGAAATTATGGATTAATTTTCTTTTTCATGAATATTAATAAAAACATTTTCTAAAGCTTGGAAACTCTTATTTTTATGAAATTGTGATATTTTTACGAAGTTACATTCATGAAGGAAGAAATCGAGGGAAAATAGATATATCTTTTTTCAAGAAGAGCGAATAGAGAAGAGACTGTAAAACCATAAAATTTCAATCTAGGGACCTTTTGAACTTCATACGCGCAAATTCAACTCGTTACATTCAGCTGTTATTTTGAATATGTATCATTAATCAAGAAATATTATTGATAATTTCTTCAATTCTTGAATTTTAAATTCAAAGCATACCACACTATTCATTACTGACTATTATAAGAATTTATTTATTTATTTGTTGAATAGTACTCTTAATCTTTCTATTTAGGCAGCACTCATCCGAACTGAAAGTACACCTCCTCCATTAGTCACGATAAATGGTGATCAAAAAACTACAATACAAAACAACGCAAAAAAAGTTCGTTTTACAGGCGAAAAGTCAAGCAAATTCATTTATGAATAAAATTGGATCGTGGATGAAGAAGTTGATGTAACCAAATGTAAATCGTATGTAGAAAATATAGAATCTTTAAAAAAAAAAATTATATCTCATTTTTATGACGAACATGTTAAACAGAGAATTACTCAATTTAATCTACGTAATTCATACAGAAACGTATCTTCGAAGAAATATCATCGATACGTTCTCCATTACTAGTAGCGTTTCTTAAGCAAATGTATTCTCTAGAACGAGATAATTTTCCACATTTTTGCCACCATGAAAAGAGCAACTAAAAAAGAAAAATCATCAGAAGAAAATATCACAAAGATCTCAGTCTTTAAACATGACGAAAATGTTCACCAGTATGACCCCACTTTTAAAAATATTATAAAATTTTTACGAAATACGTAAAGTTTCTAGATCCTCAAGGACGTTCTGAGAACCAATACTCACAATTTAGAAAACTCATTTTATACCCGTGAATTCAAATCTAGGAGGGAATGGGGTAAGCAGAAGGAGAATAAAATCTTAAAACATTGAATGAATTTTTTCACAAACTGCATTTTTTGGTCAGGATACCAGGTTGTAAATTTTTGAAAAATATTTCCTCGATTCAATCACCTCATAAAATTGTAACTTCAGTAACCTTTCAAAATGTAAAAAGTAAACAAATTTTTATTTCTATTATTTATTTCTATATTATTATTTCGGCGATTAACCATTAGAAAACAGGTTGTACACTAGAATTTAAAAATCAAAAATTTGAACGTTCATATATTTTTCAAAATTTTTATTACCCTCTTTCTATCTCGAAAAAATGGTGTTGTTGCTAAGCCGTTAAAGTAAGATATAATTTTCAGGGCGCCATTTATTATGTAAAATTTAATTCAAATAATTCCCTTTTCCTTTACTTCATTATTTTCTATTTTTCATTATAGGCCTACTAATTATTTTATTTTATAAAAAAAAAATCCACTATTTTGATTTCAATTTAAAAATTTGACCATTTTTTTGAAGATGGCAATCTTTCTTCTCGATTTATTTATTTATTTTAATTATATATAAAAATTTTGATGATTTTAATTCTCACACATTAATTTTAGGAAACATGTTTTCAAATTTTTCAATACTGTGACCCATCCTCACCAAAAAAGTCAATTCGATTACAAAAATTTCAAATAAGGAATACTGTACATATATTTTTTAATATTTAAAAAAAAGGGCAAAATTCGAGAAAAAATTCATTTGATAAATTAAAAAAAATGGCCGATTGCATCTATATAGAAGCCAAATAAATACGATGAATTTGAAAGGAGGGGGAGAGAATTTGAAAAATTGACGGAAACCTTTCAGGTGATCAAAAATTTGAACATTAATAGTGCTTTTATTCGTGCACTTTCCAACCTTTTTCATATTTTTGTGTAATTTTAATTCCCTCAAAAAAATGTTCAAACCTTCATTAATTCGAATAAAATAGAAATTTTGTGAAATTTCGAACTTTGGTACGTCAAAGGAAAAATCCGTGATTTCCTACTTTATGTACTTAATGGACGCCTTGTTTTTCAACCCTTACATGCTACACCGCGGTGAATTTCAGCACCGTATGTTTAAAAGTGCGTTGTAGGTGATACGCAGCCAGTGACACGTTTCAACGCCAGTCGACAGAATCCGCTTTGCTCACAGAAGAAAACAGGGTACGTGTTGGATTTTTCTCCTGTCTATGTGGAAAAACGGGCGATTAAATGCTTTATCGAAATAATTTTTCGTCTTGAGATAAAGATGAATTAAAAAAAAATTGTTTTCTTGTGAAAGGGATTATGATAGCACATTCCCTGTTAAATTTGAAGATAGGCTACTTTTTACAATGAGAAATTTTTTTCCAGAAAAATTATTTTTTATTAGTAGTTGATATCATTGCTTTAAAACATAATTTTTGTATACCCAATATAATGTTTTTGTGGGCACTATTCAAGAAATTTCCACTATAACATATCATTGTACACTAAATTACATGGCTCCATAGTAGGGTAAATACATGAAAATTTATGATTTTCAAATTTGTCCAAAAAATACTTGGTAATTTACTTTCCACTTTTTATGTCATGTAAGATACGCGATAATTTTGTAACTTGCGATAGAACCATATTTTTTCAAAATTTCTTACCAATGAGAAAAGTAAACTTTTCTTGTTCTTTCCTATACCAAAAGAAAAATTAATGTTTCTTTCCTTATTTGAATAATTTCTTTTTTTTTTCGTCACTGAAATTACTCATTTCAATGATAATAACATTTCACAAACCTGAAAAAAGGATAACCTAGCATTTAAGGCAAAATAAGAAAAAAAAAAGTTTTTTTACCTCTTGGTAAAATTTGCGAATATGATCGAATTTTACAAAAAAAAAATTCATGAAAAAAAGTAACCAAGTTACTTTCAGAGTAACCTTGCGGGGTGCCTATTCATTTATCAGATGATCTGCGATAACCAGAACACTTCGGAAGATGAAAATTGGGTATAATTTTTTTTTTATGGGCGTTTGTAATTGCATTGGTTATTATGCCTTACGTGGAACTATACTTTGGAAAACAGTTTGGATGACCTTAGGAAAGAGATGAGGTGATCAATAGTCTCTTTATTGTCATTTGTCTCTCCAGTTCTCAAGAATTAGAATGGAACCTTAGCTGTACATTTTACCTAATTTAATTGTTTATTTACTATTTTTGGAAACAGGTAAAATGTGACGTTTTCAAAAGATTTTTTTTAATTCCAAACTTCTATACAAAAAAGTTGAAATTTTTTTGTACTTTAAGACAATTAAACATTAACTGTGGACAAAATAATCAAATCATTGAAATTATTCGATCATCCCCTAAACTACATGGGACGACCATTTCGGATGACACTCATTCAATTAACAGAATCTTTCTGTACTTGAATCTTTCAAAAACTTCTAAACAAAATATAAAGACTATACTGGCGTAATAGTCCTAGTAATATTAAAGACGCCAATATATAAAAAAAAAAAAAAAAAAAAAAAAAAAAAAATAGTAAATTAATATTTCCAATTCTGAACTCCTCATTCAAGCCAGTCATTTTTTTTTTTGTTCACTGATAACTTATTCTTACAAGCCGCCCTCTTACGTCACTCCAAGGGAAAATTCTACAAACCTCGCATTTCTCAACCTCACAGCTCAACACCATCTCTGTCATTTACCTATAAGCGAAGTATGCGGCGACAGCGGCAGCTGATCGTCGGGGAAATTTCCGAGGTTAGGTAACACATTATTTGATAGCAACGAATTCGAGTTATTCGAATCGGCCATCATATCCATTGACGAAGGCTGTGACGAACACTTCATCGGTGGCATACCGGGATGCATGATGCCGGCCGAATTCGGACCCATTTGTCCTGGTAAATTCATCGATGATTGCATAGGGCCTGCTCCGGGACCAGGCATAACGTTATTATTGCACATAGGCGACATCATATGACCGCCGGGGTGATTACCGCTATTCATAGGATTCATATTGCCCTGTAAAATGATACACAGTTTTATACCCCTATTACCATCTTTGAAAGAAGCACCCAGTTTAATATTCAAATACCTGCTGACTCCACATAGGTAAACGAGGCGGCATATTCATACCAGCCGGTGGCACGCCGGCTCCGTGATTCATCATGTCAGGCCCCATCGGCATCGGATTACGAAATCCGCCTCTACCCACTCCGCACCTATTAGCGTTCGGTACCGATTTCTGCTTCATTTGAGCTAAATTATTCAACCACTGGGCCGGATTTTGTCGATGGAATTGATTGATTTTCATAGAATTTTTCTACGCACAGATAAAATACATAGGTAATTTGCGAACCACTGTAAACGCGCCAGAACTGGAGCATTGATAAGCGCGCTAATGCGCGCACACGAGCGCAAAATCCGACATAATTTTCGATTACAATGTCAATAAATTTAAACGATAAGGAACACGTTACGCGTATACCTACCTCTAAGAATTTCTTTGTTTTTGGTTGAGCATAGTGGTACGCGATTATAGACGGATAATGTCCTTGAATAACCGCCTCGGCTGATTTATTCGCCAGAGCCGTCGAAAATACGAACACTTGACTTTGCTGTTGCATATATTGAGCGTCCATGGTGGAGGGTTGCTTATTAATTACGTTGCTAGATAAAGGCTGTATACCGTCCACCAACGGTTCCGATGAGCCTACGTTCATCGATATCGAGGATAGCATACTGTCGCATGAATCTGCTACACGTCAATTGATAATAATCGATTATTAAGCGTTCGATACCCAATAAAATAATATAATAGAATTTTCAATTGAAACTTCGACATGTATTTGTATTAACCCAAAATGAAAAAAAAAATGATATTTTTGAAAAAAAAATATATACAATACATAATTATAAAAATTATTAATCGAATGTTTCATTCAAATCAATAAATAAAGGCTCGATATAATCTACTTATACTCACCAGGAGGAAAAACTGGGTCAGAATTCATGACATCTTCAGTCTTATGTGGTTTACATGATGATAGCGCGCCATCTAGCATGAAATCTGTATCAAAAAAATATTCCTAGTTAGAACTTATTTCTTTAATTTTTTTCAACGTTTATCTCAGCACACTTGATTGACCACAAGTATACTCGGAAATATTGAAAAATAATTTTAGAATTAAAAAAATACACATATTTAACACATCGACAATCAAATCGGCTTCTTTCATCTTTAACGTATGGTAAACATACACAAAAGAGCCGCCAAATAATCAGCGTATGTTATATTGGTCACACCAATTACCTGGGGAGAAGTCAACATCTGCACTTATAATATCTTCAGTCTTAACTTGAGATTTACACGCTGCTGACAAATTGCTATTGAACGTATTGCTATCTAATTTCGCTGCAACACCATAATAACATAACAATGAAGGAAACATTCGCATCGAAAATGAATTATCGTCGAAGCATTAATAAAATTAGCAGATGTACCGAGTGATTTTTGATTTAGCGCCGAAATCAATAAAAATTCGAGCCGAAGAAATTATCACTTATGAATGGGTAAAATGTAAACAAGGTATGATTGAGCGCGGTTAATTTGTCAGAAATAAATTCACGTAACGACGCGAGTGCAAACAGAGTGGAAAAAAAACGAACGAATACACGCGAAATGGATTCGTGTTTGGTTCGATGCAACAATACGAATTTACATTTATCAGTGGGAAAAAAGATGATGTGTAAATTCCGACGTAGTGTTTCTTATCAAACACCGTTAATTAGTAATTTTCCAACTTTCCACTCGTATTTAACCTTTAAACGAGCGTTAACGTTTTAATCGCGTACGCGAAACGTATACTAACAATTCAGGTTTTTTTTCGCATTTAAACGAAAAATGGTAATTTATTTGGTTTAACTTGGCAATAAAATACTCACGATCCACCGGACATATATCCATGGCGACGAAATTTTTCGCATCAGCAAACGAACATGTTACAGAGGTTGGCGAATTATTAGAAACTTTTTCCATAATATCGTCGGCGATTCTAAACGATTCGTCTTTAATGTCAATATCATTTTCCAAAATATCGCTTTTCAAAGAACCATCGTTATTGGCGACCGTCGAACTGCTAGAATTATTTTTACCCTTCTTATCAACGCTTCCACATTTATCCCTTTGTTTCTCTTTAATCATAGCCATGGACAGGATATCATCCTCCGCTTCATCTGAATCGCTGGAGACAAGAAGCAACTCGGAGTGTTGCTTCTCCTTGGTAGGTTTCTTAGACCTCGTTTTGGTTATTTTGCCAAAACACTGGTCCTGTAAAATAATCGTTCATTAATCTAGGTATTGAGTAATCGATAAGGTAAACCTATGTATCGCATATTAATAACTAGATGATAACGTTTGAAGGATGATTAAAAAAGTAATTTCATCTCGGTATCATAAGATTAGGTTGAAACGATGGCACTGCGAGTCGAATGTAATTAACATGTCACTTTGTTTACATAAATTATTACTCTATCGTATCACATGCCTAAGCTTTAAAAGGTTTATTTCATCGCATACGAGAGACGAATGTATCGAATATTTTCATCGAGACGAATATATAGTCGTAACAATCGAAAAAAACATACAAACTAATAACCCAAACAAAACACAACTTTTGGTTATCAATCAATCGTACATAGTAATATCATTTCTTTACTGTTAGTACGGTATTATTAACGCAGTTAATTATCGAAAATTTCATTATTTCTCACGCCGATCGACTATAATGAGACTGTACAAGAAGATACGAACGAATTTATTTTCTTAAATACCGTGAATCGAGTGCATCGGTATATTGTTGTGGAGTACAAGAAACACTTGCGAGAATATGGTAAACAACCAGAGTGTTTTTATAAACCTTCGGTTAACCAGTAGACGCGGATTTACTTACGTTCGGGGTATTATTAACGAATAAAATCCATATATTTAATGAAAATAATTATACTAACGTATGATTAATCCTTGGTTTTTCATTTAATATCGAGTACGTAGGTAACACTAATTATGAAATTATTACGTGAAAAACCGCACTACTCAATTGAACGCGAAATTTCGAGTGAAAATCCCATATTGGCGATTTCTTGAAACAAATATTTTGTGAAATTAGTAGTTAGTGACGTCTAATTTGTATTCTCCGTAAATATCAAAACAGCCATTTTAAGAATAAAAACTATAGAAAACAGTGTAGCCAGATGGTGAAATTTGTAAAGAAAAATTGTTGTTTTTATTTGTTCGGTGTTTTTGTTTTGTCGCGTGATACGAGTTTTGGTTGAAGCATTTTGAAAAGTACGATGGTCGATGAACGTAATTTTACCGTAATTCGTTTTCTACAGGTTTTTATTGCGATCATTTTTGGTAATTTACTAATAACGGGAATTTAAAGTTGATTTTGAATTTCGAATATTATGGTTTCGCGCCATAACATACTTCAATGTTTTATTCTGATCATTATTTGTAAAAAATTGCACATTTTCAGCGTATATTGATGAAATACACACGTTTTACATTTTATTAGTTTCAGTGTCAAAGATGTTACCTTAAATTTCATCTTTCATGATTTAATTATTATTTTAATTTTGAAAAGAGCAGAATTTTAAGTTTTCATAGTACACCAACTAGATGGTGATTTTCGGCGATTAATACAGTAGTTACGGCTATAGTATATCCCTATAATTTTTATGTAGGACTGTTGGAGAAATTATCAGCCTTTATCATAATTCGCAAGTACATATTATCAATGATTCCTCATCATAAAAACAGTTCTTTGCTATTGCTCAATTAAATGCTAGGTACCTACATTATAAATTACTTTGAGTATTAATATAGTAATAGTAATACTCAAAGCTAAATTATAATGATTAGTGGCGTAAATACGGTGAGGGAGGGGTGTTCATCTCTCAAAGCCTTTTTCTATGTATGTACATCTACATACACTATAAATGGTAACATTTATGTGAATGAGTTGATGAAATTTTCAAAAATTGACAAAAAATTAAAAATTAGATAAGTGAATAGAATTCCAACTTTTTTTCATTAGTTATAGCTTTGGAACACATTTTTTTCTTTTTTAAAGCTAATGGAGTTTTTTATCATCTGAGGTCGGAGTGATAATTTACAGAAGAGCAGTAGGTATACTTACCTAAGTATGATCTACGATGATTTACTTCATTATAAAATTTGAAAGATTAACTCCCCTTCCCACAAGAACTGCCTATTTAAGTTACTGATTATGATCCTTCAAAATTGAAACAAGTCAAATTTATTTCAATGCTCCTTAGTTTCAATTTTCTAACGAATCGTTTTCTTTAATTCTGAATGAGAAAAAGACATTCTCATGTAGAACAATGAAAATTGCCAGAATACGTCTCTGCGCAAAATTTTCTCATTTATAATCAAGTACTAGATTTGATTCTTGAATTTTTCATCATGAGCGCAAACTTGTATAAATTATTAGAGGGAAGGGCTGGACAGAAATGGAAAAGCTTGTTGTTTACAATAATAGTCCATTAATTATCCATCTCCCCCCTCCCCAACAAAACTAATCTTAAAAATCATCTATTGCTCGGTAAGGAAAAGTTTTAATTTCATCATTGCTAAACCTGGAAGAATTCTCTCCCAATCCTTTCTCTTTCAAGGTGAAACGCATGTCTTAACGCAAGAAAAATAATTCCATCTAACTAAAATCCAAAATCGATATGAAATCCACGCTTGGTATTTAGCTTCAAGTAAAACAATGATATTGGATTTTGCTTACTCGAATGAAAGCACAACATTGAAAAAATTTATTAAAAAATAAACATCATAAAAGAGTAAAAACAAAATATAAATGCTAATTCGATAGAAATATAAGAAAAAATATAAAAATTACAACGCATCCAACCACAAATGGAAGCAGCACATGTTAATAATTTGCTCGAACAACGTTTGTAATTGTACACGAGCTTCATCTTCACTGCTGATATCTCTTCGATAAACCAGATACATGGCCTGTACACATAAAATCGTATAATGTTAAACATTTATACAGGTGAATTAGATAGATGGTAAATCAGCGATAGAAACTTACGGCAGTACTTGTATGAAAATTCAGTACGATCATTAAAAATCCATTGGAATATTGTGGATGTAAAATGAGCAATTCTTGTGTGGCGTTATTAGGAGACGAAAATAAATGGCAACATTCAGGCAGTTTTGTCATTACAGCTTTAATGAAAAACTGAAACCAGCTTATAGGTTGTTTTAAAATAGTTTCTAATTGACTATCCATATTGCTTATATCTAGCACTTCTGCTAAACTTAATAAATGTTGAAGTTCGGGATACGTTAAAGGCTGAAAAAAATATACGATAGTGATTATAAATAAATATGTCGTACTTCATATCTTATTACAACGAATACTTACCACTGGCAAAGAGCATAATAATTTATTCCATAGCATATGAGTTTCGCAGTCAAATGCACCTTGCATTACCATCCATTCAATGAATTTTTTAGCTTCCGCGACTTCTTCCTGCATTAAATTTTGCATCACTTCCTCGTGAGATGAATAATATCCTAAATAATTTACCAATTCTTGCCTACAAATAATACAGCAACGTAATTTTACTAAGAAAAAAAAAATAGAAAAATACGACAAATGCTTACTTTATTTCAACGTGAAAAGGTAATGACTTTTTTTTCTTGATATCCTTTGAATCCTGCGATTCTCTCGAAGAACTCGATCCATCGGGCTCGATAGTAAATTTCATATTAACATCTTCATTCGGCGATGTATGATCATGAGATGTAGACACTGTGCGGAATTTTCCCAACTTCTGTTCCACTTCTACCTTAGGATATAACTCCCTGCAACCATGTTTATAGTAGCCAAACGCACCTCGATAAGATTAATAATAAATGAATTTTATGTACTCACCTACGAGTTGTTAATAAAATATAAACTTGAAATTGCATCGTTTTTTCTAATTCGTCGCCATTAATGTACGATATGATAACGGTGATATCGAAATCATCTGTTTGCTGCACATCGTTCGCATCCTTATATGATACACCAGATTTATGTTTATTTTGAATGAGAACGTATTGATTTTGATTAACTCCCTGGAGAGAAATGTTCAATTTTAAAAATACATTATGTGCATAAATCTGAAAATAATTTTCCATCATCAAACACCTACTTCAATACTACCGCTCGTTGTATTTTGAGGAACCATGCAGAACGGAACCACGTTATAATTCTTTCCATGTGTAAGCAGATAATCGAACAATTTCGGTGGCGAAATTGTAACATTTTCAACCGTTATATTTTCCGCATGCACTAAGCTGCGAGCGTAATTCGAAGCTTTGGGATAGTACTTGATGAAATCGTCAAGAAATTCGATTATATGATAACCATGTCTAAGCAGAGGTTGTCGATCTGCGATATATTCGTGCAAGCATCTCAAATGGTAGTCATAGGTAAAAGAATGTAAATGCATTTGAAATTTAATTCTATCGCATTCGTCCAGAAAACTGACCGCAAACTACAAAAAAAAATAATATGAATTATTTCCATTCCATCTTTACCAAGAATTCTTTTTATCAAAGAGTACCTGAGACATTAATGAACTAGATTTTGCTTTCAACATCGAATAATCTAAAGCGTACAGTTTAGCATTGAAAAACGGTTCGGCGAAAAATAATTCAAACAAAAGAACACCCCCGTGGGGAAATTTTTGCATATAATGCACGTGCTTATCATCCCCGCTATTATTTGCTTTTGTGTTCCTGTAAAATTAATTGAATTATATTTACAACAATTATGCTTATCGAAAATAGTTTCAGAAATGATTTTAAAATTACAATTTTTTTGAAGACGATTCAGCAGGTTGAACAGGGAAAAATCCTAAACACTGTAAGTATTGTTTATATTCGTGTATAAAATTCGCGCATATTTGACTATGCCACTTTTCGTCGTCGTCTGAAGGAAGTGATTCTTCATTCTGTAAGGAATTGAAAATTTAAAAAATAATAACAATGGTAAAGATGTTCTTCTGTAGACAATGCTGAACTCACTTTTTCTAGCGATTGAGTTTTCAAAGATAACGAATGATCTCTAGTAGCAGCAGCAGCCACCCTCCATCTATATAATGGGCAATAATAAATTAAATCTAATTTTAAAAGTAAATAATCAAGCCGGAAAAATTTTTCCAATTACCTAGGCATGAACAGTAATGGGGTTAAACAAAAATGAATTAAACGACCATGAAGCAAGAAATTATTCAGCATTTCTTCACTAACAGGAATACTGGAACCTGACCCTTTCACTTGCCAAGAGCTGAATAAATTTTTTTGATTGTCTAAAAAATCAGTTTTTAATTAACATTCGGATTCGTTTTTGAATAATTTAATTTTTTAACATACGAATGAAATTATTACTTTTCTTATTAATCTCATTAATTTCAATCAATTGATTGACATTTTGTGTGAATGGATTTTTATCAGCGAGTTTCTCTTTTAAATCATTTGGCAATTTAACATCTCTAAACGTTTCACTCACACTGTATAATGGAATACCGCTGTTATTCTTTTGATATACGATTGGAAATTTGAATAACACGTTGATATCTAATTTGGCCATTTCCACAACCTACACAAATTTAATGTAAAAAGCGCAATAGCTAATAAGTAATGAAAGAAATGAACATTAGCGCACTTTCTTAGAGATATTAGGCCTCTGTAAAGGATGATTGAAAAATATGCCCATTTTTTGTTCAACTATGCTAGTTAGCAGATACGATCTTGCTACAATCCATTCGCTTAGATTAGTGAGAAGTTTTGTAATAGATTCGATTTTATCTTTAGACCAATTATACGCGTACACTGTAATCTAGAAAATAGAATAAAAAAATTAGAAATTCGAATAACTCGCCACCACTCATATTATATTTTATTGAGAAATTTAACCTTCGAGTTGGCGATCATAAATAAAATAAACCTTTGTTTGGTAACTGCCATAAATGAATCATCTTGAGTGGTGGATGGCACCCTTTGTAATCCTTTATCAGCTGATTAAAAAGAAAACGATTACACATCGAATTACTCAAACGCAAAGAAAGTTACGATGAGAAGTTTTCCTTACACTTGACAGGTTCGAGAGTCATTTTAGTAACACCATGATCCAAAGCATTTTGTAAATAGGTCATACTACGTCCAATCAATAAGCAAGTATCTCCACCATGTCCCATCACTTCGTTAAAATTAATACACGGCGTAAAAACCTCTTCCAACTCATTGGAGTCATTATGATTGTAAAATGCATAACAGGCGGTTTCGTAAGGCGAAAAAATTTGATTCAATTCCTTCAATATTATGGGTAAATTGAGTCTAATGGAAAAATATTATATTATAAATTTTCATTCAAAATAAAACAATAAAATAAAATTTCTTACTTGACAGGTAAAGCAATATCCCAAACTCGAACTGAAGAAATGGTTAATTCCATTCCAAAACTCATCCAATGAGGCATTACAGAATAATAAGATCTGAATAGGCGATCTAAAATAAACGAATAAAAACATAATTGAAAAATCGAATATTATATACTTAGTCTACACTCTGTGGTCGAAAACGTGCTCAAGAAATAGCACTTTTGCAATATCAGAGGTGAATAGAAATTTTTGCATGCAAGATAAATTCATGGAAGTGCATTTTTTAATAATAACTTTTCCAAATTTTTCCCTCAATTTTTCGAGTCAAGGTTTATTATAGAATGTTCGTAAATCGTTCGAGGTGAATGTAGAGAACTGAAACTTTTAAAAAGAGCTCGAATGGAAACTTTCACTATGTTGTTAGTGGAGCTAATCTCTAGATATTTATGGAAAAATCTTTGTGGCTAATTCATCCAACAAAAGATGCTTATATAGTATAGATTATTGAACTATAAATTATATCAACATAGCTTTAATGGAATCGTTCGCATCATCGCATCTATCTCAGTAGATATGATATTTACAAAAAGAATGACTGTATATAAAATTAATTATCCCATTTATTTTTTCTACGAGAAATTAAAAACCATCACTTTCGATAAAACAAGCTTTATCAACAGCGGTAGTTTTTGGTAACGGAGTACACTTTACCGAAAAAATGAAAAGAAAAATTTTTGTTGAAAAACCTAATACAGAAGACGGAAGATGGAAATGAAGGGAACTTGGGTAATTTAAAAATACACTTTCACGAGTTCGTCTTACATGTAAAACTTAATATTCAACTAATAAAAATTTATCATCACACTATATTCGTTCACAGAATTTAGAAAAATGAAAAACATTTAATAATTTAAGCGCTGACCCGAGTCGCCATCAAATAAGGGATACACTAGGCTGATCTTTTCCATAACCAGCTCCCAAAGGGAATGCCTTATAGCTGACATTAATTTAGGTTCCAGTATCTCCATGTTGATTCGACCCTGTTTCCAAATACGAAATTCGACTTTGACGCAATTTTCTGAATTAGAAAACATCACATTAAATGCAATTCAGATCCAGAATACGTAAAAAAATTGCAACACTGTTTAATGTACCAGATTCGTTTGATCCTTGTTCAACATTGGTCATAGATTTTAATTCATTTATGGGGAAAAAGTTTAATGTATAGCGTATATTAGGATCATAATCGTCATTGCATTCGATAGCTTCGTGGTTGGCATCAACAATGGCTACGGCTAAACAAGCGATACCTTTTCCACAAGTAGGATTTTGATTATATAAAAATATATCCGATTCGCTGACTCGTTTAGGAGAGTCTTCTGGTACAGAATAATCCTATGGAAAAGAATTTTAAATTTATTGCGTCGAAATTTTTCAATTATTTTTTCATTTTTTTTTTTTTTTTTTAACAAGAAAACTTACTTGAAAATGAAAAGAACTTCTAGGATCAGAATATTTTGGCGAAGATGCGAATTGCTGGATGTTTTGTTTAATTAAATACCGAAAAGTGTACAAGTGTTTCATCACCCAAACATCGACGTTGAACTACGACAAAATTATATGTAAATACTATTCGAAAAAATGCGAAAATATCAGCGAAATTCATACCTGTAAAATTGTACTCGGATGCTGATAAGGTTTTTGTATAAAATGCACATCTTCGGATAGTAATTTACACAGAGGGTTTCGACTCAGCATCACCGAAATTACATCAAGTACAGCATCGTCTAATCTGTTTTGTAACACTTGTACAAGATCGCTTTTAATATCCTTACCGGTTTCGGTAATACCGTAAACTCGTAACGCAATATAATCTTCCACTTTTGACATATTTGATTCGCTATTGTCACTCATAGATTTATTACGAGATTTTGTCTCGTCCAGCTATAAAGTACATATACAAATATAATTTCTCGAAGAATTAAATAGCTCTGAAAAAATTGAAAACGAACCATGAATGGAAGCTGTTCATCAAAATGCTTCTTATTCAACGAAGTGAACGACGAGCTTCTCGAAAATGAACCCAAAGAGGTTTCTTCGCCTTCGTGCGACTTCAAAACACCGTGAACTGATTCGTATAATCTTTAAAGAAAAAATCACTTTTATCTGTAATACGCTTGAAAAAATCCCTTTATTGTTTCTACGTTATTTACCTTAAATAAAATACGTTTTTATTCACATCCTGGTAAACAAATAAATTCTTGCGATTGGTAACCGAAAATCCGCTCAAAGCAGAGCATAAAGCTTGAATTCCGCGCGATACGCTGCTCTTCAGTGGGCTCATTTTCAATCTCGGATGCAAAATGAATTTAGTTTCCCAAACGACGTTACAGGCGAAATATCCGGGAACAAAGGCATAATTTATTTCAGTATTCGGATTCGGTGTTTCATTTTCACTGTCGTCTGAGAAACATTAAAAATTTAATCAATTAATAGGCTCACTGAGATGGAATATTTCGTACAAAAACTAACCATTTTGTGAATCTGGCTCGAGTAATTGGTCGCAGACTCTTGTATCGTGTAAACTATTTAAAAGCATTTTTTGATTGACCAATTTACATAAATCTTTTATGTTGCTGATGACGCTTTCGCGAACTAAAACGTAGTCTTTGATTTCTTTTTTATTTATTTCTAAAAATCTGTAAAAAATTATTTACCACTTTATCTTCCGATTACAAAAATTTTATGATATATTTCTGGTGTAAGTACCTGCAGTGAAAGTAAACTATTACGTAATTGTTGGTTATGGTCATAATGAGCCAAAAATTAGGCATTTCCGCGTTACTAGAGTCTCTGTCTAAAATCCATTGTACGGTGCTTTGAAGCGTTCTGTTATTATCTTCCTCAGCGTCTACGTTGGAATGAAAACATCGATAATGGTACTACTTTCGAGTTTAAATTCGATTGAAAATTTTTGAAGTAATAAAAAATAGATATATACTCGTACCAGTAATACTTTCTTGCCTTTGAACGGTATTTATGATTTTAATGGATTCGTTTTCTGAAATTGACTCGTTACTACTGCGAATGTAAATTATACCAAAGTTTTATAATTGAAATTACACTATACAGGGTGTTTCATCTAGTCGTAACCTTTTTTATACCATATGTAGGTTTATTCAGGCGACACTCGGGTATGGAAATTTGCCTATCCTACTTCATGAATACGTACAGAATAATAATGGAAAATATTTTCCTCACTTTTGTAATCAGTGATGGCAGAGGGATATGGATTGCAAGTGTAATTTTTAAACCCAAGAATTACGAAAAGACTCCCCAAATCAATTCACCAAACTGTGAGGGAGTTGATAAAAAAAAATTAATATCGAGTTAGAGATTAGCGAATTGAATTGAATTATTATTCACTTTTTTGCTTCATATTTTTCATTTTTTAAAACACGAAAAAAATGAATTCTTAGAAGTTATGATGTAAGATTTTCAAGAAGTAAAATAGGCTATAGCGTACCCAGAATTCGAATGTTCGACTGAATTACTATTTCGTCTTGAAACACGAGAAAAAAAATGCCTTTCACCCTTCATACATTATCATATATTTAGATTCTTGATACAAGAAAAGAGAAGAAAACGTGGAAAAAATTCGTTGTTATTTTATTGTTGGTCAACTCATCAAGAAAATTCTAGCCAAGCTACGTACTGAAAGTAGGTATCTATTATGATTAAGTTTGTACGTTGTTCGTCATTATTTTTAAAATTTTTCTGACAGTTTTAAACCATTACTGTGTTTTTTATTTTCAACTTTACTTTTTTTTTTATTTCAAAAGCAGTGAAATTACACAAGAATAAAATTGGATTAATAAATTAGAAATATAATCAAATATTATTCAATAACTTTTACCGCAATGTGCAATCAAACCTTTTATATCTTTCATGGATTTCGAGATTAAAATATCAGAACAAACTGTTACGAGGAAATGGAAAATAAATTATTTTTATGGAACTTTTTTCTGTCTATTTGAGACTATTTAATTGACATTGGCTCAGAATTTATAATAAGGAGTGTTGCGTTGGACTACACAAAATTATTAAAAAAAAATAAATAAATAAATGAACAAATTTTTTAAACTTTTATCTTTACTTCTTCCCACCTACCCACTTCCCTGTCACGAATTTTTTGATATTAATATTACATTGGATGATATACATTTTGGAGCAAACTGTATATTACATGCCTCCTATAATGGAATAAAAATTTAAAAAGGTGATCATTATTTATTACTAAAGAGAAAAAAAATATTTTTTTAATTTAATTTCACTGTCTATTCAGTAAATACAACAGGCAAACATTCATACATGAGTGTCACATTACCAGACTTACTAGTGGTATAAAAGGATTACATAGAGACTCAACACCATGCATTTAAAATTATTATCAACCCACCTGAACACTTGGAAAAAGTTTTCTTGTTCTTCGGCTAAAATTTCCATACTGCTGGTTAAAAATTTATCAGCAGTGTTTCCTACGAAATCAAAAAATGATAAATTTTACACCTAAGAACTAATAAAAAATGAAAAATATATATATTCACCAATTTCATCTTTTTCTTCCAAATCTTCCTTAATAAAATTACTTCTTTCTTGAAAATCTTTCACCAAGTAATACATGTTATTCAATTTTTTTAAACGATAATACGGTATTTTCATGCTGTCGAAAGCCTAAATAAAATTCCATTCATTTTATTCATTTTTTTTTTTTTTTTTGAAAATTCAATTAAAGTAAAAATATGAATTTTTTTCACCTCTAGAAAATTATTTAAACTAGTCGCCTCATTTCCGAATACAAAAGACAATGGAACTTTTTCAATAAAACAGGTTGCCGCATTCGGAGATGATTCTATGTGTTCGCAAACCATTTTCAAAGTTTCAGGTGTAACAGGCGACGTGTCCAACATAAAGGTAATTATTTCGTCTTTAATTAACCATTTCATCTGTAGATGATATTTATAAGCGTAAATAAGATAACTAAATTATCTTTAACGATCCCTAAAAATTAACATTACTTGAGCAATACACGTATTCAAGGCATTATATTGATAATCCGGTAACGACATAATTTGACGTGGTACTCTACCTTCATCGAATGACCTATAACGTACACGCAATAAACATCAGAACGAACAACGCGATATTGCAATATATTATACATATAAAAAACCTACAACGCCTCCACGTCTTCATACACGTTAACTTTATTAGTTTCATCGATAAATCCAGCTCCTTTAGAAATGTCGGCTGTTTTGACGAGTTTTTTTTTTCCATCGGTAAAAGGTGAAGTTAAATATAATAATTCCAATGTTACTTTCAAATCACTGATATCTACATCGCTGAAAGATTTATCTAAACATCTTAACACTTCGCCTAAAAAAAAACATAATCGTAAATTAGTGTAAGTTGAATACACTATAGTTGTGATAAAACATATAGAGACAGACGTACAAATGCAAGTTGGTATGAGATGAAGTGAGCATTTCGCAATTCTACCACTTGAAGATATTTTACAATCTACACGTAAAAATAACGGATTCACGTCATCCATTAAACTTTCATTGGATATTTCATTTAAGCTGTCCGAATCCATATTCGAAATTAAAGATGTGCAAGCATTATCTTCCGAATTTACTGATTCTTTGCAGGTGTCCCATGTGTTTATACCTATTTTTCAAAGATAATATACCATTCAAATAATAACATGTTGCGTTACATGCAAGTGATGAGCATAATGGAATAGGAAGGCTCCATTATAAACAATAAAATTCTCTGAAATAATCATAAAATCCTAGAATATTATATACATCTATTTTTTTTTTTTTTTTTTTTTTTTTTTTTTATTGAAAGATTATGATGGTATGTACGAATTTGTGAGACCGATACGAATTAAGATTAGACAGAGAAGGCAAAATGTCTCATACTAAATTTTCAAAAAGCGAAAAACTACTAAAACTCCATTTGAAAAAAATCCTTCTGTTATACATACATAGAAGAAAACAGGTTTTTCTTATGCTGTGTCTCATGTCCACTACACTAAAATACTTGAAGACGTTCATATGGGATAGTTCAATTTTTAGAATAGAAAAAAAATTTTAAGCACTTTAACAATTTCAAGAATCATTTTTAATTTATGGTAGGTAACTCGTAAAAATGTTCAGATTTATAAAAATTTGAAAATTATTCTTTTTATTGACTAAAAAAAAGAAATTACGTTATATTCACAGATTCTCTTTCATCCCTACTAGCCATCCAAAATCACAGATCTAAACAAACACATCCTATAGTACAGGAAATTACTTCATCTCTACTTTCCTTTCAAACCAATAAAAACAGTTATCTTATGCTGGATTCCATCCCACTCACAATAGAAGGTTAATGAGTTAGCTGATTGCATTGCCAAACAATCTTACCTCTACCACCCAATCGCAGATATAGATATCCCTCTGAAAGATTTGAAAACCTATGCCAAATCCTTACTATCCGAAGAATTTCAGTCATACTGGTCAAATATCCCAAATTCAAACAAACTCAAAAGTATTAAACCTACCATAAACATCCGGAAAACTTCTCTGCAACATAACCGTCGACATGCATCCATTCTTACTCGTCTCCGTACTGGCCACTCCCTCATAACTCACCAACACCTCCTTGCCAAGCAGCCACCTCCTATATGTACCTCCTGTAATGTCTCATAACTGTCTCACATATCCTTACTGAATGCCTTCTTTATCAATCTCCGGTCCAAAAATCTTAAGTCTAATACTTTAAAGGACATTCTATCAGATGATCAGGCACAAATTGATAAATTATTCCTTTTTCTAAAGTCCACAGGATTAACAAGTAAAATCTAGATTGTTGCTGTGCCTCTAGCCATTGTTGCTGTACATGGCACGTAAAAAAAAAAAAAAAAAAGAAATTACGTGGCCATAGAAATTTGAAAAATTAATTTTATTTTTTTTTTTGTGAGCCTTAAAAATTTAAAAAATGATCCTAATCTTTTTTTCTGAAGTTTTCAGGGAGTAAAACATATTAAAAATAATTTTTTACATTACTTATTATTGTTTTTTCAACACCTTTAGGCTAACGCAATCTAATGTTTTATTCATTGAAATTAAAAAAAAAAAAAAAATGTGGCATTAAATAATTATGTTAAAAATTAGTTTCAGGGTGTATTTTTGAATTTACCGGCATAATTTGATCTACGGAGACAGCGCTCGAGTTATTTTCCGCAAAACCTGGACTTAAAATTCCCGCCGATGACTGTAATAATGCAAACAACAATATAATTCGCAGAAATCGATGACGAATTGTTTAAACAAACTAACGAAACATACTGGTTTCGATTCTTTCGTCCACGATAAATCGATGACGAATTGTTTAAACAAACTAACGAAACATACTGGTTTCGATTCTTTCGTCCACGATGGGAAAAAATAATAAAACTCTGGTTTAGACGGAATCGGCTTAAAATCCGATGTGAGTATATTGGCGAATTTTTTCTTTATTAATCTATGAATAAATCTTAGTTCGTTGCAGACACCGGATGATAAGAAATTCTGTATGGGTATCGTACATTTCGGAGGTATTTCTTCTTTATCTGAAGATTGCTTAGTGGGTACGAGATTACGTAAGTGTCGACATACAACCTAGAAATAAATTTACATCGTGTATTTTCTTGAATAGAAGGAACGTGAGATCCAGGGCCAGATTGAACTACATTATTGTTTGCATTACGGATTCTGCCTTTTTTCACGTTAAAAAACTGATACTTGTATTTACATTAAGAAAGCATGAAAATAGAAGTTGGCAATATTAAATTGATTTTACAGAAAATAACAGGCAACATTTCTGATAAAGGAACTTTTTCCTCTTATTTGCCAGCGTTAACTTTCGTTGTTCAATCCAGCCCTGGACAACATCGATGAGACTTCAATCGTTAATACCTTAAGGTATTCTGTGATATCAATGGTTAACACAGAGGTTTCGCATTTACTAAACCCTTGTTCGACATCAGAAAGGGGTATTTCGTATCCGTGATGTAGACATTTGAATAAAGAGAATACGAAAAATTTCGTGAAAACAGTATCGATACTGTTACACTGTTCATCCAAGTTATATTCGCCTAAAAAAATGAAACGAAATTTCCAAATAAAACAGAGATAAATTTTCGAATAAATTTTCAAACCATTAATGCCATTTACCTAGAGCAGAATCTTGATAATTTTTTCGTATTTGTATCAACGTATCATCCAAGCTATCGTTATTTTCAAAAGACACGTCTTGTTTTTCAAAATGCGCGTATTTATCTTTATAAATCAGATAATTAATCACATCGGGCATGGTGCAATTATAAACATACACCGGTAAAATCAAAGGCACGAATTTAGTAACTTTGTTGGCATTCTCGGAACAATAAAGTTTCTCTTTTGATTCAAAATCGAACGATCTCTTGGGTCTCAATCTACCCAACGGTCGTGCCCTAGCGCCCACCGAATTCGTACGCAAACGATCATCGGCGTTCATGTGAGAATCCATAACACGCCTCACCGGATCCCACGTACTCGCTCTCAACCTAAACGCCGTATTTATTTCACTCTCTTTGGCTAGTTCGGTGGACATATCGGCCGTTTCATCGTATACATTATCATCGCCGCTTAAATCTTTACTAGAGAAACTACAAGACGTATATACCGAATTGTTATCGATTTTAGTATGATTACTCGTAGCAATCGAACTGCAAGTCAAATCTTCCACGTTTTCACTAACTCGCGATTCCGTGTCAAAACTACCGGAAACGTTATCGTGTACTAAATGACTATGTTCGACTAACTGCGAATTTCTTTGCTCTTGATCCGAAGCGATTTTTTTAATTACATCTAAGCTAGCGGGTAATACGGTCACAATGCATTGCGATTTCGATACAAATTTAACGTAACATTTCCATTTCAACCAGTCTACATTTTCTAGGTAGCTAATCGAGCTGATGTCGAAATTCGACGAATGATGGCTACCGTTGAAATCGGACATGAAACTGCGTCTAAATTTAGACTCATTCTCGGTCATATCGTGCCTAGGATAAATCGAATTTCGAGACGACGTAAGGTTTTCTTTTTTATCAGAATCGTTCGAGTCGCTCCTACCCAAAGCCCAACATATCATTCGATCCCAGTCTCGACTCGATGGCAGGTGCGGTGTAAGCGGTTCTTCTAAGTCGATCATCGACGAACCTAGAAAAAGAGAAAAAATTCCATTGAAATTTTCCGCCATTTTTTCACAAATATAACAGGTACTCCGACTACACCTTAATCTTATCGAAATGAATAGCAAGAATGTCAATAGGTAACAGAGATAAGACACTCCTTAGAATTACTGTCAGTTAATATAAGCCATATTACACGGAAGTCGCAATAACGCAAATCTCGAGTATGTTAAGTACTGAAGAAAAAAAAAACTCATACTAACTTATATGGCGTTTCTCGGAAATTCGACTGCTCCTTCGAAAATTTTTTATCAAATATTGGGCGTCTTGGCCGCATATTAATAACTCCTTACTATGTACAGTCGATAAATGATTATAAACCGAATCTAAGAGTAACTTATTCGGCTCACAACTGCTCTCCGATTTATCCAGAAGATCTGTAAATTTTTTTTTAGATAATAAAACATTGCAATTTCATCGAATGGGAATCTCGAGCACCAGATATACGGAGCCGGATTGATAGCCGGGACACTAGGAAATCTCCAGTGGGCCTCAAACTCTTTTAAAGGTAGCGACTTAAAATTACGATATTTTAAATTGAAAGAAATGATTTCAAGGGAAGTGAAGGAATAAAAACAACATCATTCATTTATAATTTCTTTAAATTCATCCTTTAGTAAGTTTATTATAAGACGCAACATCTAACTAATGTACCATTGATTACGTATGAAAATAGAATAGGTAGGCAAAAGAGAGCCTCCAAGGGTACCCTCTTTTTGCCGCACATGTGCCCTTTTCGACGATGGAAAAAAGAGTTCGGTATCTCTTTAAAAATGCAACGAAATGTCCTTTTTTTTTGAAAATTCGAAATATATTCAACTTTTTTTTTATTTTTATTGTTTTTCTTTCTGTATTATTTTGGTTCAAGTATTTATTTTCAATATTAATTTTTTTTCAATTCAATTCTTTAAAATTAATTTTTTAATTAGATGAAGAAATTCAAAAAATTTAAAGAATGGGAAAAAGTGCAAAAAAAAATAAAATAAAAAATAATGGAGAAAAAACAAAATTTTGAAGAAAAAATACAATAGAATAACCAAGCTGTATGCAATTTTTAAAGCCTTGTAATTCTTTTCATTTTTTTTTTTTTTTTTTAATTTTAAACTGTTAAAATTTTTAGAAAATTGAAAATCGATTACTTTCTTAATTTTCTGCATTCTCTGAAACATTAAAACACAATGCAACTTTTTCCAAAGCCAACGACAAAATTCACAAATATCTAAGGCAGTCATTCTTGACAATACAAAAACTATTACTCGCATCATCTCCTTCCCAAAGTCATCCAGGTCTGTTTTCCCAAATATAGATCCTGGTGTGGTGTAATAACCTATGCAGTTTCAAGCGCCCCATAAAAACAATTTAGTTACTGAGTTCTAATTTACAACATTTAGTTACACGACCAACTGGTAGGATGAATTGAGCAGCTGAGAATCAAAACTCACTTTTGCCAAGTAGGTCGATTTTCGATAACTGCAAAATAAGTTTTAAACATGATTCTGGGCTATTTTGGACACCTTCAGGGGTTTTCAATATTAGAGTAGGTTTATCAACAACGATAAAATTTTTTAGTAAATGTCAGTTTTGATTCACAGTTTTTTGTGTTCAATGCATTTTATACAGAGAAATGTGAGTTTAATTTTTAACTACGTATAATTTAACAAATTTATAATGACGAATTGTAAGGAATAATGGTGGCGGAAAGAAACGTCAATTATGGTGAATTTTAGACCTTGAAATACTCTATCAGAATCCATCATAAAACATAAATCAATTTTATTGGCAAAAATTAATTCAATTCTCAGCTCCTCCATTATCTAATACAATAATTTTCTGTAGTAAAAAAAAAATTGGAAAATTTGCAATTCGTGCAACACTTATATTGAATTACAAAACCTAAGCCCTATTCCAAATTATTCGTCATTTTCACGTTTGAAAAATTGTTAACCTCATTATTTTACCTATAAGAATTGAACCTCCTTGAAAAGAAGTTCTTGCCCCCCTTCCTCCTCCGGTTAAAACTGTCTTGTAAAAAAGTAAACCGCGAAGCTGGAGCCCTTTCTTCCTTTATTTCCTAGTACTCATTTTTCTACCAATCCGGCCCTGCAGAGATACCTAATACCAACCTATGGAAAAAATATTATAGAGCAAATTTTCTTGCACACATTGGCATAAAAGATTTGGTACAGTATAAGGAAAAGGTATATGACTAATACGCTGGTCTTCAAATGGAGCAACATTGGGCCAGTATCTGTAACATTAACATTGGTTAAATATGGCTATGTAAAAATTAAATTCTAAGAATGAATCCTTCTATTATACTCACGCTGATGGATTAGACTTGGATAACAAATGCTGAATGGAATCCGGCGCTTCTACCCCGGGGTTTTCGCACATCAGCCTTAGATGCTCGAAGGTACATAATGCTGATATACACTTCGCATCAACTGACCAAATCTACGTGTAGAAAAAAATGCTAAATCTATTCCTGGTATTTGTTACAATTACGATGTGCGTTGTATTCAACTCGCTGAAGATATAGCTCAAATCTCAAGGCAACGGTGGCTGAAATAAGTTGGAGGAGTTGAATCTCACTTTTTATCGTAGTGAGGAGACCACTTCTCCACTCATTTCATTAATACCACATAGATAGCAGGGTGGAATCCGTTGTATTCATTAATCGAATAATACATCTTAATAATTTATACATTTAATACAATAACTAATCAGTACAAATCCTCTTATGCTATATATTCGGTACCATCCACTTCACATTGACATGGTAAACCTTCAAAGTGAGCATGCTATTCGCGAATGCAAATTACGTGACACTCGGTAATAATTACAAAGTGACTAAATAACATAAATGGCGCCTTTTATCAGCAGATAATTAAGTAAACACGAAGAAAAAACCATGTGTAAGCCGAGCCAGTATGATTTCACAATTTTTTTCTCTATAACAATTAAGATAAAAGTATACTTTTTGTACACAGATAACACGCTGTGAAATCATATAGTTAAGTAAACACTTAAAAACCGCGAATCGAGTACTTAAAAGTTTCGCTTTCTATATCTATTCAACCTACATATTATTATCGCGCAGAAGACTCGATTTCAACGAGGGAAAAAAACCCAATAAGTATTCGAATAAAAACCAACTTTTACAACGTTTCACGCCAACTTCGGATTTATTTGTCATTTCGACCATCGCAGAAGATACGCGGTGAACTTTGAAAACTGATTTTTTAATTATCGATTGGCCGATCTAATTAGAACTTTAGACTTGTATGGCTTCAATGAACGAATTCTAGTGGCGTTTGATTTTAATAATCGGTCCCCTATGAGGAAAATTTTAATATACATCATAAAGTAATTTTTCTTCGATTTATCGCCGATAGGAAAGTTTAATGGGTGATAGAATTGAATCTGAAATTTTTGTTTTCAAGGTCATTCCCTCGAAACATTTCGTCGGCTGATATTCAGGAATTTTCATCGGCGTAGAAGCATATTTATAATTTGCGAAACTCCGATTCCGATTGGTAATCAGGCCAAATCATCTTTTGCTTATCTGGTTTCATTAAAGATTAATTATTTAAAAAATTTAAATTAAAAGTAATATACGATTATTTTCACTCTAATTATTGAAGATAGTTTTAATAAGATGATAAAAAATGTAAAATTTGGTTTGCTTGTGAGATTAATTTTTTCTTGATCAGAAATTGCCAGTAAAAAATATCATTTTAGAAAAATCTATAGTCTCAGAATTAGTTTGTAATGCCTAGTCGATTTTTTACGAAAATTATTTTTAAAACATATTTAATTTTGGAGATGAAAGAATTATTTTGAACTACCCCAAAGTTTAAATCGAAAAATATGATTGGAAAAAAATTCGTATTTTCTTTTGCTTTTGTTTAGTGAAATTTATCGACTCGTTTGACTCATCATTTTTTCTAATAAAACCAAAAAGAAATAAATGCGTAAATAATAATAATAATAATAAAATAAAATAAAAAATAAAGGAAAATATCTAAATTAATAGATAAATCATTTTTTTTACGCGCGAAGTACCGCCACTGTGGTTAGAAACGCGCCACATTCTTTTAAAAATCAAAAAAATATGAAATAAAAAATCATAAATTTTATGTAAATTAAAAAAAAAAAAAAAAAAAAAAAACGAGTAAAAAAATTAGACTCTTCGGATATTTTAAAAATTAATATCATGGAAACATTTTTCAAATATTTATAATAATAATAAAAAAAAAAACGACGAGCTCTCAGTTTCTTTTTACAAAAACATTTTTTTTTGAATTTTTGATTCAATTTTTTTCGTTAGTAAAGAGATATGAAATTTAGATTTTTTCATTTTTTTAAGATTCATTTTAATAAAAAAAAAAATCACCCTCATGTTCCCTCTGTTTTCAAAATTATGACTGGAAAAATTTCAGACGCGAAATAATTAGAATCTCCATTAGAGAATAATTTTCAATGCAACAATCTGGATTTGCATATAATAATTTCGTCAATTATCTAATCACTCCTCTGATTATTAGCACGAAAATTCAACTGCACGTTAATTAAACTAATGAATGAATTTTGTTCAAAAAGTAAGTAAATTAACGAAAATTCTATTCTAAATTAAAGCTTCATAAAAAATCGATACTAGTTCCGAGAGGGAAAAAATACACGCGCGAAAATGTAAAATTTCATTGTTGATAAAATACGCTTCACCATGAGCTGGAAGAAATAGATCTGGCCACAAAAGAACGACGGCCTAGACCTCTACTTCCAGCTAAAGAGTAAGCGCGACAGAGAAATGCATAGGTTATCGATTAGTTGAACCGCGACGAACACGAAATAGCACCGACCATTAATAAACTGTCGAAATTTGAACCAAAATTGGGATTTATATCATTTCTAGCCACTTTACCCCACCATCGTTAATGTTACTTTTATTGCAGTACCAGAAAATCCCGTAATCGGCGTCACACCTAACCTGATAAAGATAAAGTAAATAAAACACCTCGATAGTGTTTACTTTGTACCAGCGCCTATTCTGAACAAATACCACCAAAAAAAAAAACTTCTCACGAATTTTATTCCGTATCGCTCGAAGGTCTGGAAACGTTGGTTGTTTCGGATGGTATGCTAGAGGCGAAAAAATTTTACCCGTTGGTTTGGCGTAGAAGCACGACTATGTACACGGAACAAGATAGCGACGATATGATGAAATTTCTTTTACGCTCGAGATATACTCGTATGCACGGAAACGGTGGTACGCGAAACTGGAATTTTTATCAATTTTAAAGTATACACAGTGTTAAGTCAACAACAATCGGTGAAATCGAGTAATAGGGAAATCAAACAATGTAAGATAGGAGAAAGAAAAAAGGTTTCTTTGAGGTCGACCATAGTAAAGATTTTTTAACTGCATTATAGGTCGTTGAGATTCGAAGGAATAATACAGGTGGCGTACTCCGAAGTGTTTTGATTTTTTTTCAAAGAGCTACACGAATGATTTTTTCTTCAGATGTGCAGACATGAGTTTTTTTTTTTGAGCTGTTACATTCAACTGATTGGGAGTTCTATCTTAATACATAATTGTTTTTACATAATCGAATAAATCAAGAATCAAATCATTTTAAACTATAATTTTTTTTTCAATTTTAAATCAAGTTTTTCAGCAAGTTGAAAATACAACGCACTTTTTTTGGGAAATATTTAAATTTCTTCTTTTCATGCTTACCGCATCAGGTAACTGATGATATTGTAAATTAGACATATAACTCCTAGTTGACGGACAGTTAGTGATTACTCCATGTTGAGGCTCGATCCAGCACTCGCTTACTAATTCGATGACAGAAAATTCTCTGGAATCCGGTTCCTCGCCCTCTCTGCTAATTCGAATAATTTTTCAACGAATATAAAATACATTTTTCAACGGATAAATTTTCAAATAAGTAATAGAACCTTAATGGAGTTTCGACAGTACGCGGTGGAAATAATACGTATTGAATAATACAACTGTGTAGTTCTTCGCTGTCATCGTCTTCGTGGTAATTATAATAGATACCATCGGTAGAAATATTTTCTTTGGTAGAACCCTGCGACAGATAAAAAATTAATATGATGAAAATTCACCAAAGAAGTATTTATAATGATTTACTGTAACTAATAATTTTATTTATCAACATTTTTCAACACGATGTTTTTCTAATAGTATCCTAATTGAAGACCTGATTTCCAAAGTGACCTAACCGCAAAATTAAGATTTTCGAGTTAGCGATGTTACCTGATGTTAAACCATAATTACTACCTATATACATCATCTTCAACCACCAGGCATAATTATTTTTAGTCCAGGAGCGACTATTTCGGTGATTCTTAACGTGAATATAAATGCAAAGTGGGTAACTGTTTTTTCGATTTTCTCGAAATGAATTTTTTGCAGTTAGATTACTTTGGAAATCAGGTCTTCAATTTCATTATTTCCTATTTTGATTTTAAAATTATTTTTCCAATTAATTTTTATTGAAGTTTACTTTTTAATAAAATCCACTTATGCATTCATTATGTTTTTTTTTATGTTATTTTTTATTTAATTTATGTTCTTCTTGAAGGAGAAGTAGAAAAAGAGGAGCTTAATAGCCCTATTGTTGTTGAAATCGATCAGTCAGCTAAAAGTCGAGCTTTCGAACTTTGAAACTTTTTTTAGTTTTTTTGCAAATATCTGTGGAATGAAGGGTCGTAAAGAAAAAATGTATGGGAATAAAATTGCAGGAAATTTCATTCTTTACAACTTTGGTTCTACCCATTTTTCACGAAAGTTCGCCAAAAGTTGTGTTTTTGAACTTTTGAAGCTTTTAAATTTATTTTATTTTTTTTTAATATCTCAAGAAGGAAGTGTCGGGGAGAAAAATAAATGGCATCAATTTCTTAGGAATTTTTGCAGGAGATAGATGAAGTTTTTATCTTCGGTACTGGATGTGGGTACTAAGTATGAAAAACCCCACCATCCCCCGACCTTCCCTTCCCGAATCAGGAAGGCTGTAATAGTTGTCGTTTTTTAGTTAAAAACTCAACTAAAAAGTCAACGACATTATCTGAAAATCTGAGGACGCTGGAAACTCAGCTCCAGTAATTTGGTATGGCTGCTTACGTTTTTATATATTTTTGCACGATTTAAAAAAATATTTTTCAATTCAATTTATCAATGACTTATTTTTAATTATGTTTTTAATGCGATATTTTTTAATTTTGCTTTCATTATTACTCATTTGTCGCTAATATTTTTTATCTACATAATATTTCAAAATATTTTTCAATTTATTTGTTTTTTTTTATTTTTTTTATTTTACGTGCCGTGTCCTGCGGCTTAAACCAGAGACACGTGTGAGATGGGAAACTAGATTAAATTTTGGAAAGATGGCTGCACTTTTTGAGGAAAGATAAGAGAGTCTCTGAGTTCTGAAGATCACTGGAAAGCATTTCAGCCAATAAGAGAGAGTTAAAATCGAAGTGCGTCTGTATTCAAGAATAATGTGGGGAATAGTAAATAGTCACTCACTCCTACCTCCTTTCACGCAAACCCGCTCCTTTCTGCGAGTACTGTGATACCCAATTTTCTGTCCATCACTTGCTTCTTGATTGCCCCAAGTTTGCTTCATTCAGACGTCGACTAAATCTACCCAAGAAGATCACTGGAAAGCATTTCAGCCAATAAGAGAGAGTTAAAATCGAAGTGCGTCTGTATTCAAAAAATAAATAAAAAATAATAATATTTATATTAATCACGTTATTAATTTTAAATAAAAATATAGAAAAAAAAATCATTTATTTAATTTTTAATTCATTGTTATCTTTAATAATTTTATTTATTTTAATTATAATAAATTCAATATTTATTTCAAAAATTAATATTTTGTTTTATTACTTTAATTTTAATAAAATTAAATATTTTCCCTTATCATTATCGAATAATAAAAATTACTAGAAAATTGCAAAAATTGTCGTACCACCACACTCCCATATCCTTTATAATACATATAAGCTTCAACATAATATTTTCATTTAAAAAATTTATTCAAAACGTATAACAGTAATACTAGATAAGCAGATATACAAATAGCCTACGTAACACATTTTAGGTTGGAGATGAGGAATGATCATGATTTTTTTTGGTCATCATATTTTGTATGCACCCCTTGAACTCTGGACCAGGGCGCATTGCGTAGTCAGCGTAGGTGCAATTTACGCTACTGTGAATGGTGCATAACAAGAGTCACAGAAAGGAGTAGGTTGAAGCGTGAAGAGATGCGCTCAGTTCATTAGCAATATTTTACTTACATGAAATGTGAAGTTGTAGAGCTAGAAGCACGATAATTAGATTTCATCAAGCCTGAAGGAGAGAAAAACTGAAAAAAATGTTGACTGTTGATAGGCTATCTTGCCTACAGAATGAGAAGATATTTGAGAGATTTTTTTTGCAGACAAATTTAGTATTTTTTTGCGTTTCTAAATTTATTTTTATATATATATATATTTTTTTTTTAAATAAATTTTCAACATGGAATAATCTCACCTTCATTTGCACTTCTAAAACCATGTTACAAATTCCAGCGCTAAAATGAGCGAAATAAAAACCTTCTTGAAGACGAATTCTGTAATTAAAAAATATTTTAAATATTCCTCAATGCAATAAATTTTCTATATTCGTATCAACCTACTTGACTAATGTAGATAATATATTTTCCAGCGCTTGAACCGGCAAAAAAATCTTGCGATTGATATTCGCCTTCCATATCCATCTTCTATGATGCAAATATCTCGAAAGAGTGGTTATTAAACCACGATTAGAAGATAACAGATTTTGAGCTTTATTCGAAGGCTGAGTTCCATCGGGAAATACCACCGTACTGAACTCAGATGGCATCTGTTCGTAGCTAAATTGGCATTTTTCAATTAATGATAATACCGTTTAACTTACAACTGTATTGAAAACACCAGTATACCAACCGAATTAAAATTTTTTCCAGAGGTTTTTCCAATATAATACAACAATTGGACCCAGGGCAAATATATCGTAAGAGGATTCTTTTTGCAGAGGACGACTTATTTCTAACACGCTCAATGAACGTTTGAATTCCCTGATAATCTGATGAAATTTTCATTAATGAGAGAATTTTAACTTAATAATAGACGAATGGTACTACCAACCTTAGATCGAACACTTCCTGGTATATTATACAAAAATGCGATATGTATCACAGCGTAAGGAGGTTTACAAATGCTTCGAATAACATAAAATGAATGTTTACCGGTACCCGATTCTCTATATAACACATAAACGTATTAAAATAATATTCTATTTGCAACTCGATTTATTTCAACATCCACTCACGATGGTAGTAAGAATTTAATGAAAGAATGATTTTCAATCAACGCAAAAGAAGTATTATGTTTCAAGAACTTAAATAAAGTATTGGTCGCCAAACGACATTGCACACCAGTACATTTCTTCGAACGTTCGGAGAATAAATTGATGAGCTCGTCATGTTGAAATATAATACCGACGCGATCAGCGTGGAACCACTTTTGCCACAGATTATTATTAAGCAGACACGCAGGACGCCAAATACCTCCGAATTGAGTGAATCCGGTGTCACTGAAAATATTACGTGGTATATATTTTTTTCTAGCCAAATTTCTACCATCAAAAAATATATTTACTTTGACGTAAGTATAGGCTGACAAGAGCCTGACATCAAATAATATAGGGACATGCCGCTTTTTAATCCTTCCGGTAAAAAATACGAGCTGGGGGTGTTCATGAACGATTCCAAATGTGAAAGTAGTAGATCACTTTGAGCAAAGGATTTCAGAGAACGCCAAAATCGAGCTATTAAAGCTTGACGAAATGGCGACTTGATGGGAGTTTTCATATGACAAGATATATCGTGCAGAAATTCGTACGGTGCTGAAATACGTGGACATGATTAAAAATTATATATAAAGGTGTTGAAAATTGCAAATGATACGATTTCATTTAGGTACCTTTAATATTTATAACAAAGTGAGTAGAAATGGACGGAGATGTAATCACTGGCCATTGAGAGGAAGAGGTATACTCTATGTAAATATGATTTGTCCACGGTAAGATGAAGTTAATTATTAATTCGTTATCTTTAATGTATAACTCCTATAACGTGAAAATACTCGTTAAGAAAAATTAATGTTTTATTAGGCTACGATTTGCGAGCACCAACTCACATTAAGTATAAATCCTTCTCTGATACGACAAGCTAATACTCCATATAAGGTAACATTGATGTTATTTTCCAAATACTTTTTCGTCAATAATTGTGGTCCACGATTACCATAAAAATGTGTATTACTAATTCACAAACAAAGCATATGAAATACGGATTAAATTATTTTTAGTAGTAACATAACTTGATGAATATTAATTTATGTTTTGTTTTTGAAAAGTTATCTATGTGTATATGATGCGAAAGAGAGATGTGAGAAAATCTAGGCTTCAGCTTCGTTTCCACTGAAGGAAGGATAAACTTTTAATTATCTGTACTTTTTCCAAAAAAAAAAAAAAAAAAAATTGCTCGGATCAGGATGTCAATCACAAAATTGACAAAAGAATATTAAAAAATATCTATCTCGAAAACTATTAAACTTTTTATTTTTTATGGTATTTTTTGTTTTAATTTTTATTATAAAAACAACAACAACAACAACAATACAACAAAATATATTTTTTGGAATATCATTTTTAATTCTGTAATCGCTACGTTAATACAAAAAATGCCCTTTTTTTTGAAAGTGCAGATAGATTAAAACTTTCTCCCTTTACTCCAAACGAAAACGACTCTTCGGGGAGTCTGCGCAAGGAACCATGGATTTTTGCACTCGCTATCACATAATAAGTATAGATAACTTTTCGGAAACAAGATATGATCAGAAACTCGTTTAATAGTGTAATTAGTTCAATAACCATGCAGACTTACGTTATGGTCCAATCCCCCTCCCTAGCATGAGGGGTAGATAATTCCAATACGACAGATTTACGTTTCAAACTCCAAGTCAAAAAATTTTGCTGATAAATATTTAATCCATTTTGTTGCTTCTAAAAAAGCAAAATTACGTTTGCATGAAGACACCGTAAAATTAATGTCGAACGAAGATGTAAAAAAAACCTACATGATGAGGAGAAAACTGAAAATAAGAGCCGTTGGTAGCGACTGAGATCAATTGCATAATTTCTGCATATGGTACAAATCCAAACCCGCAATGAGGATGGAAATGACTACCTACATGTATGAAATTACAGGATATATCATTATATCGCATATGATTCAAAACAGAGTCCAGTGTATCGCTATCTGGCATTGCGATCATGCCGTCGGTAATAACAACTAAATCTGTAACGAATAAAATAATTTGTCTGAATTTTTGTCGATATATTATTCAAAAAAATAATAAATGCAAATCATAAGCTTACTAGAGAAATTAGAAACTGGTAATAACTTCAAGGCCAACATTCCAAAACGTAACAGGTTCAGAAAACCAGATGCAGGTGATACCATCGCTATATTTGGAGTGATTGGAAAAAACTCGTTAATCGCGTCGTCGTTAAGCGAGCCTTTGTTGACATTTTCTAATTCAGTCTGAAAATTTTCATCATTCGAGTATTTCTATTAAGAGAAAATAAATGATTATTTGGAATACCGATTTTTTTCTCTCGATTTCAAATTGCTCGTGAACAGAGCCGGAAACACGAGCGACTTCATCTTCGATAAATTCGAGCTGCCTTAAAACAGCGCCTAAAAATTCGTGAAGATTTTCTTTCGTGATCTTCCATCCTTGTACTAGAACCTAATTGAAAATTGTTAGAATAAGAAATAAAAATAACGAGCATCGTTTACCATCAGCGAGTACAATTACCTGTTGAGCTGGAGATATAAAAAAAGGAGTATGAGCAATAACAGTAATAAAAATATCTGGTTTGAATTCATGACTAGAACCGGGTATATCGAACTGAAATATAAATTAAAGGATAGAATGATGAGCGAATATTTTATTAAAATTAAACAATTAAATGACAGCGTACCGGACTGACTAATGATGTGATTGATTTTTGAAGTGATTCAATGATAACATCCAAGAGCACCTCTCCATATTGACTGTCCTACAAGAATATCAGAAAAACTAAATTTTTTTTATATTCTCTTGAATTACACTTGAATGAATTTTGAATACGAACAACACTCGAAACAGAAGGACTAATATCCAAACAATAAACAACCCGATTAACTTCTCCTAAAAAAATCACATTCGTTGATAAGGTTACGAGGTATTCAAATAGGTGACCATTTTCGACACTCCAATCTTTAGTCGGCTCTTCTGGTACGATAGAAGCAACCACTGTTTCATCGTCGCTCTGTAATTAGAGAGTATTTGTGAATTACGAACTTAAAATCGGTATAAAGGTTTTGCCGACAAGTACTTACATTTTTCTCGTGAAGAGTGATTTTAATTTTCGTATTTAAATGTTGTAAATACCATTGTATCCTCAAGCTTCGAGGTACATAATATGATTTCTTTAAAATTACATAAACTGTTCCAGCTTTCAGACAATCCGAATCCTGAAATAAATTTTAATGTGAATAAAAATGTAGCGGGTTATTCTAACGTAAAAGTGAGGATCTGTTACTTCATTTTCAGGACTCGAAGGTGGCTCATTTTCTGGACTATTTTCCATGATGAAGAAATTGACTACTGATGGAATAAATTATACATGTATTGTAGATGAAAACAGTATTAGTGATAAAAATATTTAAAATAACATTTAGAGGAAGCGCATAGTGACAAGATATTTTGGCAATAATATTTGAATGCATGAATGAACACATAAAATTATGAAATGTGAAAATTAATGAATGATATTGAGCTTGGCAATTACGAATAAAAAACAATGATCGAAATAAATTTTACATTTTTATCAAAATTATCAAAGCATGTATTGTATGATTGAGAATGAGAATAATGGCGCGCTGGTGTCGTTTTGTTGTCATGTTGTGTAAGGTCATGAAAGTTGGAACACGAATAATACGTTGTGGTAACTTGATTTCATTTTCCTGTTGTTTTCTGTGTGGGGAGTCGATCAATTATAATGTATACAAGAGAGTCATATATAACTTAACAACCAATTTGTTTGATACATACAACATAGGAAATAAATTTTGCTGTAGGGAATGAAAATCAATGTGTTTTCAACGATAACTTCACTGCTGATTCATTTTGCAAATTCCAACTGTATTTATTGTATAGGTATAACATAAACCGTATTCTTTCAAGTTATTAGACGTAGACAGAACGGATATACTCAACGAGCATATGCTCGTTGGATATACTATTTATGAAGCTTAATCGTTCAATAGGGTAACGGGGAAGAGGTATACATTTTTCTTTAAGGCGCGAGTAATGACTAACGTCTAAATGATCCTGGCGTCAGGAGGAGCCAACTTTTTGTAAACGTTGCGCTAGTTTGTAAAGTCGATTAAATTAATCTGAAGGCACGAATGAGGTCAAGTAGAATGGGGGGGGCAAAATGCCCCCCCACTCGCGAGACAACCTAACCTAACCCAACTTTGAGGTAAGGAATGTAGGTCTGAAAGCTCCGAGTCTGAAGGTTCGAATAATGGAATAAATAATGATGTAAAAATTGTAGAAATAAATAACAAAGAAAAAAAATTTTAATAAAAATTCTTGAAAATTTGAATTTTTTTTTTTCATTCAAAATTAGTTACTGTCATCGTCTAAGGACTGAAAACATTTTAACCTGTCAATTTTTTCAAAATTCGTAGGTTTTTTTAATTTCTTGTAAAATATCACTAAATTTTGTGTTATTTTCAAAAATTGATGATTAATGTAATTTATTGTAGGTCGGGTATTGAATACTATGGTTGCCTCCTGAAGTGTAAAATATCATAACTTTGCTTCAAAATTATATCAAATGAATTCCTATACTTTGATTTTATGTTATTCTACCACAAAGTATATCTCATACTTGGGAATCCGTGTCAAGTAAAAATCGGGCTAATGCTACTGAATCGTGAAGATCTCAAATTAAGTCCATACTATGGACGTGACCAATAAATTACTCATTTATTATCACTATTGAAAATTTAATGAAATTTGATCCAAGACCTCCAAAATGTTAAGAGAATTTATAGGTAAACTTTTTTTCATCTTTACTGCATTTTAATAAAATTAATTTCAAAAACAAATAAACAATGTACCTATGTATTTCAAAAAACATCACTTAGACACATGGTACGCTGTATTCGATTAAATTAAATATTTAAAATTAACAACAACATGAAAATTTTATATATTTTCGTAAACGTATTTATGTTTTTCTTTTTTAATTCGAATTAAAATGATAATCATAAATTTTCACATAAAAAGTTTAGAACACCAACTCGTATTCATAGAGATTTAAAATAAGTTTTCAACGATTCCGCCTCTTTAATCATATCTTCTTCATCACGCCATTCTTTAACATCTTTATCGTGATTTTGTAGTTCCCGGTAAACATCATCGTTATCAGGAAAATCATTAGGTTTTCTTGGTAAAATATGAACATGTACATGCTGCGAAAACAAAAGAACCCAAGAAAATAAGAAACTAATATCAATTTTATAGCCAAAATAATGGAAATCATTACCCAAATAGTCTGCCCAGCATCAGGGCCGTCTTGAATGACTACCGTGGAAGACTGCGTGTCATGTATTTTTTCCATAACACGTTGAACTTTTTGCACGGTTTGGAACAAGTCTGCTACTTCTGTGGCAGATAAATCAGAAAATCGCTTCGCCGCTCTAATAGGGATTATTAGAACATCTACGTAGTTAAGAAATATATTCCAATGCTAAACAGAGTGCTTATTTTGTACGTTAGACTGCTTTGAGTGAAAAAGAAGGATACGACCAGGTACAACACAACGTTTATTGACAATGGCAAGAGTTAAGCTGGTTTTGTAAAATACCGTTTTAGCATTTACCATAACTTGGCCGAACTGGTATTCATCGATACTATCGCCAGTGACTGATGATTCAGCTAGTTTAGGATATAAATCAAATCTTTTTTGCGATAAAAGAGGCATAGAAGAACGAGTTTTTTCGATTAATGTTTTGTTTATAGCAGTAACTGCTATATTGGTACCTTCGGAGCATTGTGCGCAAATTGTGCCAAGTGGGTCAACAATCTGTTCAAAAAAAAGTAAGTAAATATCAACTATGTATTTATCTTATATCAAATGAAAATATCTCACCATTGCATGACCCCATAAGCGTCTTTTTGGAGTACTATACCCTGTTTGCGCGGCAGCTATCACATAACATTGGCTTTCGATGGCTCTGCTCTTTAGTAGGGTTTCCCAATGGGCTGAACCGGTTTCGAACATGAATGCTGACGGATAGGTCAATATATCCGCTCCCATTTCTGTCAGAGCAATTCCAATTTCTGGAAACCTTAAGTCATAGCACTAGGTCTTTTAATTAAGAAAATATCAGTGATCATTATAGAAATAAAATGATGAAAAACTTTAATAAAAAATAAAATATAAAGTAAATTAGTTTGTTCAAAATCAAATTAGTATTTTTTTTTTAATTGTAAATAAAGCAACGTTGAAAAATGAATTAATTAAGTGAACAGTCTATAAGGATACTATAGCAAGACCAACTTTTCCAACAGGTGTATCAATTGGTGGAGTGATTGCTCTACCTTTTTCCACGTATGAAGATTCGCACATTGAGCGATTAGATAAATGAACATCGAATGTATGGATTTTATTATAATCACCAACTATTTCACCTTTATTATTTATCACTAAATGCGTATTGGTAACTTTTTCGTCTGAAAACTGAAATAAAGAGAAGTATTATGAAAAATTTTATTACATCGTTAAAAATTTGCCACCTTCTCGAAACCTCTAGGTAACAGTTTTTTAGCCTTTTCTAATTTTGTTTCTAAATACACATGTAAAACGTTAACTTTTAGTACTTCCGGATATATTAGAAAATTCATTTCCTCGTAAGTCATTTCATCCACTTCCTTCAGCACTTTTAAAATGCATTCGATTACGAATAAGACATCATCTTGAAATTTGGTGGTACATTCGACGAGGGTGAACTGTTCAGCACCGAAGTATGATTCTAAGTGAGGCCAAACGAGATCAATCAACTCAGAATCTTTATTAACCGGTAGATAATAATGGTACATAACTGCTTTCTTTACATCATACGCCAGCACGATGTAATTAATCTCCGCTTTCAATACGAAAAACACTACTTCGTGTTCTTTGGCTTCTTTATGATCGAGCAAATCTTCTAAAGCCTGACTATCTGATGGATTTAGCCTACGAAAGAACTTCGGAGGTATGAATAATACACTGGGATGACATTTCTCCAAATATTTTAAATACTGAGTGAGCACATCCTCCGTGAAATTATCTTGATGGGAAAATTTATCTAAATTATTAACAATTTTTAAAAACTTCTCCAATCTTTTCTCGCATTCGTAATCCGAATTTAAATCATCGTAAGATAAGGAATCGATATTTTTAAAAATCTCTTCGGAAACTTCATCAGAATTGGGCTTCTCATCCAAACATATGGATTCTTTAGTTTCTTCGTTGAAATTCGAAGATTCCACCCTTTCAATATTTTGATCGACGCTTTTGCACCGTTTCATCGAATTTATTTCTTCATTAGGTGGTGTGTTGAGACTCATTTTAAATGTTCAATATTTCAAACGTTAAGTCCAGAAACAATTAACACGTTGACAACAACAATGATGAAAAGTAAATGCTAAGCATTTTTTAATACTTACTTTTAAATGAATTCCTCCGAGGGAAAGCCATAAGTTGTATTTTTGTGCCAAATTCTTATACTTGGAAATTAAACTACCATCTTTTGATTCGGCCATCTTTACGGTATCAGCGGTATTTTCGCAAATGTAATCACAAGCTTCAGGCAGGAATACCATCTTTATAAAATTTCAAAAACATATGAACGAAGGAAAATAAATTCATTACTGAACGACGAATCAGACATACAGCTGCATTTTGTTTTTTAGCCGCTTGCACCAAGGATTCACAGCATTGGAAATTCTCTTCTTTATCATCTGTACTAGTCATTTGACAAACAGCTACCACGGTATCATTGTAAAGGGATAAACTACTCATTTTGGCGACGAGTGCTCTAAATTTTTGGGGTAGATTTATCTTGAAAAGTTGAAAACTTGACAAACTCATTCAGGGACTGCAAAACACACAAAAAATGTTGAGTCAATTACAAATAATCATAATACATATTATATGTACATGACACGTAATTACATTGATATGTAAAAATGGTAAACTTTGTATAAATAGATTAACAAAATGATAAGAATGATTATCAAATATTATATTTAAAAATATTACCGGTAGCAAGTGAACCATAAAGTGACCAAAAAAATATCATAGAAATTATAAACTATTCAACTTGCCAGTCAGATAAATTATTTATCGAATAACAAGACAGTATAATAATTTTCAAAGTGAAGTGTTGAATTATCTCTCATGATAAACATTTTCCTCTTATAAAGATTAAATAATCCAAAAGTGGGGGCGAAGTAAACAGAAAAGCTACAGTGAAATTAATCACTTCGAATTAAAGACAAATTTGAGTCCTCATCTCACAGGTAATTTCTAACAGACCATAAAACAATTTATTAAAATTAAAAAAAAAATCGGTTTTTCTTTTCAAAAAATTACTTAATTTTTCTTATCATTAGATTGATAACAAACCGATAATAATTTTAAACGTGATATCGTTTCGTCTAATCATCGTTTCTATCGAGTATCGTGCTCCTGTTTTAATTTTCCAAAAATTCAAAATATTTATTTTTCTTTTATTTTTGATTTTTTGCATTTTGTAAGATATTAAACTTTTTGAATTACAAATTTTTTAGTTGGGAAAAAATTTTAATTTAAGCAATGTTAAATTTAAAGTGACTTTTTCCTGAAAAAATATAAATTTGACACACAATCTTCAAATTAGAACATCATAATATCACATTAAAAAAATTCCGTTAAAAATAAAATCGAAAGAATCAATGATTTATCGATTGATCAAAATGAAGCCTTTATCGATATGATCAATCGAATGCGATTGATTTCATTGTTTTGATTTTTCTTCCCTCTCTTCCCTCGCTACAATTACTCCTAGTTCTAAATTCATTACTTTGTTCTCCGAGCAAATTCCAACGTAAATTTAATTCTTCTTTACTTCTCTTACTGCTTTCGCGGTTTCGTACTCCCGTAGTCATGAAATTTAAGCAGTATTTACCGTCGGTGCCAAATTTTCTTAGTGCGTGAAATGTTAACTTTGACGTATTTTCCAAAAAACACCTAACACGGAAAATGGAACGAGCAACAAAAGCTTTAAAAAGGTATTTTCAAAATAATATTTATTATAAAACAGATTACCATTTGCCCATGATTCATAATGATCGCCAATAATTTTATTAATTTATCATCTCTTAGAGGGAGCATCAGGCTGAAGTCATACTCGGAAATTAATTTGATCCTATCTGATCTCGATGGTATGCGATCGTACGGTAAATCATCGGTCAAAGCACAACAAATGTTCGTAGAGGATATGATAAAGTGGGCCCATCACGAACCCCACGAAGGTATCAAAAATACCTTTTCTCTGTTGACTGAACTGAATTTGCTTTGGACTGAAGTTCATAATGAATATTTTGGTGAGTTGAAAGTGTTTTTATTTCTTTTTTTTACCAAGTAGCCTAAGTCCTTAACCAGGTATTTTATAGAGATGTTATTTTACAGAAAATTTGAAAAAATTCAAAAATCAGTTCGAGTTGATCTTAGATAGCGAACAAATGGTAGATAAAGCAAAATCAAATCTCATTGACTGCGAGCGTACCGAAGCCAAAATCAAGAAAAGAGTTTCCGATTCATTTAATAGCATAGAAGAACGCCAGAATTTCGAAGAAAAATTAAAAAATGCTAGACGAGCATTGGATTTCGCTAAACTAGAAGGTACCTGATTGAGACAACGAAGAAAATGAAAACCTACGTTATTATACTTATGTTTACTTTATTTTCCAGTTTCGGAAAAAATTAGTGAAAATGAGATTATTAAATTAATCCGGGTAAAAGAAGGGCTCAAAAAATTAACCGAAAGTTACATAAGTTTGTTGCAAAAATGTAATGTAATAATGCAAGCCCAAAAAGCCATCGTTAATGAACTGCCAGACGAAGTAGGAGTTAATCACGAGTTACAATTTGCCAGTGAGTGCATTGAAGTTAAGCCTACTAGGTAATTTTAGTTCCATCAGAAATTGTAATTGTATTTCTCATTTACAGGCGATTGTAAGGCGAAGCAGGCTGTAGCTAGAGCAAAAACAGTCATTCAAGCTTTGAGTTGTTCTTCTAATCCGGTGGAAGCATGTGCTCCTTCAGAGTACGAAGCTCCTCCACCGTATTCTCCATTCTTTAATTTTCCCCATGGTACTGCCAGTCGCCAAAGTATCAGAAGTTTACCTTCGACTAGTTCGGCTGGCAGTAGTATGTCAGAAATGCCTAATTTTAGTCATCCAAATTGGCCGCCAAACAACAGAACGTTGATTTTCAACGGCGGTTGTAGTAGTGAGCCTAAAACGTATGTTTGTTGTAAGTGCTCTTCACAAATGATATCTGATCACAAGTAAGATATTTTTTATAAATCGTATAGCCTAAAGAATGCAGTTGAATATCCTTAATTAAAAATCTTTTTTTTTTTTTATAGATATGTTCAAATTCCTGAAAATGCAGCGAATTCTGAATCGCAATTAGCCAATAGCTTGCAAAACACAAGAATCTCATGATTATCATGACGTAGAGGATACGATTAATTTTACTAACATTATTTTATTAAGTTTTTTATCCCGTTGCCGAGCAACTGAAACTATTTAATGCGATTCAAGCAACTTTAACGCTAGTCTGAATTACATTTTATCCATTTTTAACTTCAGTGTGAAGTACTCTTTTGTATTTGCTGCATCACTAATTATTTTTTTAGATGTATTACTTTAAGGTGTGTATGTTGTTTTTATATATGCCTTCGAATCGGAATACTTCAGTCTTTCATTTTACGTGTTTTTTTTTAATTAATAAGAAAATGTGACTTTTCGTTCACATTGGAGTTCGTATCAGCGGAAAAATTTGGGTTATTAAATTGCGTTTTAACAATTGTATAATTGTCTTTCAATACGATTATCTCATGTCAGTAGTATATGTTCTTATTAGGTATTAATCGTCTCATAACTGATGATTTAAATTGATTGCGTGTAAATATTTATATCAGTTTTCATATTTACTCTTGTGTATGACTTTGAACTAACCGTATTAAAATTTAATTTCCTATTTGCTCAATACCAAAATAACGAAACTTGCGAACTGTAATCCGTCTTAGCATCTCTTTATGAATTGGTCATTGCCCGATTGCTGTAGATAAAAGTAATGTACCACGTTTTATTTTAAACGCGTGAAGTAATTGATAAAACATGTTTACTTAACATGTTCAATCATATTTCGTTTGAACAAGTATCACGTATAAAAGAAATTAGGTATCGCTTATCACGAAAATGTCGTAATCGGGTAGGATTATTTGCAAATATTTTAACTCTAGTCTAAACATTAAGTAGAATTTATTTTTTTCTTTACGTCTACGCTTACGAATTTACTTATATCTCGGCAACGTATATTACTTTCATGAAGCGAATTATATGGTGTGTATGAATCGCATGACTCATTAAATTAATTGCTCTAATTAGAATAATAGGAATTCTTAATGCGCTGAATTGGCGCATTGTAACGTAGGTTTGCGTTTTCATTTTTCTATAAGATAGACTGTATGTATATAGTACCTAATACAAATCCGTCCGTGTTCTCTTTGGTCCTTTAACGGGATCGCACAAATGACAATAGACCTTTAGACATAGTGTTTTTAAAACCTCATATTATAGTAGGCATGTAATGCACAATATTGTATTCGATGTTATTTTATAATATTAGTATTATGGTAGTGAATAAAAAAATTTTATAATGGAAATTTTTATTGTATTGTCATGATGTAGATCGATATGAAAAAATTTTCAGTTATTGCCTGAAATCGTTGATATGGGGCTTTCTAATTCGCTTATAATAGAGTACTGTCTGTGTTGCGGATTGCATATCTATCAGAGCCGTGCATTATGGTCACGGTATGTGTAAACCATGTATTATACATAATATGTATAGCGTATGTGCGTTATATATATATAATTATGGTTACATAAGAAAGTCAGCTCCCGCTATGTAAAAAAGCAGTTATAAGTTGGCTCTATGTGAAAGTGAATACCGTACATGGAGCTGACTTTCACAAATCATGCATTAGTTTCGCCCAGGCGCCCTCTATCCAGTGGCATACCTGGCAGGAGGAGCCGACTTTCTCTGTAAATGTATATTTAAATATACAGCTCCGTATACGGTATCCACTTTCTCATGGAGCCAACTTATAACTGCCTTTTTGAAGCATGGAGTCAACTCTCACATATACTTCCAATTAAATTTTTTATCATAACTTCTATTCTAATTATCGATTTAATGTGTTTTTTTCACTCATAAAACGGAAAAATAACATTTAATTGTTTGCTGGAGGCAAATAGCTCTTACAACCATTTTTTAAGGTGGATCCAACTTTCACTGTTTTTCGAGGGATCCAACTTTTATACGTAACTCAATATATATATATATGGTCTATATATACACTTTGACCACAGTGCACGACACTGATAAATATACAATCAGGAGCACAGACAGTACTCTATGTATATCGCACTTAAAATCCCCGCAAAATAATTCGCTGAAAATTCTGCTATAAAATTGCCATGCCTACATGTAATAAACGCTGAAAAATCCGCCTATCGCATCTATTCATGTATGTACTAATGTACGTGAAAGTTGCCCATTCATATACTCAACACTGTAATCTAGTAGTTAGCATCGTGGATCGGAGATCTGAGATTTCAGGGTTCATCCCTAGTTGAACCTCTCACTTTCGTTACTGAATTTTTTCAAAAAATAACTAGTAAGGGCGACTTTTTAGGCCATCATCAACGTTAAGTCTCATATCTATGCCGGCCAATTAATCAGCATAAAAATAGGTGGCTTTTCCCCCATCAGGGATTACATTATTTAGACTCAAAATATAAATTCTGTCACGTCTTATCTTTCAGGAATTCTCAACATTTCGAAAATTCAATAATCAATCGATGATTTTGGGTTCGTTTAAAACTAAATAACTGAATAACTACTTTTTTTGACAACTCTCCTTAATCTTACTTAGAAACACAAAGGCATTTGAGAACACGTTGAAAGAATAAGAACTTAAATTCGATTTTTCTTCTCTTTGAACAATACGATATAAACCTTGGGTGTAGACAAATTTCTGTTTATTTTAAAAATAATTATTTTGAAACTTTTCGAAGAGAAAAAAAAAATGGTGAAATTTTCAACATTGACCTTAATATGGGAAAGACAAATATCAACTAAAGGGATGCCACTTTTAAGCATATCATTAGAGTTGTTGTTTGACAACTTTTTTCATCTACTGATTTTCGATTTTCCAAAAATAAAAATGCGTGTGAAGGTAGATATATTATCGGAAACGGATTCATTTTACTGCATCACTACCTAAGAAATTTTCTGCCCAGGAAGCGCAAAAATTGCCACCTCCTAGATGAGCTTTTTTTTAAACTGAATTTTTTTTACTTGAAAACGATAGCTATTACAGCCTATGTGATTTGGGATGAGGAGGCGGGGGAGGGTGGGGTCTTCAAATCTTGCATTTCAGACCATTATTTTGTACTTTTGGTATACATATATTTTCCCCCTTAGGCCTAGCGGGGGCGCATATGCATGAAATTCGCTCAAAATTTGGTGAAAGATTCTTCTTAGAAATACAACAAAATAACTTTTTTGTTTTTTTCGATATACGTCAAAATGGCGGATCACTCAAATTTTGAGGGGAGCTGGAGAAAAGACAAATAACTCAAATTCTTCGTTTCTTATCTAATATGTAAAAGTAAGTCACGGATACCAACATATCCAAATATCAGCTTCCTACATGCATTTTGAGGGGAGACAGAGTAAAAAAACGACTTTTTGAGGAGTTTTTGAGTCATGAAATTTCTTGAATCTTCCATATATCCCCACCAAATCAAGTTGAAGAGCTCAAACCTTGTGTGTGAGGTTAGTTGGTGACCAGAATATGACCTCTTGAATTTGGATCAAAATGGATACAAAATGGCGGACTATTAAAATTTGAGTAGATTTTGAGGAGCCTCAAATTGGTGAAAATGTAATTAATATCAACTCATACGATTATTGGGGATAAGAAGTATACTATATCCCAAATTCATCTTTACAGATGATATTGGAGGGGAGAAGAAGGCGTTATCAACTTCGAAATGATTTTATTGATCCACCCTCACAAAGCAACACATTACAAACAACATGATGTCAAAAAAGACATACTCTGTTCAAAAAAAAAAAAAAATGACAACATAAGGTTAAAAAAGACAAATAATGATTTGAAAACATCCAAATATGTCGTTTTTGACATTATGTTACGGGAAAAAATCAAATGTTTACATTTAATATCTTTTTTGACATATGTTGCAGCATGAGGGTTTACATCATTCATAATCATAACAAACAATAAAACAATGAAAAACCTTGATGACTATAATTAATCGTTAATCACAGCAACATGAAATTCGTTGGAAAACACATTTAAAAAAAGTACTTAAATTGTGAATTTCCAAGTAAATCAACAATTCAATTTAAGAATGTCTTCATATTTCATGACGAGTCTCAGATAAATATTTAGCTTGGTTAGTTTCTTGTTCTATAATTATTTCATTAGTAACGTAACGCTCTCGTTGGATTTTTTCCTTCAACTTCAAGGGTATGTCAGGTATACACCAACGGATCACAATCACCATCAAAGCGACGAAATTCTACAAACGATAAAAATAATCCTTCAAAACAGAAACTAATAATTGCAAAGAAAATGAAAAGAAAAACGGCAAATACCTGAAAAATCACCATGAATAATAATCGGCCAACTAAAACATGCCAGAATTTCAAACTGAAATCATATCCATTCGGAGACCAGGGAGGATTGCGAAAATCTTTATATCTATCAATAAAAAAACAAGAAACTTCTTCATCATACGAAAAAAAAAAAAATCAAAGTGATAAATTTTAGAACGAACCTACAATACGTCAAGTTCTGAGGATTAGCAGGTATTTCATCGAGATTCAATTCTGTGATATTCATATAAGACAAGGAATACTCCAAGTAACCAGTTAGGTTGAAATTTTTATTCACAGTAAGCATGTAGACTAATTTTGGAATGAATTCTGATGTGAATGCTATTATGAAGCTCTAAAACAACGAATTAAAATTAAACGGAAACCGACAAATAGGCAAAAAACGGGAAAAAATGCACGACTAACATTAGTAAGAATAGCCAATTTTCCTATAGAGTCTAAAATACGGTACCAAATTCCAATATTCTTTACTCGTTGAGAAACCGGTCTCCGATAATAAGTAAGTAATTTTTTCGCGTCCAAACGCATCTCTAAAATATTATTTAGTAAAGCGAACAAAGGTGCTAATGGAAAAGCGGAAACGAAAATGGTGACAAATCCATACTGTAAAACTGCGAAATTAAATCATTTTGAGAAATTTCCTAAGGAACATTATGTAACTATGGTTTATTATACGTACCCATTTCCAGATACTCGGGAAATAAAGCTTGAGGACCCCAAGGTAATAATTTATAATCTTCGACCCACTGGTATAATTCCGAGTTATTTTTATTTTCATCTTTGGTGTTTACTTTACGCGTGTACCACCATTTATAGAAAAGCGGTTCTATTATTTCATATAATGTATTGAACGTTTGTTTTCCTACCATTATGATGGCCAATTGAATACACAATTCCATTAAACAACCTCCCAAGCCGCACTGAAATAGTACAGAGATTCTAAAATATGAATTATTTTATATTTGAATGCTTCTTTATAGCCACAGTGACCAATTATAAAGGGCCACTTATTCACGTAATTTATTACATATAAATATATACCCTATAAAAGCTCTGAATACAGATGGGCATAAATTTTTTTTAAATTTTCATTACTCGCGTAATAATTGTATGCTTTTCTCTCAATGGGTGGCTGAGGGAGATTATGAAAAGTAGGTATTCTTTTTCAGAAGGGTCATAAGCAACATATTGGTTTGAACTTTTTGTGGTTTTACAGCTCTTCTAAAGTATTTATTCATTAAAGGAATAGTAATATAACCTTAGATGACCCATCACATTTTGAGGATAATATTAATACCTCCTCTTTCCTCGAACATCTGTGATTGAAGATCATAGATATTATTATACTTCTTATGTCCAGTAATTATAGAGCTCATATTTATAAAGTTCGAGCAATTTAAGTTTCCTCTCAAGCTTCCCTCAAAGTTTGTTGATCAACTATTTTGAGTTAATTTGCCATACATACGAAGTTTCAAGTTTTTTGGTTCGTGAAATAAGCAACTTTTTGCCTATTTCGTGTATTAGGCAATTATACAGATAAGGCGTAACATATACAATAACATACATATGTCATACATACTAAAAAGTTGAACATTTTCTAAATATCTAAAAATCGTCTGAAACGCTAAAATTTGAAGACCTCCTCCTGCCCCCCCCCCCCAAAAAAAAATAGATAGCTTGTAATAGTTACAGTTTTTAATCAGAAACTCAGCTAAAAAGAAGAAAAAAACCCACTAATTTAGAGCTAACAAATAGCAAAAAACTCACTTCCTCCTGTCTGTAGCCGAAAATTCGATTAAACTTTTTCGGATATCCAACAAATTTTCCTTTGAAGAATGCAATATAGAAAATGGACGCGTAGTAGTTAACGAATTGAAACAAATACATTTTTAATGTCAACGAATCATCGAATTCAGTTTGAGTACGATGGAGTTCCAGCTCAGTCAAATATTCGGCCAACCAAGTATACAACTATAAATTCAAAATGAATGGAAAATCTAAGCTAAAATATAACGCTTTAAATAATGCAGAAAGGAAACCTACCACGTTCATAACGACAATAAAAAGTAAATTAATCGAAGCTGCGGTTATGTTGGTTAAAATCAAGGCATAATTCGTAACTAATTTATTGGAACAAGCGTAAAAGGCAGCTAAAATGGAAATCCGATACAGAACCACTCCGATGACAGCGGCAAACGCCACAGCAACCTGAAACATCGTTACAGGAAGATGAAAAGGTCCATTCATGGTATAGAAAATTCGCCAATCATACCAAGAATATAATAATGGAAAAACTGAACACTGTCATTGGTAATCGCATTGTCCAAAATGGTACTTTCGGTTCGGCATTATTAGTAATGAGATTGATGGTTTTATCGGAAACATGTCTTAATCTAGCCAAGTACTCGGGTCGTGGGTATTCTTCTTGTTCATCGAATTCCGTTAGATCCCAACGATGAGTTATTTCTGCTGAATAGCGTTTCCATAATTCTAAAAATAAGGTACCTAGAAGGGGAGATTTTTAATGATTTTTAATATTCGAATTATTCGACGATTTTGCTTTCTTAATTCTTACACAAACGCACCCCAAAAACACATAAAAATTGTGAATAAAACCGTAGTGCTGTTATCAAATAAATATGTGATTCTAGAGTGAATGCAAGTTTCTTGAATGTCCCAATAAGTGCAATTGTAGTCGCATAGTGGACACATCTTAATTCTGACGTTTTCGTCACAAATTTCATTACTATAAAATAATGAAAAAATTATCAAATTATCGCAGAGTATTCCATAGGGTGGAATAAATTTTTTCTCGAAAATCGATTTGGTTTAGCGCTTGATAGTTGCAAAATAGCCCAAAATTATGCTTAAAAAATTTTAGCTCCTTGGTTACTATTTATAGGTACCCATCATAATTGCGTTAAATTTTGAAAATTTTAGGAATTTTCAAAAAATATTAGAAAAATTACTTTTGGATAATTTGAACATTCTAAAATTTGGTGAAAGGCTTTTCTTAAAAAATGCGAAAAACTGAAAAACGAATTTTTTGATACGTCACAAAATGGCGGAACACTTGAATTTTGAGGGGAGGTGGAGAAAGGGCAAACTGCTCAAAATTTTTGTTTTTAATCTCAAATGAAAGAGTAAGTTTAGGAAACTAAAATATCCAAATTTCAACTTCCAAAGTACACTTGGAGAAGAGTTAGAGAAAAAAACGATTTTTTTCAGGAAGTTTTAAGCCATGAAATTTCTTGAATTTTCTATATTTCCTCACCAAAGGGACCTAGAGAGTTCAAACTTTGTACGTATTAATCTAGAGAGTTAAGATTTTTTGGGCATACTTGGAATTATTTTGCAACTACCTAGCGCTAAACCAAATTGATTTTCGAAAAAACCAAAATTCGTTTCACCACATAGGCTAAACCTGAATAAAACTGACGATATTATTTTTACCAAACTTCATCTGTATAGGAAGTGATCCAAGAATATGCAAAACAAATCATTCCAATCAAAGAAGCTGGTATCAACATGTAAGTATAGAAACCCAACCAAGTAAAATATAGAGCAAATTTCACACCGAAATATTCTTTGATAGCATCAACTGGCTGATATTTGAAGCATTTACTCAACGAAGCCCATTCACGACATAATAAATATCTAATGCTGCCTGGTACGTGGCAATATCCCTAATAAAAAATAATTAGGTATTACATGTAGGTATAAAAGGTACTCATACGGTAGGTAATGCGAATCTATCAATATAAAAGATCCTCATTACAAGTAAATATACGCACATCGTGTAACGGATAAGCGGCGCAATAAACATTGTCATTTATTAAATGCTCGATTCCAAAATTATAAGGATCGGATTGATTGTGAGAGAATAACGTTCTATCCAAAATGAACTGCACGATTCTAGCTCGAACTGTCGAGGTGAAAAAATTAGGAGCGTCTATATCGAACCTAAAATCCGCAGAAAATAAAATAAGCGATTAAAAATGAGATAAAATTATATAATATCGAAACCGGCAAGAAACCGTTAGTAGGCAAAACACAGCCTTGGCATTAATAGAAAACACCTTGTGCGATAAGCAACAAAACACGCGGGTGGTAAAATTTTGAATCAATCGTTCACATACAAGTATTCTTTATCTCTACTATAAATGGCAGTGAAACTATGATCTGGTTCGGGGAACAGAGTTCTATCAACGTAAAAGAGTTTTTGCATTAAACTATTCCATTTAGAATTGAACAAATTTACCACTTTCGAATTCGTTGATGGGAGTCGTTGAAATTTATCGATCTGGATGAAATTTCTGGTTAATAACGAATGGTTTTGGATGATTTAAAATATCGGGATAAATGAAAGCTTATACCTTCTTCATTGGCATTCGTAATCTGAGGATTTCGCAGTATCTTCTGCATACTTCTTTGGTAGCGTGTATTTTAATAAATTGTAAACGAGAATGTTCGCACGAATCGTACTCCAATTCGAGTCCTTCTTCGCGTAAATTTTCTTCAAAAAGCTACGTGACAGATGGAGGTTAATGTAAAGTTGCCAAAATATGCACGAAATAAATGAGGACATGAGACTTGAAGCTTACTCTACGTTTCTCTTTATCCATGAGTTTGGGGAAAATTTCATCTTTTTTATACACCAATATGAAATCAATTGATCTAAGTCCGTCCGAAAATTTCAAACTGCTAATTTTCTTGACCTATTCAAAAGCGAACAGCAATGAATGAATCACAAAATAGTACATATATATAGTGAACCTATAAACTGTAAGACTGTAAATGACGAATGAGTTAATGAGAGAAATATCGAATTACATTACCACATAGTTTCGTTTATGTTTTTTCTTTCTATAGACTTCCGGGGATGGAGATACATTCTGGTTTCGATTTTTCGGTGGTAACGGTGGAGGTGCATCATTACAATCTATAGCAGGTTCGGATTTGTACGGATGTAAAGAAATTGCAGTAGTGCTACTAATAACAGGATGCATCTCTAAAACATAATCGCATACCGGTAAAAATAATAATAATTCTAACACTGAAATTTAATCTCGGTCACTAGTCAAAGTTGTGAAAAAAAAACAGAATGGTTGTTCTATAAAAAGTGCAAGAAGAATGTCACGTGTTACTTCATTTCTTGAATTTTCATTGGTCAATTTTTTATGATTCTAGATGAGGTAACCAATCACGTGACTTTATTTATTTTTCGAATCACGTGTAATGGAGATGTTTACAATAAAAAAACTTATTCTTACAGGCAACATGGACACGCGATTTATCCAAGTTCGAACGTGTTGGAAAAACATGTTTTTTTTTTTATGAATTTAATTTCAGTGCGAACACAATAGAGACAACATTTTGAAAAAGTCTACGCTGCTTGGTGCACTAAACAATGAAAATTTTAGAAAAAATGTTCTCAATTATATGGATGGAATTTATTTCTGATAAAATTTGATATGAAGACTAAAATGTGATGGTATAAAAGTGTATCCAATTTCAAGTCACATCTTGTGAAAATACATCAATAATATCCTTATCGAATCGCATCTGGTCAAACTTAAATTAGAAAAATTTTCATTGACCTTTTCAATTATTATATTTTTCATTTAACTTTTTAATGAAACTTGGTGAAAGTAAAAATCAAGACCCAAAACTAAGAACCCAAAATTTTTAACCTTCAAGAAAACCTTACCAGTAAGTAGCTAAGTACACGCACAAATGATGCAAAAACAAACTTATCCCCTCTACGTTCAGTATAAGTCATTAAAGGGATGTGTGAGCGCAGTTCTTTTGATATCTTCGCAAAGTATTTGAATAACATTAGAACTCGATCATTCTCCAAAAATTATTTATTCTCTTTTAACATTAGTTCAAATTTAACAAATACATATCTTAGAATGAATATTTTATGCAACTACTTAATACTGATTTAATTTGGGAATTACGAGTAAATACTTATAATGCGCAGTAAAATATGACTAGTTCATTCACAATGAAGAAAATTACAAAAAAGAGAAGTGTATTAGTAAATTACCATAATTAAAAAAACAAAAAAGAAGAAAAACAGTAGAGGTATTTTCGACACACTTTAATACAGAAACAGGAAAAAATGTAGTGCTTTTGCGTGATATGTAAACACTGCCTATTGAGGAAAAGTTTGTTTAAATTAAAACTAGACCATAATCAACATTAGAAAAAAATACATGTACTAATAATAACATATTAATTCGTTGAGCATTAGTACAGAACGGGATAACAATTACAAAAAAAAAGTTAACAAAAATGGCGGAAAATGTTAATACTGTCAATAATAACTAATAGAAAAACTCACAAAATATTAAAATGACACGAATTAAAAATATACACAATGGCGTTCCCAGACATGAATTATACGAAGCGTACCAACATCAAACTGGTTTCTGATCGAATTTTTGTTGAACAATTGAAACTAGTACATCGGAATATTGTTGAATCATAGAAACCATATTGTCACTAGGTAAATTTATGTTATCAGCGTTAGCGTTAGGTTTATTTGCATTATCACCGAGCTCGTTGTGCTGCGTCTCTATAGATTCGAATTTACTACGAAGATTATTCTGCACTTGGCCAATGGTATTACGTAGACTTAACAATAGCATTTTCTTTTCCGCGTCGTTGATATTCTCGACGGCTATACGATCGTGAATACGAATTATATTATCGGCGGTTTTCTTAAATTGCTCTACAACTGCATTAAGTAAATCCCTTGATACTGAAATAAAATTATTGCAAATTAATAAAATGATGAAATATCTAGTTTAGACAATAAGTACGCATTTATATTCGAAACTATTACTTACGAGGAGTATTGGTTACATCTGGAAGATTGTTACTGAATAGTTGAGCTTCTGATTTAGCTTCGTTCATTTGATGGCTTCGTTTTTTATTCGATAAGTAACTCAAAGCTGATAGATCTCTTTCACTACAACTCCTCTCTAAAAATTTACTGCTAGAGCGTTTATTAAGACTGAAAAAAAAAATTCGTAAAAATCAGAGAAATATTGTAACTTATATTTCTACTCATAAAAGCATGACATTTTGAATTTACGTACGACTGTTTATCGGAAAATGTTGCAGAAATCCGCGGCCTATCTGATTTATTATCTTCTGAACTAGAATCTTCGATATTACTGGGATCATTCAGTGCCACTGTGAAAATCAAAATATAAATTAACAAACAGCCTTTTGTAAAATTTAACTTCAAATAAATATTCATTACTATAAGATAAAGATCCGCTAGGTCTCCTTCGAGATGAATTTGAATTAATTTTCGAAGACGAAGCAGAAGATTTCATTTTATTTTGCGACGAAATTGTCGGTCGCATGATTCGTTGAGCGGTCAAATTATTTTCTGTTCGTGAAGATCTACGAAAATGAGCTGGTGGAGGCTAAATAAAATAAAAATCGTAAGAATTCTATTCAAAATTCAAGAGAAAAACATTCATGTTGCAATTACCATTAACGCTATTTCCGAAGAACTTCTAGATATCGGAGAGCTGAATGGTGTCGATGAATGTAAACCCGAATCTTGATTTCTGTATGGTGAGTATTTATCTGCAAATTTGATACAAAAATTAAACATCGACAAGTCAAAATTACTATTTACAACCATTTGACACTCACCTCCATGTTTCTTTTGACTATTCGATGGTACTAACATGCTGGAAGGTGATAAATCACTAAGTGAACAGCTTCTTCTCATACCAACCTCACCGTTATCCGTAGCTAAAAAAATACAACAAACGATTAGGAATTTGTAATTATTCCTCGCACTTTAAGTAAGAAGCATTTATATTAGCTACGAAAATTATAAGATTCAGCGGTGTAAGCTAGCCTTAAAATTTCAAGCTGTGATTTACAAAGTCAGCTGAAATTTACGAAATTAACATATGTTTCTTTTATTAGAAATTTAATACGTTACTTTTTGAAATGCTCATAAACGGATTAGCTGGAGTGATGAGGTACGATAGACCCCTACGCCCTCCTTAACAGCCCCCTGGTCCATCTCTAGACCATTTGACGATTTTTATAGAATTTTACGCGTAAATTAAATAAATTATGCAATATAAATCATTGATTCCATATCATTAAATAATAAATTTCGTTAAATGAAATACTATATAATCATTCTTCTAGATGGAGTCAGCACCCCAGCCATTTTTATGTCAGTATGTGGCCAGAATGTTCTAATGTTCGCTCATTTAATAAAAAATATATATGTGATAAGTGCTGAGAAAAGCGATCTTAAGGTAAACAAGTAAATTCTGCAGGAGGATCAAAAATAGGTAGAAAAATAAAAAAATTCGTTTTCGAGATTTCAATGATAAATGATAATATACATATTGAAGAACATTTTACCGCACACTGGCCATCTGTGACAGCGTTTTAACAGACGTACGGGCAACACGAAGGAAACGTCTCAAAACCAACTTTTTCACAATATTAATTTAAATCCCTATAACTCCGTCAATTTTGAAAATAGAGGGCAGCGATTAATTTCATTGCATTCAACATTAAATTTTCTGTAAAAATTTATGAAAAAACAAATTTGAAAATTTTCACCTTAAGATCCCTTTTCTCAGCACTCATCACAATAATAAAATAATAATAAACATAAATATGATATTTAAGCCCAATTCTTACAACACACTTCCTCTACTATAATCTTAATACCAACATTTTCGTTAATTATTCGATTTCTATATCTTCTACTCAGTACGCATACGATTATCGCAACTAATCGCATGCAAAGCATAAATATCGCTCAAATAAAATAACCAAGCGTCAACTAAAACACAAGATCATGGACGAAAGCTTCCATTTGTTCAATATCGCTGATGGTTAATAACTAAAGCGCCAATGTCGACGGACATGCACGTTTTGCACTACAACACGAATGCAATTCGCAATTACAGGATATGAAAAAACCATAATTCTATCAACTCTTCAAGATTCCTATTCTTCGGTATTAACTCGGAATAGGAAACGATTAAGGTTTTTCATTCCCCGTCATTACTGCAAACGAAAAATTCGCAGCAAACGTGCAAACAATTTTTAAATTCGTTACCTGCATTGTGATCTTTATTAGGTGAAGGAAAACAATCCGATAGTTGGCTCAGAGATACGAACGAAACAGGTAACGAATATCTTTTAAATTTCGCATCAGTTAAATAATTTTGAAAGGTTTCGCAAACGCTGTCTTTGGTATCGTAATTTTCCGATACATTTGCATTCATCAAATTCGTATCGTATTTGGTAATGGTGATCGCTCGCTTTAGCATTTCATTTTTGGAATTTTTTTCGAGAACTTTAAAGCTAGGCGTTTCTATGGAATCTGCTTCGTTGAAATTATTCAATTTAGCGGTATTACAAGACTTAGCTGCGATTGGATTTTTCAGAAGATTTTTACCCAGATTTGATTTACTCTTTGTGAACGTTCCGGTGCTAAATTTTTCGGATACTTTGTCTTTATCTTCGATATTTTCTAAAATGTTTATTTTGGTTTTTCGAACTTGGTATTTTTGATTTTTAATCGGTTTGTTTTTAAGTTTATCGATATTTTCGTCTTTGGGGCTAGCGATAGTTTTCTTTCTGTACGTTTTACTGCCGGAAGAAACAGTTGGAATTTTATTCTGCGGTTTCGGAGGCTTATGGGTGACCAACGGATGATCGAGGGCTTTCAACTCGCATCCGGTTTTAGGTTCGAATTTTTTCCTTGAGGTGAGTTTTTTCATGATAATTTGTTTAACATCGTCGGGCGTTCGAGCTGTGGTATTATTATCAACGGGGATGAAAAACGATTCGGGCTTTTTCGATTCGTATTTGGCGTCGAGTTTATCTAAAATATCGCAACTGCGATTCTGATTCATTTCCTTTTGCGTAACAAAATACCTAGTCAATTCTCCCCCGGCGTTCGGCTGCTGACACGTGTCTTGTAGACTTCTAGTTCTTAGGACAGGTTTTTTGGTAACCTGAGACCAAGTAGTTTCTTCCGTTAAATTCATATCGTCCGATACGGAATTAAGATTCGAATCGCTAGCGTCCGTTAGAATACTCTCGGTGCTTCTGAATACTTCTTTATTAGAGAATAAAAACTGATACTCGCTTTCATCGGTTAAAATACTCTCCGAGCTATTAAACGCTTTACGTTTCCTCAAAAAGAAACTAGCGCTGCTATGACGATCGCTATTGTCTTGCAGCGAATCGGCGTCGTCGTTTAATATATTCTCTTCGCTGTGCGACCGATTGATGTCGCTCAACGATGAATTCCAATAACCTCGCATTACCTCTTGATCTCCGTTTTTATGTTTCGAATCCTTCCACGACAGATGGTACTCGCTGATACATCTTCTGCGTCGCATTTTAGGAGATGCGTATTCTTCTTTTTCTTCGTCCAACGAATCCGAACTATAATCGCGATCGTCGTTGACGCGGGTCGCCATCGAATCGTTGACGACGGAAGAACTGTCGACGGTTGGGTTCTCGTTGAAGTCGATATAGAAACTACACGAATAACGTTTTTTATTTTTATCCGATTTACAACCAATGGAAGAAAATTCTTCTTCGCATACCGGCGAATGTGGTAACGACAGATTAACGTTTTTATTCAACTGGTTATGTTTTACGTTAGAATACGAACCGATATTTAAGACGGTAGGCCTTTGAAGGTTATTTAAATTATTAAATTTTCGACTACTGTTTAAATTATTTACAACGTTAGTATTGAAAGACTGAAACGGCAGGCAATTCTGTTCGTTTGTTGGATCGCAATAATAGTTTATATTATTCACGCACACCGGTTTAGAGTTATTTTTATAATACGCAGCTCTGGTACCTTGGAAGTCGTTGTTATTTTTATGAACGGACATAGGCACGAAGTAGGTTTCGTTGCGACGTAAGTCCAGCGTACTTTGACTAGATTTCAACGACGAATGGCCAGCCTATGGGGAATAAATGACGAAATAATTTTATTTGTTTATTTAACAAACGAAAGCTGCACGTGATGTATACTAGATTACTCACGCATTCCAATTTTCCTCGAATATCCTCCAGTCGAGACTGCAATTCTTGCCTTTTCCTATTCACTTCGATATCATTTTTGCTTTGAATGGTAGCTTGAATTATCTTCTGATTTCTGTAATCCGAGTTGAAACTATGGTGCTGAGACGAAATGGTTAATTTTTTATCTGTAAAAATAAACACGATATTGAAACACGAAAATACGAAACAGCGGAATTTCGTAATTACTGCGAGGTTATTGATTTGTTTTTATTATTGCAAAAAAAAAAAGTAATAAATAAAAGCCTAAGCAGTCATGCAGTATTACAGGGGGTGGAATTTTTAATAAATCTTAATGCGGCAGTAGCCAGGACGTATCAATGGAAGGAGTATGGAAATTACGTTGAAATATACATTTTGCTAATCTACAGTCAGTAGTGGGGGGGAGGGGGCAGCATAATTCTTTTAAATACCAATTCTTTAAATAAACAAGAAATTTACAAATGTACTTTAGTACGAAATTTGTGAAAGCACAATATTTTTTCTGAAGTGGTTCGTACACATAGCAATAAGTCGTGAAAAATTTAATTTAAAAAAAAATTAAAATTTCAGTTTAAATAAATTTGCACTAACATTATTATAATAGATACAAGAAATTACACGATATAACATCATTTGAATGTTTGAGAAGCTAAGCTCAAGGAAGAGATTTTGGCCCCCAACCTTCTCCCCTTGCGTACAACCCGAATGTTAATTTAACCTAGTAGATGATGGTGATCTTTTTACATCCACATTCAACACCTTTGAAACACATCTGGCCAGTGCTGAATGGAGGATTTTCGGAGTTAAGTTCAAAAATAGTATGAAACTCTTAGGAGAACCCAAAAATTGTTCTTTCGTTCAAAATTGGATTCATTTAGATGGCTTGACATAAAAGTATGTGAATAAAAAATATAAAAAAAATTCAACTTAGAATTAAAATGTTAGTTTTTTCGCTTTCTTCTTCGAAAAATCTTTTATTATTTTATACATCAAAATTTATATTATGTCATCTCCGTTTCCAAGTTTTAGTAAAAACCCTACAAAGGTTCGCAACCTTTCTTCGGCCATTCTAGTTTTCGATCTGTTTCAAAAAGGATGCATCGCCAATACAATATTTTATCGTTATACTCAAAATTATATTCAATAAAATTTAGGTATGAATGATTTTTATTAGAAAAAAATTGTTATTTCACATTGGACTTACTTCACTTTACTTTACTCCCTTAACGTGACATAAACTGCAACACAGGCCAGAGGCACGGATGCAGAATGTAAATTATGGCGAAAGAATAATTATTTTTTTATTATTGTTTAGGCATACTTGGATAAAAAGTTGCATTTTGTGGGATTGAAGGTGTACCTGAATTACAAAAAAAAAAAAAATGAGCACTTTACATTCAGAGATTAACATAAGACCTATATGGGAAAAAATTTGATTTTTTTCTAGTTCTTTGAACAATGAGACTGCTGAAAATTTAGATATTTTACTTCATAAAATTTCATTATTTGGTCAATGAACAATTGAATACATTCCAGAACATAAAAATGCATAATAAATATTTGAATTTCGATCTTCATTAGTAGTTTTTGAACACATACTGGAATGGCACGTTATTATACATAAATTTTTTTTTTCAGTTTTTCGGACAATAATCGGCTGAATATGTAAATGAACAATATTCAGCCCAGTATTGTCCGAAAAATTGAAAAAAATAATTTTCATATGTAATAACGTACCACTATATGTGTTCAAAAACTACTACTGAAGATCGTTTCGAAGCTTGTAGAATACTTTTTGGAATAATTTTAGATGTTTCAAGTACTTTTACAACTGTCTCGATTCAGATAATAAAAATGAGAGTTTTGATTTTGAAAAAAAATTAAAAAAATACAGTTGCTTTGAATTCTTCATTTTTTATTTATTTTTTTTTTTTCGTTACACATCTCATGGTTCAGTACTGTGATACATAATTTTAATTTGTAGCTAACTTTCAAAGGGGGAGGGGGATTTAATCACAAAACCTCCACATAAATATTTTACAGCCCACTATGCAAATCAAGTAGACTGTAACTGTACAGCCCACCCACAAAGGGCGCTGTTCCGTATGTCTGCTTCTGTATCAATTATTTAATAACAGACTGTAATTTCAATATTTTTTTAAATAAAAGGTTAAATCTTTCTGTCAAAGACTCAAGTAAATAATTTCTCAATCGTTCCCAAAAAAAATAGTATAATTCGTACACAAACCTTGATACTCGGAATTATGTTTCATTTCCATTTCAATTCCACTCAGAGATTCGTAAGTTCCTTTTAGATATTTTTCGCGTTGTATAAATGCATCAACACTATAAACCATAATACTGAGAGGTTAATACCAATTAGCATTTAATTTGAAATCGTTTAAATGAGACTTTTATACCTGCTCAAAGTTAACGAATTCGCTTTTTCGGAATTGTCGGCACTAGGTGTGGACCCTCCTTCGTCGTCATCATCGTCGCTTTCTTGACTTCCGGATACAGAGTAAGCTGCGATATCTAAAGTGGGATTCTTCTTAGCCAAAGCGTTTCGTTTCATTTTACGTTGCGATTTCCTCAACTCATCGGCATCGATGGCGTTAACCTTAAACTCACTAAGAACCAATAATAAGAGAAGAGTTAATTAAAATATGTTTTATTTGCATCAGAAATTACATGAAAAATTGTGATTCCCGAAGCTATCGTATTCAACCATATTCTAATATCGTTCACCAACAAGGAATATTGAGTTCTCCATCGATATTGATTCGGCGATACCTTTCGGTGAGCACGGCATTGTGAGGAGCAAACTTATTAACGTCTATTCTTAATTGTTCGTCTTTATCGAGACACGGATTCCAGTAGCGTTCCACTCGGTCGCGATAAATTTTCTTATTATCTTTCATCTTGGTATGTTCTTCTTCGCATGGTTTTAAGCAATCGTATCTTCTATAATATCCGCGACACGGCTGTAAGATGTATTCTTCGATGTTACACGGCGGAGGTTGCGCGACGTTTCTTTTCACCAACATCTCGCTGCACAGCAATTTCCTGCCTAATTCTCCAATGGTGGCTTGGTACGTTGATAACGGTGTTTTGCACCATCTGTCGTGACTGCTTTTCAAATTATACTTCTTCGGTACAATACCCGAGCCGCAATCGTCGCGAACGTATTTGCAATGTTGCCAATTAGGTGGTATCCTGCATGTACGTCTTATTTTTGGTAAATCGAAGAAGCATCTTGGTTTCATGAAAGGTCGACTTTCTGGCTCCGGGGCTACAGACGAACAATCCCAACTAGTTTCGGTTTGTGATTTACGATTTCTCGTGCTTTTCGAGTGGCCGCTGACTTTCGAACATGATTTTCGACGTCTTTCTTTGCTCTGGCTCGCAGATCGGTTGACACCAGTGAGCGAGCTCGATTTCGCGAATGATTTGGAAGAGCGTTTTTTTGGGCTGCCGGGTTCGGTTCGTCCATCAGCTTTGCTCTGACTCGCCTTCTTAATATCGACGGGATTTACCATGGTTTGATCAGATTAAGGAGTGATCAAATTCGTGTAGTTTTGTTCCAGGTTGTTATTAGAATGTTGGTTGAAGATGAACTGACCGGTTGAATGATTCGTTCGAACCATATCGATTTTTTAAAACGATTTTGCTACGCAAATTCTATTTCTAAGCAATTTTATATAATGATTAATTACCTTAAGGCATCGTCTACTGTTTCGTAGTACATGACTTTGTTATTTGGCTCGTTTTCGGCCGATTCCACCTCCGAATAGTCTTCTATGTCGCCGTCGTGTTCGGTGCTTTCCAAATCCTGTAATTTTTGAGAACGTTAAGAAATGCATATTAAATTTGCCAAATAATTTAAATATTCATAATGAATATACTTTCAATATAAATGAATCAATTCTTTTCTTTTACTCACTTGAAAAAATTAAAATATTTATAGCATTACAAATTCATGGTGATATCATATTTTTTTATAGTTTATAATCACATTAAACAATATTGCATTAAATTAGAAAATAAAAATAAATGAAAATATAAATTATTCAATCAGTTCAATAATTTGAAAAATATATAGATTTATTTAATAATATAAGTGCATAAAAAATAAATTTTGAAGAATAATTTTTTTTATATTATTATTATCATTATTATGGTACAAGGATATAAGTACAGATTTCAAGAGGAGGTTAAAAGAAATTAAACAAAAAGTATAAACATGATATGAATTTTTGAGAAAAAAAAAATCAAATTAATTTTAATAATTAGTAGATAGTATTTAATTAAGTTTTCATTAGTCACTTTACTGACAAACATTATATCGCGACGCTATAAAATCTAAAAAAAAAATTTAGCTGAGTATTCAATTAAGAACAATGGCGGAGTCCTCATATTTTTACCTTTCAGGCGGTTTGTGGAAGTAGAGAGAGTGGAGTCTTCATATTTTTGCCTTTCAGGCGGTTTGTGGGAGGAGGGAAAGAGTCTTCATATTTTTTCCTTTAGGCGGTTTGTAATCATAAAATTTTGGCAACTATCTAACTTCTTAGTATATGTATAGTATACATTTTTCTTCTGCGCATCGCAGTCTGATATGGAAGAAAACTGCTAAAAATTTGGAAAGAGACTTTCGTAGAAATCCGCAAAAACTACTTTTTTGGTTTCTTTGATTCAACTCAAAATGGCGGTTCACTCGAATTTTGAGTAAGGGTGGAGAGAAGTCAAATAGATTAACATTTTCGTTTTCAGTCTAATATGAAGGAGTAAGACAAGGACACCAACAAAACCAAATTTCAGCCTTCCGAGTGCATTTGGAGAAGATGAAGCAAAAAACGACTTTTCTAGAAAATCTGAGTCATGAGGTTTCTTGAATACTTATTATCTCGTCACCAAATCGACTTGAAAAAGTTAAACTTCACACGCGGAGTTACTTGGGAGACCAGAATATGAGCACCACTTGCATTTGAATCAAAATGGATTCAAGATGACGGATTGTCAAAATCTGAGGATAATCTTAGGAGCTTCAAATATCTGAAATTTGATAAGTATGAGTTTATATGATCAGAAGGGTAACAGATGAGTGAATGGGTCGAATGAAGTTCACAAAAATTTCAGGTGGGGTAAAAAAATCAATTACAGGAAGGTGTGTGTATATGATAGAGCGGGGGAAATAAATGAATACTCCAAAATTTGCTTTAATATCTTAACGCCTATTTTACCTAGTAATATCAAAATATGTACAGAATAGATATAAGGTGCAAAATTCGAGCGGGTACAGACTTCAGACGCGTAGTCTTTTCGCTTTTGGCTGCATGGGCCAGCTCAAGGCCAGATGATTTTCCAGTAGGGCCAAGCTCATCCTCTCCCCTCTCGCTTGTTACGCCGCTGTATATGAATATTGCAGGCCAAACATACTACATAAATTTAAACTTCTAAATTTGCATAAAAGTTGATCAACAATCGATCGAAAATGGCGTTTGGTGAAAATTCGAGGTAGTCTTGAGACACCTTGTACAGGTAAAATTTGAAAAATATTGGTTTTTCGTGATTCTCGCGGATAAAAAGTAGCAAACATTTCAAATTAAACCTTTGGGAGACATAAGTTAGTGATCTTAGACTCGATAATAGATGTAGCCTGTAGGCTTGAAAACTTAACTTGATAATGTTACTTGAAATGTAAACAAGTACTAATTAGAAATTCACCTCTAATAATGCAGCGGGGTGACTTATTTTTCTTTTTACAGTAAATAAATATTACTTAATTTTAGGAATATGATTACTTTTTTTTGGTCGTAACCATCAAGTACAATTCAAATTAGACAGTAAGACGTCGAACATTTAGGCAAATTTACAAAACGATGAGCTATAGATGAGCAAAGCAATTTTTAATCACGTAAAAAATTTGTATTCAAAATGAGAATAATTTAAAAAATTCACCTCATTTTTGAAACTTCCTAGTGAGCTATCATCGGTATGTTGCCTCATACGATGCATATCTTGAATATCGCTAATATTTGAAGAATTAGATCTTCGATACATCTAGAATATAACAATAAAATAAATTATAATGAAAATCGCTAGAATTGCCTTTCATATAGCTGAATAGCTGAGTGTTAATGTTAGAAAGCACCCTACCCCTTTATCGGTATTATCTAAATCCATTCTATCGGTGCTATCATCAACGGTGATAAATTTCGGTGGAGATCTTATCATCTGGCAACAAAAATTACGCGTGAAGGTTATTGAAAAGCTATTAATTTCGATTGTAGTTTTTATTAGTTCATTAAAAGCGTAAACTAACGATGCATTGAATTTAAACGTACCTTCTGAGGAACGATTAATTTTTCGTGTCTATCTTCCGGTCGAGACGTTTCGGTACCGCTATCGACAGAGCTATCTTCCTTGGAGCCATCTGATTCGCGTCCTAAAAATACACCGATTAAGGATTTTCTCGCTCTTTGAGTGAATTATTGAATTACTTAAGAGGATTTACCAGAAGGTGAATGAAGAATGTTATCTGGAACAAAGGGCGTTATACGCTGTGCCCAACGGCCCTTAGGCATCATCTTTCTCGTATTAGTTTCGGTAATTAAGGATGACTCATCATTAACCGATTTAGTCACCCATAATGGTAACTGGCCGTCGTTGAATCTAATATCGTTATGTATATCTCGACCGATATCTTGTTTCAAATGCGACGAAATAATTATCTCGTTCATTTGGTCTTCCGAATTATCATACATGGACTTGGAATTGGAAAATCTGGCACGCTGTTGGGATATCCTGGTCTGCATAGTGACCACCATATCACGCGGTAATCGCCAAACGAATATACACCCGTCTCCGGATGCGGAAACAAGGCGTTCGCAGTCGTTACTAAATCTCAAACCAGTAACCAACTCAGAATGGCCGCACATCGAGGCGATACATTCGCCGGAATAATAATCGAAAATGCAGAGCGTTTTGTCGGTGCAACTGGTCGCCAAATATCTACCACTGCTGTCGAGAGCAACCTAAAAAAAATTAATTGGTAATTTAGAATTTTTTTCAGGCGGTATAACGATTACAATGAGAATTGAAAAATATTACTTTTATCACCGATCCGTCTTCGCCATTGGATCCTTTGAAATTTTTACACTGTTTACCGTTATTTACATTATAAACTCGAATATATCTATCTTGACAAGCGGTCAGAATATATTTTTGGGAACAATCAACCGCCATGTCATATAAAGTGCTTTTGCCGGCTAGTAATCTATCCCTGATGAAATGACCATTTTTTCCCTATGGCAGAACAGGTTTCGTAAATTTCGTTGATTCGAATACAACAGAAATATATTATAGATAGGCTTACGCTTTGATATCTCCTAAAAATAATCGATTTATCCGCACTACATGAAACTAATTGCAACTGCCCATTTACTTCAATAAATTTAATGGCCGTTATGGAGGAAGAATGATCATCCAACGTCTCTACGAATTTATAATACTGCAAAAAATCGACGTAAAATCGATATTAAATCACGCGTGATTCACGTAATAATATTCGATATTATTCGCCTCACGTCACTTACTTCACTAGCATCGAAAACGTGTATTAATCTATCTCTAGAAGCGGATAATAATAGACGTTTATTGGAATTTGGTATAACTGGGGTATATTCTAAGCATAAAACTTCCGCATCGTGAGCTTCTATTTTACACACTTCTTCGACATTCTTTAAATTATACACTCTAAAAAAATTACATTAAAATAAATTCTCCATATTTATTCGTCAATTTTGTTCTTCGACGCAAAAAATACCTTATGTTTCCCGAACGATCTCCAGTGGCCAATTGTTGACCGTCTGGACTAATGCCCATAGACCTGACGCCATTACGATCGTCGTACGATAAATTTTCGGTTTTATCTGTCAAACCTATGTCGGTATTCTTGATGTATTGTAGCTCCGGATCTATGTAAATAATTTTCATAAGCTCCTGAACAAACACAGAAACGAGAAAAACATTAATGATTATTTACAATAGGCTCGTCGCACTGACACGTACTGTTTCGCTTGCTAGTGTTAATTTTTTAAAACCATAAAACAAGTCAAGGATATGAATGACAGAATGAGAGCTGATCGTAATACAAAGAAGGTTTTCTTTGAAACGTAAATTCAAATTTTAGCCTACTTTCAAGGACACGATAATCTGCGTATATTGTTATTTAGGAAGAAAAAATTATTTTGCTTTGATCTAAGTTTGAAAAAAAAACGTAGATATATATTTAAAAATAAAATACGAACTGGAAAAAACAAATCAAGGCTCACATTTTCAAACCACTGAGAACAGAATCACCAAGAAGCGAGCGAATGGTGCAAGGGAAAAAAGATTTTTGGGCCTTATATAAGTGAGTTGGTTTTTAAACAAAAATTAACAGAAATGCATACAAAATCAAAGAAGAACAAAATTATAAGTTTATTTTGAAATTTATTCCATTTTAGGAAATTCATTTATCTATTTCTGAACAAATATATTCATATTTTATTTTCTTTATTTTTTTGAAAGTTATCTTTTTATTAATGGATAGTTCTTAATTTTTGACAATCTTGTTTTAATTTTTGCAATCTATTATTTTAATTTTTAATTCGTTTTTAATTTTTTTTTTTACATTTACGTCCTTTGTACTGCCACTTAGGCCAGAGGCACGGGAGAGGAGGGTGAATTAATTTTAGAAAATAGGTTGATTGCTGTAAGGAAGGACAAGAGCTTTTGGAAGTGAAAAGAGAGAATTTTGTTAAGAGAAGAGGAGTGAATGAATATGGTGCACTCACGTGGGAAGTCTGTGCACTGAAGGACGATGTGTAAGATAATTAAGGGAACTAGCATGAACCATAGAGTGGAGGAGGTTGCCGAGAGAGGAGGTGACTATGAATGAGGGCCAAGTGACCGATACGAAGTTTGACAAGGATCACCTATTTTCTGCGAGTGAGAGAAGCAGATGGGAGCCAAGGAGTGGCGGAGGTTTGAGTGGATCAAATTTTGTTTTGAACCTTTTCAAAAATATTTTTTTAGTTTAAAAAAATTTGAATTTTGAGAAATTCGTAAAGGGTTTTTTTTTAAATTTAAAATTCTCACCCTTATTTTTGTATATTTAAGGAAAAATTTCGAATAATAATCTTTTTCAGTTTCTTCTAAGAAATATGAGTTCAGAGTAACTTGCCTTTATTGCCTTTCCCCATCAGCGGAACTTGATTGAAAATATTTTTTATTTCAAGATATCTTATATTTTTGGACTTTATGCATTCTTGAAGATTTTTTTTTTTAGAAAATTCAAGAAGAAATTAAAAATTATTGCTCTTTTAGCCACTTTCACAAAGTTTGAGTTTGGAGCAACCTACTCATTTTTCCCTCTCCCCCCCCCCCATCAGCTAATTTGACTAAGGAATTTTTAATGTCAGAATTTTAGTTCAGTAAATCCAGACTTCCTTACAAGAAATATTCCAATAAAGATTTTTTCTTCAAAAATATGTAAATACTATCTCCAACAAATGTTTCACTTTATTTCCTCAAGGGTTGATCGTAGGGTAAAAATAGCTCAGTGAAATTTTATTTTACACTAAATTTCCTACAACTTATCCATGAAAAATTTTTCGCTACAACTAACAGATTTGGGGTTCGGAGTTTGGAGTGTTTCAAATTCCTGTTTTACGGGCTCTATTACAATCGATTCAATTGTGCTATATGACATTATATTTATGTACTCGTAAATCAAAAATGCATAAATACGAAGACTTGGGACTAACAGAGGATTTCTAACTCCCTGTCGGTTATTTTCACCAACTAGGAATGGAAACTTACTGTATTTTGTTAGTGGATAGCCTGTACGCATTTATGAAAAATATCTTCGTTGAGAATTTTCCCCATGAATAATCCTCATAAATGGTATAGTTTTACACGACTACCTTTTTATTCTTGTTTTCTTTTCATTTTGGATCTTTTGAATATTCAAACAAAAATATAAAATGTTTAGCTTTTTAGTACCTTAAGTTTGACACCAAGGGAACTTGCTCAGCTGTTTGTTTTCAAACCAATTTTTTTATAAATTCGAAAAAATTTTCATTTTTGAAGTATTACTTTTTATTCTTGAAGTTCTTTTTTTTTTAAATATTTTTCACGCTTAAACAAAAATTCAGATTCTTGGCTTCTTTTGTCTCTTCATAAAGTCTAACATTCGTACAACCTGCTCCATTTGCTTCTTCCTCCGAGATGCTTTACCTTGGAGTTTTATTTAAAGTTTTGAAAAATTTGTACTTCAAATTTTTTTTTAAACATTAGATATTTTTCAGATTGAAGTATGTAGTTCCTCTTTATCAATTTTAGAATTTTTGAACAAAAATTTGGAATTCTTGGCCTTTTTGGTCTTTTTACCACAGAATCTAAACACTCCATACCCGCAAACGTGCCTCTGGCCTTGGCGGCAGCACACGGCACAAAAAACAAAAAAAAAAAAAAAAAGTCTGATACAAAGGTAACTTGCCCCTTGCCCGCTTTGCTACTATAGATCATCACGGCCTAGAATGGAAAAATTTTCATTTCGAAATTTTCATTTATTTATTTTCGTTTCGTTTTTTTTTTTTTTTTTTTAATAAATTTCTGATCACAAATTCACAATCTTTAGCTTTCTTGCATCTTTAAAAAATGGTGCTTTTTGATCCTGCCTCTCGACTACGTTGAATTTTTATTATCATTTCTTCACTGTATTAAAAACTCCAACTTACGTTACTATAAATATTTGATTGATAGGCGCATTCAGGGTTAATATTATTTTTATGTTTATCTAAATTCCACACTCGTATAGTATCATCGCTGGAGCACGTGATAAACGAACCCGGCGGCATGACGTTATTTTCAATATTCGGGTACGTCTCTACACCCCATATACAGGCGCAATGATACAAAAAAGAATTAGATTTTCCAACCTAAAACACACACAAAAAAAACTCAATTAAAATCTAAACCATTATTAAATTCTTCGAAGTTTATAAAGACGAGACGACGCCACCGAGGGGCCTTTCAAATCGAAGGAAAACTTTTCCATTTATTTGAAAGGCTCGTTATAATAACTCGTCGTAATTCTAGCATTACTATCGTAGCGAGCGAACAAGCGGACTAACTTTTTTGATGTCATGAATATCCCATATGTATAAACTATGATCATTATACACGCAAGCCAATTTCTTGTGCGTTTCGTCGTACACTACCGCTATCGTATCAGGATACCTGGCATCTTTTGGATGATTAGCTGTATGACTGTAAAGTGAAAATACACGATGGTAATTTAATTTGATAAATTCACTACAAATTTAAGCGCAGATACTTACGTTATACTTAATGCTTTGGCAATATCGACTCCTAAATAATGAGTTCTCGGTAAAGTGGCAACAAACGCTAAGGTAGAAATACTAAAACAACGAATAATAGATTCGGCGCAACCGATAAACAGGTATTCTTGGCCGGCGGAAATACAAAATGCACAACTGGTCTGTAAATAAGATGGATGAGAAATTAATCAATTAAAAAAAAAAAATTAAAAAAAAAACTTTTTTTTTTCCAAATTTATTTATACGTGAAATTTCAGATATTCTTTGTTACTTATCAACGTACTTTAACATTCACCCATCTATCAAGTAGCCTTCTGCCGTTGAATTCGCACAGTATGCCGCTTCGGGTTATCACATATGTCATATCTTGAAAACTACCTTTACCGCAGACCACATCGACGAAATCATTATTCTGTTGTTCGCCTAATATGGCAGCTCTTCCTATCAGTCCAGGTTGATCTTTGTTCTACGAATGAGTTAATTATTCGATCATCGAAATGTCAGAAGTACGTAGGTCGTAGGTATAATTTTTCAATACTCACCAAAGACTGTTTGGAATGCTGAATATACCAAAACTTGACGTGTCGATTACCAACAGTAACAAAGTAGTCTCCGGTTTGGCAAAAAGCAACCGCTTTTATTTTAGTAGATACTTTGTTGGCACCGATTTTAATACGAGACCTCCAGTCCCAAACATTAATTATCATATCATGTTGAGAGCCAACGGACACTAGGTATTTTTGATTTGGTGAAAATGCCTGAAAATTAAACGCTTATTAATAACGTAGATAATTTCCTTCGACAAATTCTCCATCATCGCGGTTAGCGAAGGTACAGAGGATTTTTTCGCTTCAGCGAAACCCACGACCACATTCAATGATGCGCGACTTGCCAAGTACACGTAGAAATCGTCGGATTGCGGTAATTTCCTCAATTAAGAAATTTCCACGTACGCCCTTCGTACGCTGCACTCGTCATTTTCAGTCACGGAAACGTGACGATAGACGAAGATTATGTACGTGTATGGATTATTTTTCAAATATTCGTCGCGTTCGCTTATAATTCGCTAATTCGAACGAATCATTAACCTGTAACGCTCCGGTTTTTTCCGCTCGATAAATTTTCGTATATGTTTCGAAACGGTTAATAAAATCTAATTAATTATACAAACCTTCCGGTATCATTGTGAAAACGTATAACTTAATATTAAAATTATATACGCCCGATGGGTCGAGCCGACGAGGAGAAAAAAATTACTGCATACGTTACACACCTTTATTCTTATTGTTTACGATGACCTTGTTTATTTAAATATTAAAATGTATCATTTTATATAACGTTCTACGCTTCGTATACGCATAAATGGTAAATTAATATCGGCTATTTTTTAATCTTCGTACCAACGGTAGTATCACTTTTGCATTATATTCGGTTTCTCACTTGCTATTGTTATAATACAATGTTGCAAAAATTCTACACCTAAATCCGATTAACACGAATGAAATTCAATTGAACGATACCGAGTAGAAATTTTTCAATCAAGAATACAAACCCAATGTACAAGTATATATCAACCTAAGCGACTTTGTTGGCGAATAATTTGCACAACGACCTTGAAAAGTTTAAGGCGGAAAGACGCGGTCATGTATGCATACGAAGTATACAAACAACTTTAACAGCAATTTGTTAACACTATCAGTTGACTGCAGTCATCAACGAGGGAGAGCCACCTACGCGTGGAATTTTAATGATGGTTGAACATCGATTCGAAATTTCTAGAATTAATTTTTCGACGAATTTTCATCCGAAAAAAAAAATACCGAAAACTTTCTTTTATGGAGATGAAAAATAATTACCTATTTATAAATATAATGGAGCTTATAAAACGAAATTCGATACTTTTATCGATACCAGATGAGGAAGCAGGGCTAAGGGGAGGGAAAGGCAAGAGGCAGAATGCCTTCGGTCCCGGTTTCTGAGAGTTTTAGAATTCTAAATTTTATATTTAAAAAATCTGGAATTTTTTTCATTAAATTTTTTTGAAAATTTTATTGGATTTAAGACAAATTTTTTTTTTTTTGCTCCGAGACTAATTTTAATTTTTCTTGGGCCAGAGAGAAAGTATTACTTTAGCCTGAGTTGCGTGACCGTATTCGTAAAATTGCAAATACCATGAAAATTGTTCTTTTTTGAAAATATCTCGTTGGTCGATACTTCTACGTGAAAAATACCTCAGTTAAAAAATGAAGAATTTAATTTAAATTAATTGGGTGGTAGCAGTTGACCCTTCCTTTATTTTGAGAAATTGTTCAGGAGGATGAAATTAGTTTTTTTGCACATTTCTCCATATCATTCATCGATGAGATTGATAATTATAATAATTAAAATAACATTATTTCTAACAAATTTAGTCGTAATAATTTTTGGAAGTTAACGTCAAATGAGGGGGGAGTTCGGAGAGGGGCGGAGTTGGGTAATTTTATGTTTCAGAACGAAAGAAGTCCATAACTGAAAGTTCGTACTTAATATTTATATTTCTTAACGACTAGCCCAAAGCAGGTGAACGCATACATGGAAAAGGTTGAAAAATTTGGGAATAGTATCCTCATTTTGTTTTTCATTTGGACAAAAAAATATGGGAAAAGGGGGTGGGAGTTGAAACAACAAAGAATTAGCTTCTGGCTCTAGAGCTTTCCAACCAGCCAAACCGCATCAAAATCGGTTGAGAGGAAGAGGTTGGAGTCGTGTTTAAAAATAGGTGAAATGCGCTGCAAAATTAAATGCTATGCCTGTTGTTGAATCCAGAAAAAAATTCTAATAATCGTTAAAAGAATTTTATTGGCTGTGGGTTTGTGATTAATGTGTAAAGTGAGACTTAGTTGTTGTGTTTACTTTTGATATCACTAATACCATAACTATCGCATAAGAAATAATTTGTAGTTCTCTCAGTATGAGTAATAGATGTAAAAGTGAGATATTTTGAAAAAATAAATACGAGATTAGGATGTTGAGAAAATGCAACCAAAAATTCAGCTCCAGTAACGCTGCATGGTTGCTTACGATTTTTTTTTCAGTCAAATGAAAAACAACTGACGTGAGTTTGGTATCAAAATGAAGAGAATCCAATTTCCAATAATTTGGATTATCAATTTAGAATTGTCCATTGCTCCATTAAGAGAGAGACGTTACAATTTTTTTTTATTACACCAAGTACAGGTAATTGTATACGGAAGGCACCGAATTTCCTACGATTTAAGGAGTATTAGTCATTATTCGTCTAAACAATTAACACATAATACGAGTACTCTGAATGATTTCATGTTTAGTTAAACTTCATTTTAAGCTTTAACGGGAGGAACCTTTGGCAACATGAATGCCATAGGTTAGGAAGCGTGTGACCTTACTATTATCAAAGTCATATATGTAAAAACTGAATTGGCAATGTTTTTCAATTTTTTTTTTTCAACGTCAACTCCTGTCATGTACCAGTTTCACTTCTGATATTCCCCCACCTTCCATGATTCATGTTTAGCCTTCTGAAAATTTTTAAATCGCTACAAAATAAAATCAAAGTTGAAAAATTTTGTTTAATTTTCAAAAAAAGCAATTTTGTGCGAATTTAAAATTTGTTCCAAATTCATATTTTGTCAACCAAACACTGGCCAAAATTTCAATTACCAATTTATCATTCATTTTTGAAAATAACTAAAATTTTTGTTCCTTGAAAAAATTTTGTAAATGATTCAAAACTACTAATTTTTTTTAAAATTGACGGCTAGGTGAAAAAATAAAACTTGCTAACGTGAAAAAATTTTGATTGCTAGAAAATTCGTTTTTTCGAAAATTTCGATATTTTTAGAACTCTAACTTCATTTTAGGGGAGGGGAGGGTCTAAAAATTGATTTAGTTGGCTAAATTTTCATGTCGTCTTGTTGAGGTCATTTAACGACTATTGTGACTTCGCCCTCATCAATTTTTAATAAATGAGGAAATTCGGTCTATCCTGTTAGCCAACAAAATCAACGAATTATTAATAAAAGTTTTTTCAATTCATTCTACAGAAGGTGTACTTTATTAAAAATCAAAATTCCCTTATGATTCAACGATGGTGGTTTTTATGGAATTGACTGAAGTAACATAACAAAAATTATGAGAAACTTGAACAGTTGTTGAGATAAAACAAGAATTTGCAAAATCTTTGCATTAAGTCATTGACCAGGCACTCCTGAATAAAAATTTTTCAAAAATATCCTCAAGGGTTGCATAGTTTTTCTGGAAACGGGGCATAAAGCAAAAATCCTATTTTCCCACAATTTTGATGTTTCAATTTTTTGTTTTCCACAACATCTATTCTTACTTTTCGCAGAATGACATCATAAAAATTCAATATGATTTTTTATTTTATTTTTTAAGAACTGCATGCATTTTTTTTTCAAAAATCAAGACTTCAAATTTTTTGCAATAAAAATTAAAATGAATCTAGTTCCTCAATTTAAAAAAAATTTTACATACCTATAAAAAAATGCGAAATACAAAAAGTCTTAAAAATGTTCGCCTGTGTACTGTATGCATTCAACCAAAAAATTTTATATCCACCCCCCCCCCCCCCAATAAAGTATCTTCTTCAGGACTCCATACCACGTGTAAAAAAATGTACGAAAACAAAGTTGTCGGAAATTTAATGCAGAATAATTAATTTCATGATGTTTTTTCTCGTAAAATCAAATCCTGACGAAATACATGCGAAAAACGTGTTTTGAAGGTGTAAAGCATCGAAGAAAGCATTTTGAAGAAGTTCACGACAAAAGAGTATTTTTATAATTATTAAAGTACATCCTCTTCTATGGAATAAATCAAAAATACTTTTTATAATAATTAATTTGATTTAATGATCCTTTTTTATTTATTTTCACAGCACTAAGTTATAGATAAGTTTGGAGACTACAATTTATTGTGTATTTCTTTACGTAAGTTTATAACTATTACTGACATAGTTTCGATACTTCTATTAAAAAAAAATTATAATAATAATAATAAAATAAATAGTCAGAATCGAGAACACGTACATTCTCATAGCGCAAATACTCACCAAACAATTAATACCGCATTTGTGATCGGTGAATTCGCAACATTTGGTGTTATCGGACAAATCCCAAATCCGGATACTGGGTTGATGTCCATATTCTCCGGTAGCCAAATACCGTCCATCCGGCGAATATGTAAGACAAGTGACAGATTTACGAGAATCGTTTAACAAATGAGACTGCTTCTCGCGAAATGGACTTAAAAATACTATGGTACATCTGTAATCAAAACCCAAAACCAGCATAGATATATTATTGAAGACGCAGTTCTTGAAAAAATAAATGAGATGGCATTCCATTGGATTTCCTTTCTTGTACATAAGTCGTTAAGGTAAGTAACCTAAGAGCGCGGTAGATCGGTCATAATCTCTCGCCTCGACGGTTAATTACGTGCAATGTAATAGGTATATTATCGTTCCATGCTGAATAGCACTTGGAAAGAGAGCATTTCGAGATACACGAAATGTACTTGCGGGCCAACGACGAACAAAAAGAAAATAAAAACACAGCGGGTTAGAAGGTTAAGTTTCGAAGCAAAACACACATGCAGTAGCCATGTACTTTCACTGCTAATAACAGAGCGTGGTCTTTTTCAAAACCGCTCCTTTATTTACAACGTTATCGAAATAAAAACAAACTACGTTGAGAGAGTGAACGCGCCTTAAACGCCCTCATTTTCATATCTGACGTTTAAATAGGCGGATTTTCTTGTGGGAAAATTCGCCATAAGTTTGGACACTTTGAAATTACCGATTGAAATTAATACGACGATAAGATCGAGGTAATGTTACCAGCTAAGTCTACGTTTGAAAAAAAATTGTCTGCACGAAATTAATGGTTTCTGAGCATCGATCACTGGATGCAGTTGGTATTATAATTTAACGCGTATATGGCAACCGAGATCGTTGACATTTTTTTTCGCATAATTATGCATCAACTACCCACCACTCGGTGTGTACAAAGCGAGTCGTTTCGGTGAAAATATTAGCATAAAGACAGGCGGAAAATCACCTATAATTTGCGATTTTTCGGATGAACTTCATCTACATTAATCGAAGCCGATTACCGAAACTATCGACCGAGTACGTTATTGAGTCGTTTATGGTATGGAAACGATATGAAGCCATGCTCGTATTTATGCTAGTACAAACTCAGCTACTAGTTAATTAGTAAACAACAGAATAAAACGTCACAGTTATCACACGCGTTTTACCTCGATTCGAACTAAACGCCTGTGTCGACCAGACAGGTACTTCGCACCCGCCGAATCTAAAACCATCCACATAATAAATTACTGCTCTAATTTCGCACCATTCGTGGTATTTTATTGAGCTAGGAGACGTCTTAGTGACGCCAACAGGCTCAAGGAATTACTTGCGACGCGACAATCGTCGGCTAAAATGTACTCGTATGAAAAGCAACAGCTACTGAGTTATTTAATCCTTATTCGCAGCTTTTTAAAAATTCCATTATGAACAATTCCCCTATGGCTTCCCTTTTCGTGTGCCGCGTAACCGAGTATTACGTTTAATAATTTAAACTATTTTAATGTAATTATAAAAGGCCAACTTACCCAGCAGGATAGGCTATAATTCCAGTCTTACTATCACAGTCTAGGGCAGAGTTGCTAGTCACAGTTAGGCCGAGCACATGCTCTAATTTCACCTGTAAAAATAAATATAATAAGTAAATATATTTCAAAGATACATTCAAGTGTTACTATTCTTATTTATATATTTTTTGAACTAAGTTTTTCGTTATTTTCGATTTCGTGGAATATTGAGAAAGGAGTGAAATGTTCCCTGCTTAAGCTTCGGTTTTTGGAAGCTACTAAAATTTCAGGGGTGACTAAGACATTTCCAACTTTGATGGGGGTGGAGGTGGGGTGGGATATACTCAGTTGAACGCTTTGACTATATACCCCTGCACCGCTCAAACTCATTGTTTAGAATAGCACAAATTTCTGTCGATATCAAGCAAACGCTCTCAGACCAAAATGCGTCTGCGCATGCGTGAATTCAAAGTTATCAATATTATATCGAGTTTCCAGTGTATTTTGAATTGATTACAAGTTTAACTGGTATCAGTTGTTCCTGTTGTTATCTTTAACTGGCGCATGCGCAGACGCATTATGGTCTGAGAGTGTTCACTTGGTATCGACAGAATTTTTTTACAGTTTGAGCGGTACAGGAGTATATATTCAAAGGTTGAACGATATATTGACAAGATTAACGTTGATATTTTTCCCTCGATAATACATAGGTACCTATATATGAAGTAGGTTGTCGGGATGGAAACATTTTTCCACTGTAGTAAATAGGTAAAATGTTGCTTTCACGCACTGCCTTCTTCACTAAGACTTTTTACTCATTTTATGGTCTTTTTGAGTGTGCTGGCAGTACGTACAATGTACAGTACTACCTCGATTATTTGACGCCAAAACCTATTTCCCTATCATTTAATACCCCGATTATTTGACAATTCTCCGTATTATTTGACACACGAAACCTTTTCAGATAACTGATTTTTTTTTTTTTAAATAAGTTGAGGACTCATTTTAAAAAAAATAGTTTCTTTTTATGCATGTACTTACCTATTTCTAAGTTTAAAAAAATTACTTTGGTAGATAAACATATAATGTAAGGGTTTTTTAAATATTTTATTTACCTTTTTCCCAATAAAAAAGCATTTAAAAAAATTCTCCGTATTATTTGACTTTTCAGTTATTTGACGGACCTCATTCCACAAATACGTAAAATAATCGAGGTTCGACTGTATATCTCACCTATAGAAGTAAAATTTGATAACGACAGAGGTTTGTAGATTTTTAGTTGCTGAAATTAATATAAATTCAAATCACAATTGTCAAAAAAATAAATATATTAAAAAATGTAAGCAGCCATGCTACATTACTATAGAGCTGAGTTTTTAAATAGGAATTGTAAAAATATATAAGATTCCCTACTCTTCTTCATTACATTTTTTGATCAGTAAGTGATTTTTTTGGTCTCAAAACAATGTAATTATACCTTTTCCTCTTAGAAAAAAAAATACAGCGGTAAATGTTGTATTTACAGATAAAATGTCATCCAGGAAATGTAACTCTCGTAAATTTAACATTTTTCCTCTGACCATCAACCACTTTCAAAAGATGACTTTTTCACAACTTCTCTTACAGCTCAAAACGTTAAATTGTATTTTTGATATCATTTCAAAGGTTATAGATATTTTTTCAAGTTAATATACAGTTTTTATAAAATTTATTTTAATTCTTAGACGACGTCTCTAGTTTCAGACTATTTTTTTTTTTTAATTTACGTTGGTTCTGTTTTTCGGTTATTCAGGCTTCTTGGGCTATACGCAATGAAAGTAAAGCGTTTCAAGGTCGTTTTCTCGCGATTCTGTTACCTTAGGCAAAAAATATGTGATAATATTTTGTGTTGGAAATCTGATCAGCTTCATTTTTTAATTTGACTTTTTTTCTATATCCAGATCAGAATGCGTGTTATTGGCAAAAAACTGGTTTTTGAGACAAACATGCGATTTTTAGGGGGGTGAGGGGGGAGCAAAGGCGCGTTAGTATCGATAGTTTTACTTCGATAAATCGGAAACTATCGATAGTTTTGAGTCAATATATTGATAAGTTATTTGCCTTACAAATACTATCGCGAAGTCGCGATGTACTATAGTAATTTCTACGAAGACGCAACTTCAAAAATTCTCAACTCAGAAATGGCTGGTTGGAACTAAAAATATGGATGTGAGTTTTTTGAAGTGTTTTTTCCAACTATGTCCGATCAAAATCTGATCGTTGAAATCATAAAGTAAGTACTTAAAACATATAACTAGAAATGTTTTGCCCAAAAATAATGTAATTCGACTTTTGTCCAGTTAGAATAGCTGTTTGACTACTGTGCGCTGGCCGAATGGTTCTGTATTTTGTTGGAATGCGAACTACTCATTTGGTAATTTTTCGTTGGTGATTAAGAATAAATGAAAAACCCTCTTTCAGCAACTAGGAATTGAAGAGATTAATTTTTAGTTGGATGTTTGGTAATAACGATAGCTATTATAGTCTATCAGACTTTTGAAGAAATGGTAGAGTGAGTGAAGTCTTCATATTTCTGTACTTCAGATCATGAATAGCTGTTGGACACTTCCTAACTTTTCTGTTTTAATTTTCCCCTCCTTGTTCATATGCAACTGTCGAACTTGTGTCTACGATTTTATGCAGTCAAAGTTCTCCTTAAATCATGAACTCATCAATACTTGTAGATGATATTTGTAGCTATCTTAAATGAACTTATCTTAAATTAGCTTTCTTAATTTAACTCTTATCTTAACTTTATCTTAAATTAACTTACTATAATCTAACGATAATAAACAATAATTAATAGATATATCATATGAAACTACTCCTATATATTACGATACGATGATATAAATAATAAGTATTCAGTCCTATCTTTTGAGGCATTGATTACGTTATTAAACTGATAATCAATATTTAAGAAATAGTAGCAAGTCCATTTCTTACATTACTTAAATTAACATTATTTATTACTATGAAATTAAAAACTCTGTACTCATAAGTGCAGTATTGGAGTGAATTACTGTTTTGTTAGGTTTCTAGTGCACAAATATTAGGAATGCGTACTTAATTTTTGAAATTAGTTTTTTCAGTGCAGTAACACACATTATGTTCTCAGTTTTTCGTGTATTTAGTATGTAATAAAATTATTTTGAAGAAAGTCTCGCGGTTCTTTACACAAGCATGGCAATGGGATGAAACGACAAACAAGAATACAAGATAAACGACGGAAAAAAGAACTCTTGAAAACAAAGAATAGCAGTCGCAGAAAGAATCGCGAAGGAATCAGATTCCTATAAATGATGAAGAATAGCGTATGAGGAAAAATATGTCCCCACCTACCAGTATATTGTATACTTATTAAGATCTGTAAACAAGTTACTATGCGCAAACTCACCGTCAATAATGTGTTGTCATTTTCATGAAAGTAAATTAAGAATAGAAAAGAAAACTTCACGTTTTGAATACTACTTCGAAAACATCATGGAAAATTTACATAAGATCGCGATTCGACGTACAGCTACTGTGGCGTATAAAAGTTGAAATATAACAGCGATATTTATTCGGTTCATAAAATAGTTCTCGATAAGTGATTTAAAATAGAATCTTGCCCTTAAATCTCATGTTAACATAACGTTAATTCGTTAATATGAAAAGGAAAAATTAAACACCGTTTGAGAATCGAGGTATTATTCAATTTATTAATGATTTAATTAAATTGATTTTTAAGCTTAAACTAGATTTATTACTTTTTAATAAATTTATTTTATTTAATTTTATAATTTTGATTTTAAGATTATCATTTTCTATATGCATATTTATTCCTTTAATATTAAATATAATAAATTTTTAATTTTTAATACTTTTAATTTAAATATTTTTTTAAACAGTACCTATCAAGCGTATAAAATATCTAGTTATTTGCTTTACAAATACGTACTATCGCAAAGTCGCGATATACTACAGCAATTTATATAAAGACGCAACTTCAAAAATTCCTAACTCAGAAATGGCTACTTTTTGAAGTGTTTTTTAGCTGAGTTTTAAAACTATAGCTATTACAGCCTACCTGATTTGGGAAGGAGAGGTCGGGGGAGGGTGAGGTCCTCAAATCTTTGCGTTTCAGACTTATTATCTAGCAAATGTCCACCTTTTTGGTATTTATATATTTTTCTCCCACGCGTAGCGCAGATGGGAATTTACGAAATTTGCTCAAAACTTGGTGAGAGACTCTACTTCGAAATCTAACAAAACGATATTTTTTATTTTTTCGAATAAATTCAAAATGGCGGTTCACTCAAATTATGAGGGGTGCTGGAGAAGGGGCAAATACCTCAAATTTTTTGTTTTTGATCTCATATGAAAGAGTGAGTCATGGACACCAACGTACCTAAATTTCAGCTTCCAAAGTGCATTCGGAGGGGAGTTAGAGCAAAAAACGGATTTTTGAGAAAGTTTTGAGTTATGAAATTTCTCGAATCTTCCATATCTCCTCACCAAATCAACCTAGAAAGGTCAAACTTCGAGGGTAGGGTTAATTGATGACCGGTAAACGACCTCTTGAGTTTAGGTCAAAATGGATCCAAAATGGCGGATTATTAAAATTTGAGTACAGCTTGAGGGTCCTCAAATTAATGAAAATGTAATTAATATGAACTCATATGATTATTAGGGATGAGAAGTATACAATATCCCCAATTCACTTGCATACATGATGTTGGAGGGAATAAGGAAGGGTTATTGACCTTAAAATGTGGTGGGAATGTAAGAGAGATCGAAAATTTTTTATTGGTATACCATATGATAAAATGAGTCCAAGTGACTAACTTATACTGATTTTAGCTTCCCAAGTGAATTTGGAGGGGAAGTAGAATAAAAAACCTCTTTTGGAGGAGAAATTACCGCAGGAAATTTCATTAATCATCCATATCTCCTCAACAAATCGGCCTAGAAAGGTCAAATTGTGTAGGATTAGTTGATGGCCAGAGTATGACCTCTTCAATTTGGGTCACAATGGATCCAAAATGGCGGATCATAAGGATTTGAAGGTAATTTGAGGAGCCTTAAATTGTTCTAATTTGAGAAATATGTATTCAAATGATTATTTCATGGCAAGAAATGCTACGTTTGTTCCGAATTCAACTTCTTAAGTGGTTTTGGAAGGGATAGAATACGGGTTTTTAGACTTGGTATAGGGTGTAGCCTATAGTTATGAAGGGTTTAGCAACGTTATCATTACCAAACCTGAACAAGCCCCAGTTAAAAACTCAGCTCCAGTAATGCAGCATGGCTGCTTACGTTTTTTTTTCAACTATGTTCGTCCGATAAAAATCTGATCGTTAAAAATCATTAAGTACTTATAATTTTTATTTAGGTTGATAAATGCATATTAGAAGTAATATTTTTAAGCGGAATACCTGCCATTTTGAGAATGAATGAAAATTCAAAATTCATTATAGCGTTTTTTATAGGCTTAAATAAACGCGAAATCAAAGGACAAACTAGCATTACAAATATAACAACGATATCGTATGCGTTGATATTAAGAGGTTCCACCCACCAGCGGTGTGAAGTTTTTTTTTCATATCTATAGTCACATCACTTTTAAGATCATTCGACAAAAGAGCAAATTTCACTTCGATTTTTCAATAAAACATTGTTTTAAAAAAAAATAATAATGAACTTTGAATGTGGTTTCGGGGGATAAGGGGGTACCCTACGTAAATCATGCATAGAATATTTCTTATGGGAAATTTTATGTAGATTCATTTTGAACATGACTATTTTTCACCCAGAGGTCATATTTACGGAGAAAATCCCAAAAAACTGATATTGGGGATGTTTCCACCCCCTTACTGGGCTTAGCTCACCTCCTAGCGACGGGGATTTTTAGTATGTTGTTTAGGATGGTAATCTGAACATTTTAAAAAAAGTCCCCTTTGATGGGAATTTTTCCCGTACTTCGCTGATTTTACGTCTAAGTTGCTTGGCCTGTTACCTTCTAGAATTGATCGAAAAAAAATGCGAAATGTTCATCTACAACAGGCGAACAACTATAGTGCGGTCCACGAAACTAGACCCTCCTGATAAGCACTTTGTTGCCATATCTATTATTAATAATTATGGAGATAAAAATATGGTAGCCATCTGTTTTTTGGTTGAAAAAAAATGTAATTATTTAAGAAAGTGTGAAATCCTTCTCTTTTTTACCCAACATATGATTATTAAAATGAATGACGAGCGAACCTCTGATGCGAATCACAATTCGATTTGATAAAATATCTGGTTAATTTTAAAAGATTTGGCAACGTCTTTCTTATGAACGCAAAAATTTTGTTTTTTGTGTATAAACATAAGGGTCTAGTTTTGTGGACCGCACTATAGAAAATAAACTTTGAAAAACACACTTTGGCCCCTACCCCAAAAATAATTTTGCCATGGGTACAAAATTTTTGTCAGAGTATTTTCTCATCGTGGGTGATCTTTTGGGGCAGATTTCGTCAAAATCTATTCTCGGGCCCAAAACCCTTTTTTACCCTGCTGTACCCTTTGATTTCGAGTTAAAATTTTCGTATATGGTAGCTTAGGGGCTTAAGAAAATTGATTTGGATTTATTCTTTGTCCTTAACGTTTTAAACATGATCAATGAATTGATAAATAGATGATAAATCATATTTCAGCGTAATTTTTTTCGAACCATACCTCACCCCCCGACAAACTCTTATCTACGCACACATCATTAGAAAATGAAATTCACCAGCTCATTTAAATTATCCTCTTTGATATTCGATACGAGCTCGTACTGTCCAATACTTCGTAAACAAGATCCATCAACCGCATCATTCCATCTTATATCAAATTTTCGCCACAGATCCAATCATTCGTTATACAATCAAAACCACGAAGTAAAATAATTCTCGAAAGTTACAAATCGATTTAACGTCAACTACAATACAATGTTTGTTTTACAACAAACTACGAAGTGCCCATCGTCATCAATCTTTCCTGCAATGCATGTCCGCTGGGTAAACCCGTCACTTCCGGTAAACCGGCAATAACGCATTTTAATTTCACTAAGTGATTTTACCAGATATGAATGGTTCAGCGAGCCGCTATTCGATGCATTTTTGGATAACTATTGTGACCGACGAAACCACCTACTTACCATCAGCTGGCGGCTGCGTATGAATGAATCAAAATTAATAAACGTACGCGGGTAATAATAAAAACCCGCGTATACGGGTAATCCGGTGTAATGCCGATGGCACCGTAAGCATACAATGATAATCGATATTAGTGACACGTTAATTAGGTGACCTACTACAAATATTAATTAATTCGAATACAAAACCGCCTACTATGATTGATGCGAAGAATAAAACCGCCTGCTGGATTTCCTCGAGAGTCGAAAAATCGACGTGACTTTCACAGCTAGGCTTTTACACGTCTGTGTATCCTCGTTCAAATGTATACACGCGGTTTCGTAATAAAATATCAATTTACAAAGCGAAAGTAAAAGTTCGTACTCGAATTCAAAATGAAGTAATCCCATACAGCATAATGAGTCTATCGTATCGCTAATGAATCGTTAATCGTCCCAATATTAGCGGTGTATGGGTAATTTGCTTGAAAGCCTTCTGAAAACACGCGCCAATCATATCAGCACAGAGGTACAGATATGCGTACTTCTAAGTATAGGTTTACATTACGACAATCTAACGCAACGTGCGTCTATTACTGGTCGTAATCATCCGCATAATTGAAACGATCGAGGTACGCGTCAATAAGGCTAAACGAGTAAATCAAATCTTTGTTGCATCCCAGTCTGACGCAGTCGGTCGCCGTACAAAGAAAATATTTAGCAATATTATTGTCAATTAAATAAGGTTATCGATAACAATCCGGTTTTCGTATCGAGTAACGTCGAAAAATACGTATTACGTTCGTGCGAAAAAAAAAACCCTGCAACGCGAATTTTCCAACCGAGAGAAGTAAAAAGGTCGCGCGTGATTAGTGTACGGAAACGTGAATTAGGTGTGATAAGAATTTTCAAACGTCACGTTCGACGTTATGCTAATGAACGGAGGAGTTCGTCAATTATATGGTCTAATTATGGCGAATATTTCGAGCCATCTTGCCCATACGTAGATCGTCGGGCACGTGCATCGAAGCTTCCATTGTACATACATATTACTTCGACAGTGGTTGTCGCAACCCACACCCACACGTATTCGATATTTTCACCTGAACGAATGTAAATTACCGCCAGCGCCAGGCGTATGATTTTTATATTTTCGTGTTGTCGTTAATAACGATTTAATCGCTAATTACAGGTTGCAATTAGTAAACGAGTTTTTTTTATAGCAGGCTCGTTAATCGATGGAAAAGGCTCGGCTAACGGACCACGCTTACGTTTTGCATAATGCCGTTTATACAATGACATAGTATAGAGTGGCGAGTGTTTTTGAAAAATCATATCGAGGAATGTGGTTGTCGTTCGATCGATTCGCAATTGGTAAGTGAATTTCGCAAATATCGTCGCCGCATTAATTAAGTTGTTTTTTTTTTCAATTGCGTAAACACATACGAAGAATACGAGAAGGCGACGATCTGTCTTTGAGAATCTCAACGAACGTAGATCGAATGTGAACGATGATAATAGTGCGAATAAAGTTCTCGTATATTTTGAACGAGTTGGCAATGATGGACTTTATTTAGAAGACTATGGAAATTCTAGGCGAGGAAAAATAGCAACGAAAGAAAGCTAAGTCATTCGCTTTTACTGAAAAACCTCACAAATTAAAGTCGAATGAAATCAAAAAATAATAATTAAATACACGAAAACAAAATTATGCCTTTTTACTGTACACCATCATCAAATCAGGATGACATTGTCAGAAACTTCTACAAAAATTTTAGAAATTCGATTTGGATGGTTTTGGCGGGAGGTGGGTGCTGTAGGTTAAATTCATTTAGTTTTTGAAACATGTAAATAATAATTTTTCAATGACTTCAACCTGAAATCTTTGAAATGCTTCCAATTTGAAATAATGTAGGGTAAATGCAACGATTATGGACACTTTATATCCCTCGTAGATAAGGAGCAAGCGTACGTTCCATTAACATTTCAAGAGAGAGAAGATTCATTTTTGGATGTTGGAGAGAACCGAATAATAGAATTTTTAATAGATACTTCTACGTGAATTTTTATGAATCAAAAATGAAAGAAAAAAAATATATATAAATAAAAAATTATTAATCAATTATTTAAATTATGTAAATAAATTAATCTATGAAAAAATAACTAATTTTTCAATTAAATATTCAAATAAGAAAAGGATAGGAAAAAGTTATTAAAAAAAAAAATTAAATATCCCTGAATATGTAAATCATGTTGTCGACTCATATGAAGATTTTTTCTTGGGGGGGGGGGGAGAGGGTGAGAGTCACGCAAACGGTTCTGTTTTGATTACCATTATTTCGGTTACTACTGGTTGTAGGTGAAGAAAGTTTACGAAAATAAAGGGCTTTGGATTTACACAAAGTTAGGCAGTCGTACATATTTAGCTGAGTTTTTAATTAAAAACGATAGCTATTACATGCTACCTGATTGTGGAAGGAGAGGTGGTGGGGAAAGGTGTTTTCATATCTTCAAGTTTCAGATCATTTGTAATTGATTACCCAATGCCCATTAAGACGAATAATTATAGTATGTCTATTTATATAAGTTTCTTGCCTTGTTCATGACATCAACGAGTATGGATGGAAAATAGCTCAAAATTCGGTAAAAAATTTCTCATGTGAGTTTCTCATGTGAATACGAAAAATTATTTTTTTTTTCGTATTTTTGACTAATCTCAAAATGGAGGAGCACTCAAATTTCAAAGGAAGCTGGAAGAAGTTTTTTAAGTCAATTCGAAGCAGAGTTTAAGCAAAAAACAGTTTTTTGAAGGGACATTTTGAGTCGTAAATTTTCTTTATTTTCTTATCAAAGCGACCTAAAAGGCAAAGGACTTTTTATGTGTAGCTAATTGGAGACTATAGTTAAATTTAAAGAAAATAATATTTTTTTTCTTGATAAATTTATATAAGTTCTTGGTTAACAGCCATTCTGAAAGAAATTAAAATTAATGAATTAAGCAAAGCTGTAAAAAAAATTAATTAAAATATTTATTATAATTAAATACAAAATTATTAAACAAAGAGAATAAAAAATTAATATAAAAAAAGTTATAAAAAATATAAATTCTAATAAAATAAAAATTATCAAAAAAAAAAATGTTAGTTCTAATATGCCCTTGTGGATTCGGATTAAAATGGAATCGAAATGGTGAACCATGAAATTTCTTCAAAATCCAGAATGCTCACCCAATCGAGCTGAAAAGGTAAAACTTTGCACGGAAGGTTAGTAGAAGACCAATAATATGATCCCTCAAATTTGGATTAAAATGGATTCAAAGTGGCTGATGCTGAAAATTTGAGAAAGGCTTGAGAAGCTTCGAATTTGATAAAAGTAAAAATAGCTTTGTGAGTTGAGAGATAAATTGATGATTACAAGTGTTCAGATATTGATAAATAAAGCTCAATAATATTAAAAAGACATTATTCTAAATTAGGTTAATAAGTGCACCTATGTAATGTAAATGTAATGAAATAAGTTTATTTCTGCTGAAGTGGCAAAAAAAAAATTCGTTTATGTGGTCAAACCGAAATGGAAAGTCAGTAGATTTATTTTAAAAACATAGTATTTAGATGTTCAACCATTGTTTTTCGTTGTTAAACATGAAGTATGAGATTGCTATTACTTCGGAACCGTATTTCTCTCGTCATTAATTTAAAATTAGAACAGTAATTACTGTAATGTC